>OX421974.1:16803487-17248487 GCA_949128135.1 Parasteatoda lunata
GAGCCGACCCAATTTTTTTGGGTTTACCACTACTAATGTTCAACTCCACACCCTTGTAATTTCGAACCAAATCCAGAAGACAAGGGAACTCCTGGATCGAGTATTGGGATAAATTTGCCTTCGTGGGGGACTTTTTGATGGGACTAACTCGCATTTGCGTTACATGGAGAGCGTTACATGGACCACGAGAATATCCTACGATTAGCCTGAAGGCAAAGGGCCTGGATCCGTCTATCACTGAGGATATTTCACATCAGCACTGTGGTCGGTGCAAGTTTGATGCGGATTCGTTTCGACTAGCCATCGCTGGGGATACGAAGCCGGTTCACGTAATTGGAAGGGGAATAATATATATATATATATACATAATAATAAATAACAGAATATATATATATATATAATAAATTAACAAAAAAATACCGAATGTCTCATCAACGAGTCAAATGGCTTCATATTTATTTTCATTCTTAATGAGTCACTTAACATGTATTCTCTTTGTTGACCTTTTAATTTCATATTTTAGATTATTAATTTTCAAATCTAGGTAATTGTTCATTTTGTTATGATTAACATGTAAATTTGGATTCAGTTACAATAATTGTATATTTCATCATCAAAATAGTCTGCGTCTTTTTTATTTTTTTTTTTACGAAAATATTGACGTTAAAGGGAAAAAAAAAAACAATTAATGAGAATAAATTATGGGTTTAGTGTGCGGAGAAAGTAGGGTGTGGAGCTTTCTAATGCTTAGAAAAAAAATAGATACTTTTTTATATTCAAAACTTACTCGACCCTCATTTTACTTTATTGGTGTTGATATTTGTTTTTGTTATTTTTCAGATATTCCACAAGCAAAGAAATCTGCTCACATTGAAAGTAAGAAACATTTTATCAATATTTTTTTTCTCATTAGCGTATAAAACATAATTTAATCATTTATAAAACCTTATAAAAACCTTTTCCATCTAGACGCATATCTAAGTGTTTAGATCTTTTATTTGCAATATTTGATTGTACATTTAATAATGTATTTTTAATGTATCTACATTTAAATTTTATTTTAGTACTAAAATTTAGATTTCAATGTCATTTTTATTTAACATTACGGTTGAAAAATATTTAACTTTCTTTTCAAAATCTACTTATTTATATTCAGATAATTATTTCTCTATTTTTAAAAAAAAAAAATTTTTGTTTATGAATACGTCTTATTAAAGGCCTTAGGGACATATGGTCTAGCCAGTTTTTTTCTCGTCACATTTTGAGGCTTAATTTTTCCGTGACGGCGTGTTTGATGCGTTCTTTGATTTATTCAAGAAATTTTTTTTTATTTACTTTTCCTCCAAACTGAAGCATAAAATGTTTTTATTAATTTTGATCCACTACGAAAATGATTATTTAAGTGGACTTAAATAATATGTAAGTATCGGTATAATTTATTCATTTTAATGTATGTTTATTTGATATGCGAATATATATTTTTGTTGAGATTTAGATAGCAAAAGTTATATTTCCTCATTCTGCATTATATTAGAAGTGCAATAATGCAATTGTATTTGATTTCTTGTTTGTAATTAAAAATTAATGAAATTTTCCAACAGAAACTTTTTCAAAAACGAAACTTCATTTGTATTTTGGTCAAAATAAAAATTTATATTTAATAATTTAATTTTATAATAACCAAATATACAATCCATGGCCAAACTATTGAACACACTATAAGATTCTATGTAAAATATTAATTATCAGGTGATACTATACAACTTTATTGTTTTTACACCGCTAAAACAGGTTTGCACTTGCTTACGCTCGCATATAAATTGGTTAACATTGTAATGCAATACGTTAAAAAAATACAAATAGGAAGTATTTAAAAAAACTCTTGAATAAATACTCCTCACATGTATGTCTAAATATAAAAGTATTGCATATAAACTCGTACCCAACATGTAATTATTAAAAACCTACAGTATGTCTAATAATTTATAATATACTAATATAATACCTAATATAATAAATACTCTATATTTATATAATTTATCGTCTAATTTATCTAGTGGTCGAATTTATATTACATATCGCCTAATTTAATTAATTGAAACACGAACGTATCTTTCTTTTGGGGTAAAATATAAAATAATAGTCTATTACCTAGTTTAAAACAGCTAGTCTGTACCCTAGCCCTTAAACATATGTATCAAAAACATTCATACGAAGATTAAAATAATTGTAACTGAAATATTTTATGATATTGCATTTGAGATGAAAGAAAATAACAAAAAATTAGTTTTGAGGGAAAGGACAAAAAAGGCACAGTTATCAAAGAAATAGTTGATTTTTTAAATCATCATAACTTCTGTTCGATTTAATGCTGAAACAAAATTTAAAGGGTTTTATAAAAGAGAGAAACATATATTTTTATTTTATGTGAAAAACAGAAAAATGATTTTAGTTAAAAACTTTTAAAGAATGTAGTCGCGTATTTTAAACACTTTGTCTATTTGATGTTTTGTTTAAATTGTACCTATAAAATGCTTGTATTGTACCTAGGCACTGTAAAGTTAAAAATTCATCGTAGTTCTTTAAGTTACGTAAAAATAAGTCATGAAGTATATGATTTGACATTTGTTTATTTCTCAAATATATAATATATCTCAAACATATAATATTTTTCTTCAAATATATAATATTCCTCAAAGATATAATATTTTTCCTCCAACGTATGATATTCCTTACACATATAATTTTTTTTCTTCTAAAAATAAATCATGTTTCCATTATTTACTTCTAAAGTAAAGTTCTATAGAGTACTAAATATATATGTTATAGTTTGCTAGTGCTTTGTTTGGTATACTATATGGAATGGCAAGGTGTTCAATGTTTAATCATTCCGAGTTCTGTCTAAAAAAATCATAAAAGAGCTATTCATAAGTCATTGAAATTAAAATCCTAACCATTTTCTAGGAGCCGGGCTCAGAGGATAGAGAGTTTTCCTTCCAATGAGGTGAATTCGAAAACCAGCGATGGCTGGTCGATACGAGTTTCGTACCCGGCACTCAGAGGGTACAGTGCCTACATAAAATATACTCAGTGATAGACGGATCATGGGTTAGAATGCCCTTGCCGCCAGGCTACACTGAGGAATGTTTTAATGATTTTCCTCTTTATGTAATGCAAATGCTGGTTAGTTTCATCAAAAAAGTCCTCCGCGAAGGCAATATTTATCCCAATGCTTGATCCAGGAGTTCCCTTGTCTTCTGGATTATGTTCAGAATTACAAGGCTACAGAATTGAACATTAGTAGTCGCAAACTTAAAATTGGGTCGGCTTTTCAATGACGATTAAAAAGGTCGTTTTCTAGGCATAAAAATTGGGATAAACTATTAAAAATTTAAAAAAAAAATTATGTTACATTATATTTTCAAACAGTTAAATGGAATATTTCTGTGCAACAAAAAAAAATATTATTTGTTCAAATCATCGCAGTTTTCCGACAAAATTTGGACATTTTAAAGTCAGCTTTTGTCATTAGTGATTCGCTAGTGTATAAGTTTTACCCTTGCTTAAATATGAATTACCAAATATGAATGTGTATTATCCTTATTTAATTTTCGACAAAGGCTGTAAAAATATTAAGGACGTACACTCTGTGTATGTCTTTATTTAGCACATTCAATCCTTAAATTAATCTTTAGAAAAAGTTGGAAAAAACTAAAAAAAAAAAAAAGGATTTCTTATATTATAAATTTTAAATAAAAATAAAATTTTAAAGACGTATCAGATCACTTTTTTCTTAATTTCTTTAAACTAATTTTTATTCCCAAAAAAGAATCGAAAAACAAAATAAGAAAAGCTCTTTGTATTTATTTTTTTTCCATCAGGTAAATATCGATTTAATTAAAAAAATGGAAGTATAGCGATGAATTTATAATTTTAACTTTATATTTTTTTTACAATATTTACACTTACTTTTAGTAATGATACATAACCAAACAGTTATTTTTGTAAGTTAATTATGTCTCTATAAAAAAAGATATTTTTTTAAAATTTAAAGTTTTAGTAAACGGGGAAAAGTTTTTATTTTTATTATGTAAATTTATAATCTAGACTCTACATTTTGCGTTTTTATACATAAGCATAGAAAGTTTATTATGTATTTCTTGCGTACATTTTTTTGTTCATTAAAAATTACAGAATAGTTTGTTTAAGCTGTGCGTACTTCATTAAATTTAGATTTTTAACGCGTATCGTTTCTATATTTATTTCAAAAAGGTAGAAAAAAACTAATTTCTTTAATTATGAATATAGTATTATTATTCTAACTATTTTGTTTTTAATGTTACATAATATTTTTTAAAGGAGAAATCGCTGTAAAAATGTTTAAAAACTTTAATATTTTGTTGATTCTAGTAATAACTTTGTTTTTAATTATGTAAATTGTTTTTAAACCCACTTTTGCACAGGGAAAATATAAAAAAAATTGGAGACGGTGCTCAGATATTTAAAGAAACCTACATCGAATCAATAAAGTGAAAATTGACTCAATCAATATTTTTTGAAAAGCTAACCATGATAACAAACCCATCCCTTCACCTAGGGGCAACTTTGAAATCGTTAACCAAATTTTTATTGCAGATTTGGATTCTCCAGAAAAAATAACCCTATTGACCTTTATGAATTTTGCTTGACAGATGTCAATTTTAATAAATTTTACATAATTTTATTGCTGTCATAAACCTTGATTGCTTTATTTTTTACTGTGTGGTTATGGGCTTGTTGGCATAAACACAAGTCTTAAGAAATTAATTTAAAAAAAACATTGTATGCATAATTGTATGATCTACACTGCCATTTCTGAAATCGCATTAAAATGGGATCATTTTGATTAAAGGCTAGCTAAGCATTATTCAAAATATTATTTTACCACAAAAACGCATTTTTCTCCAGTGTAGTGTTGTATAGCCCTGAGCAATCTCTCTGGGATTTTTTTAGTAGGTAACCTTTAGTTGCACTAATGGAACAATTTGAAATCTTTCATGAGTTTTAGAACCCTTTTACATTTAGTAAAATAATATAAGTGTGTTATCTATTCATTAAATATAACTTCTGACAATTTGAGATTGTTTGTTAAATATGTAATAGTTTAATTTATAATTAACCATAGTGTAATTAAAAAAATTAATACTAATAATGCAAACCAGTCATTTTTCATCATTATTTACAATTTATTCTTTTACAAAGATGAGCTTCAACTGCGTTATTTTCTTCCCAATAAATTATAACTAATTTAATTAATTTTACGATTCGTTTTTTAAAACAGTTGTTCCAATTCTATTACAATTCTTTATTTCTTCTAAAGATCTAGTAAAATTTCTAAAGATACCAATAAAGTACATTAAAAAAAATCTCGCTGAGATTTCTAGAAACATTATCAGCTTTTATGTTAAAGCAGTCAGTTCATTACACTGCACATTAAAATTCAATTTTCCTTAAATGCCAAAGGCCATGCAGCTAGATAATAGTAATACAATATATTTAATCTGCAACTCAATACCAACTAAAACTTTTTACCTGATATTTCTGATTAATTTTGATAAAATGATTGTATTGTGAAACGAGATGATAAGAATAATAATTTAAATCTGTTTAATAATTAGCTTATAAACAATTCATAAATTAAAACATAGCATTTTTATAAGGGAATAATAGAGTGGGTACAATAGCTTGATTTAATTATCCTGAATTATTAAAATTGCGGCTATGTTTTCTAGTTTTTCTTAGCATTTGTTTGAACATATATTTTATTTTATTTTTTCATTTAGCTTAGAAATGATATTGATAACAATGTAGATAAATAATATAATTTCAACTCTTACACATTCATCAAAAGATAAAGTACACAATTTTATTTACATTTAATTTATAAAGATATTTCTCTCTTTATTAAATATAAAGTATCATTAAAGTACCTCTTCTTTGGATTTACTCTTTCGCCTTCAAATTTCAACATGTAATTTAGAGATTATCGGGTATGTATTGCATCAAATCCAATTAATAATTATAACTTAATAATCTCGGTTAATATTTTTTTTTAATTAAAAAAATGACGTTTGGTGGATTAAAATACAAACAAGAAATATTGATGGTCAACATGAACAAACAAGAAATATCGATGGTCAATATGAGCAAACAAGAAATATTGATGGTTAAAAGGTCAACATATAAGGCTATGAAATTAAGCGACATATTGCTAGAAATTCGGGTGACACTATTTATTATTATATTTATATTAATATTGCATTTTAAACTGTTTTCTAAATATATAAATTGAAATTTTCTCGTACTAAATTTAAAATTAAATTTAAAATTACTCTGCGCAAAAAGTCATGCTGACTTGAATAGAGAATTTACGTTATCTTTTTGCATTTGAATATTTAAAAGTTTCTAGAGTATAACATTTTCAGATACAAGGTATATATTAATGTCAATTGAAAAATTTTTTATTGATATCTCTGGAATACTCTATATTTAGTTTATCTAAGCCTTTTAGTTTATTTAGTACAAACAAATAAAATTTATGTGTGAAATTATGCAAAAATTAAAAAAAGCCTTCATAATTGTACTGATATTTATGCAGGGTTTAAAAAAGTTTTGATAGGGTTCAAATATCTCAAACAATATTCATGAAATCAAAAATGGGATAATAAACTCATACAATATTTATTTAAATACTATCCAATTAGAACAAACTTGGATTTTTCAACCCCTCCTCCGGCGGGTGGGATGAGGGGCCAACATTGAAATTTTAAATATGAACCCTATTTCTTATTGTTGATTCTGATTTTAAAGACACAATAACCCTAATTGACTTATAGAATTGTGCATTTTGCTTCACAGATGGCGCTATAATCAAGAAAAATGAAATAGGCTACAAACTGTTTAAAATGGCGAATATGGTTACCCATTATTAGAATTGCCATTATTATTTTGATAAAATATCTGTATGTGCCAGCAAGAACCTTGAGACGATTTACGATGTTTGCTCGTCAATACCAAACCTTATACACTGAATAATTCATGAATCCATATATTTTTTTAAAAATTAAAACCATGTGTATTCAAGCAAAAGCCCTTCTTAAAAGATTTCGAGGCACCTTGACTTATTGTGTCGAATCATTAGATTTATGACATAGTTATATTTTAAAAGAATGTGAACAATACAGTTTTTCGATTTATAATCTAAGACAAAACTGTTATTTTTCGCTATTTAATGCAGCACTATACTTATTATTGTGCTATTATATAAAAAATATAAAGATATTTTCCCCCATTTCCCTAGAATAGTTACTTGACCATGAGGAACATGAATTATTATACATTAATCATGATTACTATGATAAATATGTCTGGAGTATTACAAAGCATTTAAACTAATAACCGTAAATTTAAATTCCTATACATTTTTAGAACATATCATTAATATTCATACTTAACACAGTTAATAATATTCACATCGCATGAAAACAATATTCCTTAAGGCTAGCTATAAATTTATTTTAAGCTAGATAATTAAGTCTTTTTATTTACCAAAAAACTTATACGTAATAATTATAAATATACGTAATCACCTTATTTATTATGGTTTGTTTTTAATCTCTGGAATTGGTTACTTGTTCTTCGTTCATCTTATGGAGGAATTGGCGAAAAATAAAGTTTTAATTCGTTTTAAGTACAATGCATATTTCAGATACGTTATTAGCTATTTATATATTTCTTTTGATTATTTCAGATGCTGCAAAAGGCAATCTTTCCATAAAAATAATAAAAATTAAAAAAAAAAAAATAATAATAAAAAACAAGGAAACTGCTTTAAAACAAAGCATGTAACGAAAAAATACCTATTCACATTTTGCTCTTCTCAGAAGGATGATATTTTTATGTTGTTTTGAGAATAATTTTCTAACCAATTGTTTAAAACGTCAACTGGTCGAAAAAGGCAACCTCTCAAAAAAAATTTTAGTTTATCGAATACTGCAGATTTGCGTGCTGAAAAGTACAGTCTAAAGGTTGTGGGATCGGGTATTTCCTTCGTTAACTCGTTTTCGTAATGTCTGGGTGTTGCAGAGCATTGAATTGCATAAAAAGCGTACCAAATACAGTGAACTCTTCAGGAAAGACCACATCTGTAGCAACCACCTCTATTTATGACCACTTTTGAGAGGATTTTCCTTACACTTTGTTTTGAAACAAAAACCCTTCGTGCAGATCACTAAAAACTTTCCCAACAACCGAGCAAACATCTGTATCAAATGTGGAAAAGATCAAATAAGGAAACAAAAAAATATGAAACCGAAAAATATTAAAAAAACAAATTATCAGAATGTATTCAAAATATTGTGAGTGACTCTTATTTAGAGAAATCTTTTTGACGATCTTTGAAAGAGATCGAACACCTCATGTTGAGGAGTATAAGAGTCAGAGTGCACTAAAAGCTATGCTATCAATGATTTATTTTTAAAGTTGAAAGTTAAATTAGAGCAAAAAGTTTTTTAAAAAAATAAGTATTTAAAGCAAACTAACTTCTCTCTTTTTAAAACTAATTTTTCCGCAATAAAAATAAATGAGAAACTTAAGCAAAAAAGATATTTATTTATTTAAACTAGTTCTATTATTAATAATTGATAAGTTTGTTTGTACTTATAATTAGGGGTCATTTTAATTAGTCATTTTTATTCCTCCAGCCGAATTTTACGATGACAACAGAAGTGGCATTTCTGCACTAAGAAAATGACACTGACTATTATTAAAATCGTTTGCGCAAAATCATGTACCTTCGATGAAACTTTGAAATCAATGGTGGTAACCCCTAAGAAAGACCAACTTCCTTTAACGATCATTTTACTGTGTGATAGAGAGAGTGGTAGCTCACAAAAGGTTACACCGTAGTAACTTTTAACATTTTCTTAGTTTCTCCATTTAACTATTTTCTTACGGAGTACCATTTTCTACCATCAAATGTGGTTCACATGTTGTACCTGTCGAAAGGAAAAGGTTAATAATTTTTTTTTTTCTTCAGATTCCTCTAGAATGGCTTCATGCATATCACATATAAAGAATCACAATATTTTGACGATATTTTTACTCATATTTCCATTCAATTTGTACACTCTAGTGTATTTGATTTTCATCTTGGATTCTGAAAGTTCAGCTCTCGGTTTATTTTTATCATTATCAAACAATCAAACTGATTTTATTTATTAATTTGTTTATTATTATTCTAACATCTTTGAAAGTTGTTATCGCAATGACCAATATTCGTCTCATCATACTTTTTTAATGTTTTATTTTTAATATTTTATTTTTAATTTGTGATCAAAGTGTAGGGTTTTATTCGCGTGGCAGAATCACAGCGACACAGCGACATTGTCGCAGAACGTTACAGAACTCCTGCAAAAAGATTTTTTTTCTTTTTGAAAAAGAAAAAAAAGTTGTTTTTTTTTCTACAGAAATTTATACGTAAAATTTGAATCATGCATTTCGATAATCACTTTTTGGCTCGCTCAATTTGCGCCGATAGTATCGTAAATCAATGTCATGCTTCGATTTTATTTTCGGCGGTTATTGATAACGATTTTCCCGTGGTTTTGAAATATCCCGATACATTTCAAAAAATAAGGAAAATTCGAATCGTGTATTTGAATATTTACTTTTGAAGGCAATGATTTTATCGAATTTTTGGCAGTTATTGTTTTTGATTACTTCGTGATTTTCAAATCCGATATTTTTATACGATATTATTTATTACAACAACTTAATCTCGAAAAGAAACATGCATTTAACTAGCTCCTTTTTGGAATTACTACTACGGATTGCATTATTTTTTATTATTTTTTGGATTGTGATTATTATTTACAAAATGTGAAAAAGGAAATAATTACTACATCCCCCCAACAAAATACGAGAATATCATCTATAATGTTAAAATAAAAAATTATTGCATGTTCAATTAAAAAAAACATTATATAGTTTTGTTTGTAAACACAGCGCTTTTGTTATTTTAAATTAGTAACAAATATGTTTATTATTATTAAAAGTATTTTGCAATAAGATGTTTTGTGCTTGAAAGTTTTGCTGCAGATAGCTCGAAAAAATTCTGCCACTGGGGGTTTTATGTTAAATTTTTAATATGGATTCTAAAAACATATAAGGGAGGGGGCGGATATTAGGGAATTTCTCGCATATATGGAATGATAATAATATGCTTAAGTAAGTTCTTAATTTGTTTACTTTAAGGTTCATGTGATAAAATGTTGTGCGTGCTTGGATCACAATGTCTCTTGGATGAATCAACCAATCGAGCTTATTGTCATTGTGGTGAAGTATGCTCTGACGTTTTTGCTCCAGTCTGTGGAGAAGATGGTGTAACTTATTCTAACGAATGCCAACTGAGGCTGTCTTCCTGCAATCAGCAACGAAGGATATTTGTGATGAGGCATGGTCCTTGTGGTAAGAGATTATATACTATAATATTTGTAAACAAAGCATTTCAAGTTTGTGTTATGTTCATATTTTACACTTTTTTCCTCTTCGTTACCATGCTTACAGCAAATCTTTCCTTTTACCCAGCTACAGAATGTTTCAACAAGAAGTTGAGGATTAATTACGTAAGGAAAATCAAGATAGTATGTCGAAGCTATAGCACCAACGAGGGGGAAGGTATAGACCTGGAATCGCTTATTCTACTTACAAAAAATATATATTACACGGTAGTGCTATTCTGCACCAATTATGATCAGCGATTAAGATCTGTGGTGGCTCAGAGGGATAGAGCTTTCGTCTTCCAATGAGGATTCAAATCCCAGCGATGACTGGTCGATTTGAATTCCGCATCCCGAATGCACTGACCACAGTGCTGACGTAAAATATCCTCAGTGGTAGTTCATGGCTTAGTTACCTTACAGTCAGGCTAACCGGGGAAGGGTTTCTTTGTTTTCCTCTCCTTGAAACGCAAATGTGGGTTAGTTCCGTCAAAAAGTTCGCCACGAAAGCAAAATTTCTGCAAATACTTGATCCATTATCTTTAGGATTGGGCTAAAAATTACAAGGCTGCGGAGTTGAACATTAGTAGTCGTAAAACAAAATTGGATCGGTTGTTTAACGACGGTTATTTATTTATTTCTTGTAACTAAATATTATTGTAATGCCATCTAGATTTACGACCAGAAAAATGCTTTAAAAAATACATATCGATTTTTTTGAAAATAATAAAGCGATTTAAGTTTATAAATATTTTTCGGGGAGAATTCTGGGCTACTTTGTCCTTAAAAAAGAATATTGTGTTACAGTGGGTACCATCTCACTGTAATATCTATGCAAACGGGATGGCAGATCTTGCTAAAAAAGGAACTGGTATTTTACCGAGCCACCAGAAAAAAATTCCTCAGTCTTCCATAAATAGAATAATTAAAAACACGATAATTAAGAGTTATGAAAATAATTTAAATGGACAAATTGGTGACAAGATCTGGAGGAAGACTCTGAATAAGATCCCCGAGACGCAATGCGGTTGCTGCCTATAGGTTGGAAACCGGACAAGACTGCCTTGCTGCTCACCACCGTAGACTTATTATCTTCCCCGATCCAAGTTGTGTCTTCTGCGGGGAGGACTCCCCAAAGAATGCTGAAAGTCTGGGGAGCTGCCCGCAGTTACTGGCAACAGATACTTAAATGCTAGGGATCAGTTGCAAGCACCGCTAACTGATTGATTTTCTGTTTATATTTCTATTGTTGATATTCTATTTAATGCTTCTTTGTTTTAATGTTTTTAAATTTTTGCTTAATTTGTTATTATTCCTTATGGGTCTGCGCGGAGTGTTACACTCCAACGAATGATGTATAGTTTGTCTAAAATAAGAACTCCCACAGACATTCGTCTGGACATGTGGCGGTGACAGTGGTAACGAGGTATGACAATTTCAAGTAGGGCTGCGGGGTCACTGTTGTGGAGTGGTTTCAACTCGGGCCGGCGATTGAAAGAAATCTCTTTATTCGGTCTATTGTGCTAGTCCTAGAGCGAAGCTACCCTCCCTAAAATGCGCCATTCTTGTTTCCATAGCACCAGACGGCCTCAGGCTTTGTGACGGGAGGAGTTCTTAGCTTTGACAAACTATATATCAAGTGCTGCTGATAGAAATAAATAAAATAAATAAATTATTTTTCTGTAACAGTCCTGTTATTTTTTGTAGACACTCAGGATCCATGTGAGAGTATGGAGTGTCAGTTTGGCTCAGTATGTAAAGTATCTTTAGATGGTGAATCAGCTAGATGCGTTTGTCCAGAAAACTGTGTTTCCTCCAGAAATGATCAGAATTCAGTTTGTGGAACCGATGGAAAACATTACCAGAATTCGTGTGAATTGAAACGAGCTTCTTGTAGAGAAATGAGGCCTATTGAAATCAAATATTATGGTGCTTGTGGTAATGCTGCATATTCTTTCAATTACTCAATTTTCTAAATAAAATGAACTATGAACATGTACGAATATCTTAAGTTTTATGATGCGTTAATTGTTTGAAACTGAAAATGTAAACACACCTTTTTTTCCGTTAATAGAATAGCAATGCATTAGAGCACGCATAATGTAATTACTAGATTAAAAACTTGATTCCCTTAGAAATATCAAAAATTTAAATAACATTTGACATGTTTTAACTGCTCAAAAATAGACGCCCATTTTCAAGGCTTACCAGACGTGAATGAGAGAGAAAAAAAAAGTGATTTGAAATAGAAAACGTAACTAGAAAAACTCCAAAAACAAACCTAGACAAAACTAGACAACAAAACTCGAAAACCTCAAGTAGCTGAGGGAAAAAAAATGAAAAACCAGCACAAAGGATACATTTAAACACATAGTACCTGCTAAAAGGTAAAATAGGACCGTTGATTTTGAAAATTACATTTAAAAAAAAGCTGAGATTTTTATAGATTTGATTAGTAAACAAGAAATTTATTATCTCCAAATTAATTTCATAATTAGTTGCGAAAACACTTAATTTTTCTACATATGATGTCATTTTAACTGATCTTTTTACTCTGGTGTCTTAGATTTGACGCCATACTAGGCTACTACGACGCCTACGATTTGACGTCGTAGATTTGACGGTGGTTGTTGGAAAAAACGTGTCTTTCTCTAGTGACAAATCTTATACGTTGTATCTAAACTATACTAGACTTAGTAAATAAACTCCATTAGATTGCATAATCAGTTTCCTCAACAAAATTCAAAAACACTTAAAAACAATTCAAGAGAGCATTTATATCCGATCCTGTCTAGCTTTAATTGTTTTTTCAAATTGTCGCTGCTTTCAGGCCGGTTAATTGCCGGTAGACCGCCAATCAGGCTCATGATAAGCACCAAAATGGTTATTTGTTACACTATTTGTGTTTTTAAGTGTTGTGGTTATACTTTACTCAGTACTGAATCCCCACACATAGAAAAATAGTACTGAATTCCTAATAAATTACTTAAACTTCTTAGTTCCCAATTGTTTATTTTGAGATTTATTTCATTTTTTTTATGAGAACAAATATTAGTTAACCGCTTCCCTTACTTTGAAAAAAAAATGCTGAAAATCAACATATTTTTTTATTTCATTCATAAATATAAGGAACTAACACGAAATATAATACATAAGTTCTAAGTTAAAATTTTAAATTTTTTATGCGTAAAATTATATAATTTACCATCAGTTTACTATCCCAAATTATCTCGGGCAAATGAAAGAAGTTAAATATTAGTCTTTGTATATGTTCACATTTTCATAATCTGAAACATCAACTGCATGCCTTTCACTGTCGCTCGCGAACGCCATTGTTTTATTCCTTTTTTCTATGTAAATTTATCAAACATCGTGTATACAATTATACAAAACACGTCTGTAGTCCCACACATAGCAAAACTCCCAAACAAATATTGGCAAACTTCCAATCTCAGCAGATTATTATTATTTTTTGTTTTGTTTCCGGCCGAATAACAACGTGATAAAACAAAACGTATTGACGAATTTATTATCCCGAATTTACTCGGAATAATAAATATTTGCAATATATATGTTACCGGCAAAGTTTGAAATCCGGCATTCTATAGAATGCCTAGGCATTGTATATAATGCCTAAAACTAGTTGGTAATGTATGAAACGATTTATCTTTCACACATTTCCAAGGCAACAAGTAGGTTAATTTCTTATTTTTTATATGAAAATTTTGTTTCCCTTAAAAGAAAGGCATAAATTATGTTTTGCACAACTTTTTATTTTTCTTTACAAATTTTGAATAAATGTTTTTTAATGGCACTCTCAGTATTTTTTCAGAATAGCATTTTTATTTTTGAGAAATGCATCACTGTGAATGACCGAAATCTGGAGAATGTCGACTTTCCCCGGCGACTGTCAACAATCACATAGTCGCTTTGGTGAATGTCCGAAATATTTATTACAACCGATTTGATATTAATTTATTCGTGGATATAATTACATTTATTCGATATTTTAATACATACTGACGATAGATTAGAATAAACATCAGTGTCTGGAGTATCGGGCAAATATATACCGGGCAATGGCACTTGGCCTTAAAAAAATATATGTGTAGGGTATACCGGGCAAATGTATACCGGTCAGTGGCACAAAACCTTCAAAAAACATCAGTGTAGGATATTCCGGGCAAATGTATACCGGGCAGTGGCACTTAACTAGACCTAGTATATATTTCGGACATTTACCAAAGGTCTAGTCATGCTAGGTCTAGTTAAGTGTCACTGCCCGGTATATCCAACACTGATGTTTCTGTAAGGTTCAGTGCCACTGCCCGGTATACATTTGCCCAGTATGCTCTATACTATTTTTTAAGGTCAAGTGCCATTGCCCGGTATATATTTGCCAGATACTCCAAGCACTGATGTTTCTTCTTATCTATCGTCAGTAAGTATTAAAATATCGAATAAATGTAATTATATCCGCGAATAAATTAATATCAAATCAGATGTAATAACTATTTCGGACATCCACCTACTAGCGACTATGTGATTGTCAAAATTCACCGGTGAAAGTCAACAACCACTGATTTCGGTCATTCACTGTAACATGCACATCATTTCCATAATAACCTCATCAGGACGTTTTTTTCTCATACTTTGCCTAAATAGCATTTGTCATTCTATAGAATGCCTAGGTATTATATACAATGCTTAGGGAAAGCATGTAATACTTCTCATATTTCATACTTTGCCTAAAAACATCCATTATATACAATGCCTAGGCATTCTATATCATACTTTGCCGGTAACATATACATACAGAGTTAACTCGGGATAATCAGGGAAGCGGTTAATGGTGAGTACATTATTAGTGTTCCTATGTGCTTTTGTTCTACTTTATTGTGAAGGAAAAAATTTAAAAAATACTTTAAGCTTCTTAATTTCCTTCGTATAATAAAACTCTCGTTTATTATTTATTTATTTCATTTATTTTTATAAATCATAGAAAAATTGTAATTATGTATTTATTTATGAATTTAGTTTAATCTTGGAACGACAATCTAATCAAACTATTTATGCTTTAATATGAAAATTCAACTTTAGGGTAAATAATTCGAGATTATCAAGTGCCAATGGTTTTCAGCGGCTTTTTGTTTAACAAATCATATCCTTTACTAGTTTTATTTATTTAAACTTTTATTCATTGCTACGTGCAGAATTGTTTTTTTTTTATTTTGTATTTAGTTTTTAGCAATTTATTTATTCATAATTATTTTAATTTAGGAATAAATAACTTTTTTTGTTATTTCTACAATCGTTTGAAGTATTTTTGAGCTTCCACTATCCGAACTTGGACCAGTCAGTAAGTTATTGATTGCTCTTAAAATCTACAACAGCTGTTCCTGTAATTTATGTAGTTCATGAAACGAACCACGTAATTTTAAAAATAAAATGTAATAAAAAATTATAATAAGAGAAATATTACGATAAACAAGCTAAATAAACTACCTAGTAAAGCTGAAAACAAATTAAATACAGTCCTTGGTAAAATTATTAGACGCATTATAAGATTCTATGTGAAACCTTAATTATCAAGTGAAACTATACAGCATTACTGTTTTTACTTGAATGAAACTGGTTTGCACTTGCTTACGATCATATATCAATTATTGCATTAACTACAATTATTACATTTTCTTCATGGTGTATCAATTATTGCATTTTTTTCATATCAATTATTGCATTTTCTACAGATCCATGTGAAGGGGTTGAATGTCCAACATCTCAAATCTGCCAACTGGACGAAGGGAGAAATCCAATGTGTCGATGCAACTCTGTATGTTCTCCAGACTTCAGACCAGTCTGTGGATCTGATGGAAAAACGTATACGAATGAATGCACACTGAGAGTGGAATCGTGCAAATCGAGAAAAAATATTCGTATAATTTACACTGGAGAATGTTCTAGTGGTAGGTGATAAAGATTTTGTATATTTTTGTATTATTTTTTATACAATCAAACATCAAGCTGATATAAGAAGTTCACTTTGACCACAGTGCTTATTCTTAGATTGTCGGATGTCTAACCTTGGCAACAAGATCTCCTTAGCATCTTTAAAATATAATGAATTGTATTTATGCTTGCTTTGGTACTTATATAAGAAACTACGGCTGGTAATTATAATAATACTATCAAAACATATGTTATTCTTAACAAATTTTGCACTGTTAAAACTTTCATTCTAAAATTATGGTAAAATAACTGGCAGCTGTCTGTCTATCCGATTAACCGTAAAATTTACGGCAAAGAACATTTTTATGGTTTTGTAACCATTTACAAAAAGTATGGTTATAAACAATGAATACAAAACTATACGATTTTTTAACCATTTACAACTAACATTTTTCAAAAACATAAATAAAAATATTAACTATTTAACTAAACATAGGAGCTCGGCTTTTCGTAAGATAATGGGCATTTGAGAAACTCGGATTTTTTTTCTCTCTTTTATTTTATTTACGCCTATTTTTCAGCTATTGAAACATGTGGATTTATTTCCAATCTCTATCTTTATGAAGTGAATTAAGTTTTTTAATCAAGTAATAAGTTCCATTTTTTGGTCTTATTTATTTGGTGTTAATTTTTTGGTATTAATAGACCATTTTTAGTATGTGCTTTTGAATCCTCACCAAAAGAAAAATCAAAACAAATTTTAGGGAATCTCAAATATTTAACCGTAAAAAAACAACAAAAAAAAAACAAACAAAAAACACGGTAGCCATATTTGGCCATTTGAAGTCTAAATTTGACAATTAAAAAAAAAGAGAAGCTGGATAAAAATAAGCAGGTAAACAAATTAAAATGGAATACATTTAAATCGGTTGTAATTTACATATTAAAGACAAAATATGTTCATAATTTTAGGGGCTAATCCATGTGACAGTCTACAATGCAGTCCATTCCAGTCATGTGACATCGACAGACACGGAAAAGCAACCTGTCACTGTGACGACCATTGTGAACCAGTTGTGAAATTAGTTTGCGGTTCAGACAGAGAAACATATCTCAATGAATGTGAAATGAAAAAACAAGGCTGCATTTTAAAGAAATACATTAAATTAGCTTATCGAGGAGAATGCGGTAAGTCTCATTAGTTTTAGTTCGTTTATTCCATTGCTGTATAGTCCTTTTCAATGCTGATTTGTATTTTCAGTTTTTTTTTATTATTTTCGTTTTCTAAATGGTTTTCGGACAAAAATGTGATTATATTCATATATTGTATATAAAAAACATGTAGACTGTTGACACATTAAGTTATAATATATATTATAACTTAATGTGTATCCAATATTAAGTAGTTTATATATATATATAATATATATATAATATATATATATATAATATATATATATATAATATATATATATATAATATATATATATATATAATATATATATATATATAATATATATATATATATAATATATATATATATATATATAATATATATATATATATAATATATATATATATATAATATATATATATATATAATATATATATATATATATATATATATATATATATATATATATATATATATACATACACTCGCAGTACTGCAGGAAGAACGAACTATAAAACAAAATCCCTCTATTTACGCCTTTTACCTCAATTTGCACTTCTTTTTTCATATTTTGTAATCTGGCAATCTTATTACGAAAATATAATAAATAATTCTTGAAAATTTTCAAGTTCAAGTGCTACCCGATTTATAGATTTCGTAAAAATTAATGGAAAAGTGGTACTAAATAGTTTACTAGAAGCGTAAATGAAGTTATTTGTTTAGAGCAAACTGTAAAAACTCATTATACTATTATTAAAAGCAAATATGGGTATTAACTAATGTGGGTATTAAATAAAATAAAAAACTAACCCATGAACTAAAAAAGCAAAGTCAATACATTGATATTACATATTCGTCATGATGGCGGTTAAGTAATTTTGGTTGTCTTTACTACTGGCACAGCAGTTTTGATAAGAATTCTACAAAAAAGTTTCCGTGGTTTCATATATTATTATATCGAATTTATATTATTATATAGAAATTTATTTCATTATTTTCCAGTGGTAGCATAGTATATTGCTATTTTAATAAATCAGAACAAAAAAAACTTTATCCGCCACTACTTAAAAATATTTTCAACTCTATAAAGTCCAGATAGAGAAATGTCCATGCTCTAAAGTTCTTTTATCAAGGTTTAAAAATTCAATTCATTTTTAAAATTTCGATTTTAATTTGTTTTCATTGATAAATGTATTGGGTATAACACTCAAATGTTGAAGGGATTTGTAATAGGAAAAAAATATACTATTATAGGTATGCTATAATATCGGAAATTCTGATTTTCAAAATTATAGCTCTTAATACCACACATTCAGAAAACAATTCAAAACTGAAAAATGAATTTAACCGAATAAAGTGTTTTTATGTCATGCTTTAAGGCATCATAAAAAAATTACAAAATTTTACAATTATCAAATTTTATAAAACCATATAACAATGTCTAAAAAAACATAATTTATTGTTAACTTTACCGAAATCACAACCAAAGTGCTTCGGTATTTCCGAAGAGCTAAAACACGGTAAATTTTACCATATTCTGTTAGTTTTGTCATACTTTTTTCTCTGTGTAGGAAGCGTTATATTGATGGTAGTTATTAAAAATCCACCAAAACCATTAGTTGATAGAAATTTTCATTTGTTTATTAAAAGCATTATCTATTACTGTTTTTTCATCCGAAATTCTCAAACGGCCGAGTAAGTCATTTATATATATGAGACTTTTAAAAAACTTTGAGAAAAACTTTTTAAAAACTAGCATTGTTTTAATGTTCAGAGAAAAATCATGCATACAGTTCCAGGTCAAATTATTGGACACACGATAAGATTCTATGTAAAATCTTAATTATCAGTATATACTATGCAGCTTTATTGTTTTTACAGGACTGAAACCGGTTTGTACTTGTTTACATCCATGTACTAATTGGTTTAATTAGGTGATATATAATATAAATTAGACGATTGGATATATTAGGCGATATATTATATAAATATAGAATATTTATTATATCAGGTATTATATTATTATATTGTAATAATTAGATGAAATTAGATATTAGGTATGAGATTAGATAGCCGCAAAAAAAACAATAATGCTGTATAGTATCGCCCTGATAATTAAGACTACATAGAATCCTATAGCGCGTCTAATAATTTGAAAAGCGACTGTATCTATTTTCAGATATTTTTAGAAGCTTTTGATTTGGAACTTTTATTTATGAATTATACCTCTGGCATTGGAATAATTTCTCTGCTATTATCAAACAATTTACTTTAAAATTCAAAAAGAAAGAAAAAAAAATCAAGAACGAATATATTTGCTTTTTATCAAATAATTTGAACTCTCCCTTCAAGAGGAGGAGTTAAAATTTTGCTTTCAGAAGAATTTAAAGTTATATTTTTGAAATTATGCAAATTGGTGTTCCCATATTTGGCATGAAGCTGATGCAGAGACAATGTTACCATCTAATGAATAATTCGACTTCAAATTTTACCTTTATGAAGAGATAATATTTTGCCCGGGGTGCATACAATATTTCACTTTTCAATCGCAAGTAAAAATGCTTGAGATGCCACTAGAAAATTTGCAGTCTCTTATTTTTCCCTGCAACCATGGCTTCTAAAGGGGTAGTGCAGGAGGAAACTAGAGGAAATTGTTTTTACGGCTACATCAAATACCTCAGGGGTAATATCAAAAACTTCAAAAAATTCTTAAGGGAAACTTCATATCAAGAAAATAAAAACTATATTGTGGAAAAAAAGTAGTCTTTTTCAGAGTAGTTGAAGCCTTTCAACTATTGGCTTTGATGGATTTGTTCTTCATGAAAAATGCATTCTGCGCTAAGTTTTGTTTCAGTTTTTAAGACAGAAAATTGCTTTCAAAGTTTTCTTTTGCTCTCTGCTCTGCTTACGTGACAATCAGGTTTTTCATTTCTCTGAATTTTCTTAGCTTAAAGTATAATTTTAAAACGGAATAAAATTGAATTTATTGTAGCTGAAGAGAGAAATTAAATAGGCTATGTAAAACATGAGAAACATCATATAAGATAAAAGCTACTAATATTATTACATTATTTCGAGTTTTTTAAAAGAAAAATTTCATTGTTCGGAGTTTAGTTTGGGATGATATAAACTTCTGTATAAAATAGTTTTCATCAATGAAAGAAGATAAATTATTACTTTTCTATTACTCATTATCACTAATAGAATGTTTTTTGTAAAACATGTTGTATTATATTACTTATGCATTATTTTAAATTCAAATAAATTAGTAACATTTAAAATTCCGTTAGCTGAAAAATTATCAGTGATTTACTTTGAAATAAATTTTAACTTATGAAAGAATGAAAATGAAATTAGAAATACAAAAAATGAAAAGAGAAATTAAAGAAATAGTAAAATAGGATACATGAAATGGAATGCATTGTTGAGCTTGAAATCAGAATTAAATAGATAATAGGAAATTTAAGAAAATTTGAAACAAATAGCAAAATAAAATGTACCAAACTCTAAATAAACCGTAATTACTCTCGTATACTGTTTTTAGATATAATTTTTCGGTACCTAAAATTTTCAGACATTTTTATAAAGATGGGTTAATAAGTTATTAAATGTTTATACACAGCTTAAATATAATTTTCATTTGTAAGGCTTTTAAAATTAAAAAAAACAAAAACAGTTTAAGATTTTTCTTTTTAATCAAGCACTAGAGCTGACAGAGATTTGAGAACAGAGCGATTAAGAGCCCCGGGTTCGAATCTCATCGTTGACCGGTCATGTACTCTCAGCTCACACAATGCTGACATAGCAATTTTACCGAGTTTTCTTGTGAAAATAACAGTGTTTTTTTGTTTAAATAACAGTACTTATCTGCTAAATGCAAGCGTCCGTTTTTGAATAACATTATTTTTCTGTTAAATATATGGTTTTATATGGGTTTTCCCGCTGACAGTTTTAAATAACAGTGTTTTTCCGTGATATAAACGGTTTTATATGGGCATTCCCTCAGACAGTGTTAAATAACAGTATTTTTCTGTAAAATAAATGGTTTTATATGGGCATTCCCACCGACAGTTTTAAATAACAGTATTTTCCCACGAAATAAGCCGTTTTATATGGGTATTTCAAGTGACAGTTTTAAATAACAGTATTTTTCTGTGAAATAAGCGGTTTTATATGGGCATTCCCCCAGACAGTTTTAATAGCAGTATTTTTCAGTGAAATAAACTTTTTTATACCGGCATTCCCACCGACAGTTTTTTCCCCGTAAATTTAACAGTGTACCAATGTGTGCTTTTTTAAATCATTCCAAATATATCAATAATTTGAACTTCGTCACAGAGACATTCAAACAACGAATTCCAAATAAAATCAATAACGATAATCCGAATGCATATGCAAAATAATTCTGAGAACGGTTGTGTTTTTTTTTTTTTTTCAAAAAACTTTTTTCGGAAGAAAAAAAAAATTAAAGAGTTCTTGCGAAATATCTGAATGGAAGCAAGTAAAGAACTCGGAATAAAAGAATTCGTAATAACGGAAAGTGCGAGAGAACTCTTTGAACCTGTTTTCAATCCCTTATGATCAGAGATGTCACAGATTATTTATTCATTTTATACTCCTAAAGTCAGAAGAGAGAAAAGAATTTTTCCTTGAGTCTCAACAGACTTTCAAGAAAAAACAGAAGAGAAGAAATAGTTCCAATATTTAATTATGTCGAGTTTCATTGATGTCAATTCTTTTTTACAATCTGCCTGGCATGGGGCAGGCAGTCCTTTTATTGCAGAGAGTTTTAACAGAATTGGATTCAAAATTTATAGCTGAAATAAAGTTTTTCATTTGCTCTTTATCTTTCGAGAACGTTCGTTACAGCTCTCCCTGTCCGAGTTAACAACAAAGTAGTATTTTTGTTTTTTTCATAAATGATTAACTTTCGCTGATTTTCTTTATATCATGATGATAAAGCATTACTTAATCCCGATAACTCACTGGCTTTATTTTTTATTTCAAAACTGGTAAAGAATTCTGATAGAGGAACTTGTACAATTTGTTTGATTATAAGTAATACCTTATAGTTATAGTTTAATCATTAATATTGTTTAACAGATATATAATTATTCAAAGTATTTATATGTCATGTCAAGAAAATTGTCAATTTACCAGCATTAAAAATCTTAAAGTAGTCCTTTATAAAATTCCAACATAGTAGAATTTCGACACAAATGCTACAAATTATCACTTATCATAGCCACTACAAGCTACCACTATAATTTTCTCTTTTTTTAGTGTTACGTTGCGGGGGTTATTCATTACATTTTTTTTTAACCAATTAAAACTTATGATGGATGAAATTTTGTTAAATTCATAGTGCAAGACCGACACGAAACTTTAGCTAATTATTGTATCTGATATTCTTTGTTTTCGGTTTATTATTGGCAAAAATTCCTGAGATAATTAGTTGGAATTTATTTTTCCTCTGTTTTTATTTTATTACCGTCGTTGAACAGCCGGTCCAATTTCGAGTTTGCGACTACCATTGTTCGATTTCGCAGCCTTGTAATTTTAGGCCCAATCCAGAAGATAAGGTAACTCCTGAATCAAGTACATGGAGAAATTTGCCTTCGTTGAGGTTTTTCGGATAGAACTACCCGCATTTGCGTTACATGGAGAGGAAAATCATGAAAACTCATAATCCGTCTACCACTGAGGATATTTTGCGTTGACACTGTAGTCGGTGCGAGCCGTGTGCGGAACTCGTATCTTCCAACCATCGCTGAGATTCGAACCCCGGTTCACCTCATTGGTAGCTGAATGCCCTATTCCCCTGAGCCACCACGACATTGGAGGATTTTCATTATGTTATGTTGATAAAGCATTAGACAATCAGCTAACTTTATTTTCTATCTAAATTAAAAAAATCATAAGGTTCGCCGACGTTGTTTTTTTTTTTTTTTTTTTTTGGTGTTCAACTTATCGTTGGACTCAACACTAAAACTAAAGAAACTTGGAATTACACATTAAAAAAAATATTAAAAAACTAGATTGCTTACACTTACTTTTATTTCTACAAAGACTGGGATTTTTCTTTATATTGTCGCTTTGTGTCATTTTCAGAATAATACAGGGTGGTGCTTAAAGATTAAGAGAACTTTACCTAGCGATAATTTAATTAACTGCTACGAATTTACAGCGGTTATAAAACTATACCCATGCGACGATAGAGCTTTCGTAAAACAACCTTTAAATTTCAAAACATTTAGATCTTTATATAGCTATTTTCAAAATAATATATTATTTTACATTTTTACGTTTTAATTATAAAAAAAAAATATGCCATAGCGCTAAACCAAAAGGTAAAAATACAGATCATAATCAGCTTTAAAATCAGCCCAAACTAAGCAGAAATTTTGTTTAATCTGTAAAGATAGCTTAAGGATTTTCAACTTCGTTTTCAAAGACACTAAAATCCTTAAAGAATTTAAATCTTTGAGTAGTTATAAGCCGATTAACATAATGTTAATAACGCGGCTAACAATTTACCCGTTTTCTTAATAATCAAAATTCTATCGCCAGTGTAAATGTTACGAATTCTTTTATGTTAAAATTTAACAAAAAACTTCAAAATATAATATTTTTTTATAATTCTTTATATATTTAATGCTGCTTAATGAGCTTTTCTTATTTTATGACATTATACTTTTGTGATTTTTATTTTTAACAATACTTAAAATTTTAAAATATGAACTTCAATATTACACGGTTTATAAAGCATCTTTTTAATAAAAAAAAATTCGTTGAGGCGTCGCTGTTTTAGATGCTGAACTTTACGCTACATTTTGTTTTGCCACGCTAGAGAAACTTGAGATTTTGAAATGAAAAGATGTGAAATTGCAAAAGCGTGTAGGAAGTAAGAAGAGAAACATCTTCGCGCTTGAAATTGAGACAACCCTTAATGCGCGCAACAAACAAACAGTGACTTCTTTTTTTGTCACTTACTTAGCTTTATCAACTAGCAAATTAAATATATTTTAAATTAAAAAACAGCTGTTTTTTCCCCCAAAATGTCTCAAAAAGGACAAACTATTCTCTCAAAAGAGAGAAATATCATAAGAAATGGAGCGAAATATCATCAAATTTATGAAATATTTAACGTTAAAAAAATGCTGATAAAGTTTGCGAAATAAATATTTTTGCCATACGATCGCCAAATATCAGCCTTGTTCAGGATTGCTCAAAACCTTCTCCCATCGTCGCATACCACGCGATGAAGGAGGAACCAAGTGCCGACTCCTGGTGAGCGAGCTATAGGTACATTAGAATAAAAGAAATCCATAATTCGAAAATTATCAACAGTTCAACTTGTAGAAGTTGTAGACGGCTCTGCCGCCCGCAAAAGTACAAAGTTGAAATTTAAATTGTTCCAAGGACCATTTTTTTTTCCAAATTTAAATTTAATCGAAAGTAATTACATATTCAAGTGATTTTTTCATAAATTTACCTTCCTTTATTTTACTTGGAGTATTCACAACTTATTTATTGTTCTAAGAAATGCCATTTCTCTCTTAAGATCTTTATTTTTTAAAAAATATCGAAACTTTAATGAAATAAAAGTAAACACAGTTTCCTTTTTGAACTATTATAATTATATAAGTCTTGTTAGAAAATAAAATTACTTCGGATTTACTTTTTCTTATTGTTTAACACAACATGCTTCGAAGTTTTTTTTTTTCAATAGCAGCTTATTTTTGAAATCCATGTAAACTTTTACATAGTGCGTAATCTTGTCAAGCTTTATATTTTCTAATAGGTTTTTATGAAAAGAATCAGTAATATCACAAAAAATAACTTACATTTAATATACTTTGATATATTGCTTGCATTTTACAGTGTATTGTTTTTAAACATACCTTATAAGTTATTTATGAGTTATTCTAACAGCTATTACTAAGTTTGATAATCTTCAATGCAAGAAATTGAAGTTTTTAGAAAAAAAATCATAGTTAAATTTTTCAATTTTCATGGCATTTATATTACTCCTTTATAGAAATTTTTATTTTTATCATTTACTTAAAAGTCCTTCTCTATAATAGTAAAAGAATAAGTAAACTCGAGATGTTAAGGGTGTGCCTGTCAGTCTCTCTAATAACTCAAGAACAGTTTTAGCAAAGATCCCGAAATTTAAACTCTGGTTTTATTTTTTTATTATTTTATCTTTATTATTATTACTGTCGCTGAACAGCCGATCCAATTTTTGGGTGCTCAACTATGTAGCCTTGTAATTTTGAACCAATACCAGAAGACAAGGGAAATCCTGTATCATGTATTGGGCAACATTAGCCTTTGCGGAGGACCTTTTGATGGAACTAACCCACATATGTATTACATGAAGAGAAAAACCACGAGAACCTCCAACGGTTAGGTCCTCGACGCCAGGCCTTGGTTAGCCTGGCGTCGAGGGAACTCTAACTCATGATCTGTGCACCACTGAGGATATTTCACGTGAGTACTTTGGTCGGTGCAAGCCGAATGCTGAACTCGGATTAACAATCTATCCCTGGGATTCGAACCCTGTTTACCACATTGGAAGGCGAAAGCTCTATCCCTTGAGCCATCACGACTCTAACACTGGTTTTAAGAAAGAATCCCCCCCCCACGATCCTAAAAATTTTTAAAAATTCCCATACTATTTGTTCGATCACTTCTGAGAATTGATTTTTTTTCTCGCTTTGCTTTAACATATTAACAATTGCTATAAACAATACACGAATCTGTTCTTAAATTTTAGATACTCACTGATGTTACAGTGATATTAGCTTGTTTACCTCTCTATCATCATTTAGCTACAATAAATAATATTATCATCCTATCCTTTTGATACTGAAGTATGATTAATCTTTAATTTGATAAGTTAAATTTTTAAAAACATGTTTTGCTTAATCTAAAAACGTAAATTCTCCTAGAAGATATACAATTTATAACAGAGTGAAAAAAAGGAATTACTTTTACTAAATTATTGTGTCTGTCAGTTTTGGGCATGGTTTCGTTGTTTTGTTTAATACCTATTCAATGAATTATCACTCATCCCCCCTATATGAATAACGGGCATTTAGCCACAGTTAGAGAAAAAAAATGATCAGAACTACCAAAATTTACCTTATTTCAGGCTCTATGGGGTCGTTTTGTTAATGATTTTGGGCAAAATTAACAATAAAATATGGCTTTATTATTATGATGTTAGCTGGTAAGTGAGGTAAAAATTTGGCAATTTCTTCACGATACCTTAGACCTCGATACCTTAGAGAATTTCCAGTAAGCCGTACTATATGAGCGGTAAAAGCATAAAATATGTTTTTATTTTTGTTACCGGAATTATGGTTTTGTTTAACCAGAAGTGTCATTACTGTACAAGTGCGGTTATTTTACCACAAACTAAACAAAGATTTTAGAAAAAAAATGAACTAGTCCGTTCTCTTTAAATTATTATTTGTATTGGTATAGTTAAAAATTATATATTGTTAAAATTTGGATAGAAAAAGCTTCACAGAATTCGTGCAGTTGAAAATTCTTATTTTATATTGGGTGAGAAAACAAGTTTTATATAAAAGGATACCTTCTCTGGGAAACAATCATTTTTGAATCACCAAGTCGGTTTAAATAACACAACTTAAGACTAAACACATTGAGAACTTAACTACATAATAAAAATAAGCATTCACTAATTACGTGACTTTGTGCTGCCATCTATATTTCATTTTGAGAACTACTTCAATCAGAAGTGCACTTCCAATGCTATGTTCTAAATAATATAAAATATTATAATATAATAAAATATAAGTAAATTAGGTTATTTACTTATTACCTAACCATTTTTTTAGGAGTTCGTGGCCTCTGTTATAAATATCATTGCTCTTATGGTGCTATTTGTGTGGTTAAAAGTGGCTTTCCAACGTGCGAGTGTCCCACCTGCACTGAAGAATTTGAACCAGTGTGTGGAACAGATGGTATTTCCTACACAAATAAATGTAAGCTGCATAGAGAGTCATGTGAACAAAAAACTGAAATTGCAGTTGCATACAGTGGATTGTGCAGTAAGTGAATCTCATTTTTCATATCGCTTTAATTAAAAATTTTAGTTTTAATTTAAAAATTATTTAATATCTCGAAATTGTTTTTGCAGTTTGGACGAATAAAGTTAGATTAAAAGGCATAATTTTTAAGATAAAAATAACTTATTTTGATAATTGATAAACATTGTTTGTAGATTTAAGATTCTGTTTTAGTATGTTAGAAATAACATTAATCTATCTCATTTAATACCAAGAAATAATTTTGGAGTGAGGCACACAAATACGATCTCCATATAAACGATTTTTAGTGACCAAAAATCAAAGCCATTGACTTGCACAAACTTTTATAATACAACACAAACTTTTTAAAGAAAAAATTTTATATAACTGTCGCTAAACAGCCGACCCAATTTTTGGGTTTACAGCTACCTATGTTCCACTACATTGATTGTAATTTTGAACCCAAGCCCGAAGACAAAGGACCTCCTGGATTTAAAAAAATTCACCTTCGTGGAGGACTTTTTTGATGGAACTATGTCTCATTAGCATTACATGGAGAGGAAGACCATGAGAATTTCCAGCTATTAGAATGACGGCAAGGGGACTCTAACCTATGATTTCTCTACCACTGAGAATATTTCAAATCAGCACTGTGGTCAGCGCAGTTCGTATAGACCAGACATTGCTGGGATTCAAACCCGATTCACCTCATTGGGAGGAGAATTCTCTATCCCCTGAGCCATCACGGCTATTTGCACTACCTTTTATATCTTATATTTAATATCCATCTTTGAACAGTTAATCCAATTTTGGGTTCACGACTACTAATGTTCAACTCCGTAGCCTTGTAATTTTGAATCAATCTAGAAGACAAGGAAACTCCTGGATCAGTATCCCCAGAGGTATCGATTTGATATGGGAACATGTAGGACTTTGCGACTCGACAGATTTAACGTGCATCAAGCACCATCTACTACACGGGGAGTCTTTGGCCGGCCTGTGATTGAACCCAGGAACTCTTGGACATGGGTCCAGTGCCCTACCAACCAGGCTATCCCAGCCAGTTTGCACTACCTTTGGCTTAACCAGGATGACGTGCCCTACCACACCAACTATCCATAATTTCGACATTTTGCTTACTGAATTCAGTATTCGAATTTTCGACTGTTTTTTTTTTTTTTTCTTTTCTGGAATAACAGTTTGCGCAACTTTAATTCTACGACATTAACTTTGCCTAATTAGTTCCTTATAAGATTGACATGATGTAGGTAATTTACAGAAGAATAAAAAATATTAAGAATTTTCTAATAAAAAATAGAGACGAAAATCTTTTAAGATTTATTAAAAAAACATTTTAGGCTTACAGTAATAGGGTTACAGGACATCTAGGCAGCCCTTATTTTGTTCCTCTCTTTAGGGGTGCCATGAAAAATCGACATGAAATAGGAGATCTACAAGAAACTAAAGTCATAAAAATGGAGGACACCATTGCTGGGATATTTATAAATAGAGCCAGCAGCCACGGTGACTCAGGGATAGAGGGTTCGCCTTCCAATGAGGTGTACCGGATTCGAAACCCGGCGATGGCTGGTCGATACGAATTCCGCCTCCATCCGGCTTACACCAACCACAGTGCTGATGTGAAATATCCTCAGTGGTAGACGGATCATGTGTTAGAGTCCTAAACACTCAAAAACTTAAAACACTATAATTCAGAAATTGTCAAAACACTATAATTTAGAAAAACATAATGTTTTAATTATTTCACCACATTTTATAAGTTAAAAAAAGAAACCGTTGAATAGTAATAATCTTTAAAAAAATCTCGTACATGATTTATATTTCAGTTAATTACCATAAAAATTTTTATCGATAAGGCGCTTAATATCCGTTATTTAGTTGTACAACAAGTCATTAAAAGGTTAAACTAAATGTACTTTCTTCGCTTATGGCAGAAAGTTAATGTTTTGCGTTTAAAAATTTATGTCAAAACTGTTATTTTTTGTAAAATAAAAAAAAAAATATTTTAACTAGTTGATCTTGTGTCTTTCAGACGGATGCGAAAATAAAAGGTGTGAATATTACGCCGTCTGCGAAAGCGATGGTCGGGGGAACGGCAAATGTGTGTGCCCCCAGTCCTGTATAAAAGTAAGATTAGCTTTTTTTTACTAAATTATCTTCATGCGGTTTTTAATAAAATTGTATTTTTTGTACTGTAGGTTGAATCTCCTGTTTGCGGTACAGATGCTGTTACATACCTCAACGAATGCGAGATGAGAGTTGAAGCTTGTCGTAAAGCTCAATATGTTTTAGTGGTCTCAAAGGGTCCATGTGGTATGTTTTGTTACTTTTAAATGTTTAAAGTTCTTAAAAATTAGTATATTAAGATCTGTTCTGATCAATCCATATAACGTATTAATCAATCAATTTAAATAATAAATTTTTTTAATATTTTTTTAATAAAAAAAATCTTACTAATATAGAAATAATTGTTTCTACGTGAATGACTTTTGCATACTATATAAATAACCTAAAATATTTAAGGACTGCGTTTTTAAATTGAACGGAAAAAGAGAAAATATTTCTATTTTTACTTGACCGAAGTTGATTGCAAAGGCGTTGAGCATTATATTTCAAATTGTTGGTCTAAAAAAACATGTTTTTTTTTTTTTTTTTTTTTTTTTAAGTTACCTTTTTTAAGTTACCTTTTTTAAGGTAATTTCCCGCAAAAATCGAAGTGATTGCGTAATTGGTGTAATCTTCGTATTGTCTCCATGTTAGTAATTAATTTTTTTTATAAGAGGTTGAGGTAATATTCAATAGTGATAAAAGTGTTTTGCAAAATTGTTGTGTAAGTAAGTTCTTAGAATTTTTGGAAGCATGTTTTTTTATCTTTCTTTGAAGTAAGTTCTTGAGATTTTATTTTTCTGGAAAGTGGTAGAAATTCCAGTTGCCTTTGACTTCTGCTTGCATGATTTAGGAAATAATTATAACTTGTTTCGTTAGAAAGAACAAAGCTCCAATCGAAATTTGAGCACTATAATTTCATAGTAAAGAAAGAAATCCGTGTCAAATTATGGTAATTATGGTACTTTGAGTACATCTTCCATAAAATCCTTTTTTTTCTTTTTTTTTTTGCAAAGGTAATTTTCACCGTAAAATATTATACCGTAATTTTTGCAGTAATAATTACTGTGAACTCAATAAATTACTCTAATTAAACAAATATTACTTTAGTTTACATATTATTCAAATATTTTCATGCAGTAATAATAACGGTAAACTCACTAAATCACTCTAATTAAACAAATATTACTTTAGTTTACATATTATTCAAATATTTTCATGCAGTAATAATAACGGTAAACTCACTAAATCACTCTAATTAAACAAATATTACTTTAGTTTACATATTATTCAAATATTTTCATGCAGTAATAATAACGGTAAACTCACTAAATCACTCTAATTAAACAAATATTACTTTTAAAGTTACGGTATATCTGACTTTTTGTTCCGTAACAAGTTACTGTAAAAGTGAACTTTACGGAAAACGACTTAACGGCTTTTTGCCGTAATTTGATCCTAACTTTGTTACAGCGTGCTCAAAAACTAACAGAATTCTAATATATAATATTTAATTTAGAGATAAAATAACGACATAAATTTTATTTGTAGTGGTCGGAAAAGGATTATTACTTGTGGTGTTTTCGGTTAGAATTTTGACTGACGATAGTCATTTAACTTGACGATGACCTTAGTCCATAATTTCGATATACATTCCGCTAGTAGTGATCAGAAAATCACCGAAATTCGATTTCGATTTCAAGATTCCATCGTTGTAAAACAAGAAAGTGAGTTGATGAAAACATAGTGATATAATATTTTTCAGATAGTAAAGTTTAATTTGCTTTCATTAGCTTGAACTATTTGCATAAAATCGAATTTCCCTAGTTTAATTAAATTTTTGCGATCTAAATCAACATTAATGTAAACAAATTCAAGAACATTTAATAATCATTTGTTTAAACACAAATTTATCACATTTACTGTTCATGAAAATCATGAATTAAAAAAAAAACATATTACAATCATTTGATGATATTTCTTAGAACTATGAATAATTATTAGTTTTAAGATTTCTCCTAATATTTAATGGGCAATTTTTTTAGATCAATGAACAATAATAAAAATAAAATCTCCCCCCATTTTTTATACAATTGTGTGGACAAAATGTCAAATTTTAAAGTAATAAATAATTAGAATTACTGAGTTCATAAACATTTGCTACAAAAAATTACACTTCCTATTTTAAAAGACTTCGTAGTCAGGAAAAAACAGAAAACTATTATTTTAAACTTTTATTTTATTAGTTTAAGTTTAAATTAACATCTTTATCCTCTACACTCAATCGAACTGTAAAAATAGGATATCGGCAACAACAAAAAAAATAATATCTTCACTGAAAACAATATTGGTTTCATTAGTTAATGCCATTGGTTAATGCCATTTTTTTCTTATCACTTTCACAATCCGTTTATTCTTTCGAAAAAAATAAATTCCCATCAAATTGCATTATTCGTGATTGTGGGAAATATAAAAGAAATTAACAAACTTTTTTCTTTACGTACTTATTTTTATTTATAATTTGACGTTATTTAAAATATATATATATATATATATTAAAATTCAATAGAAAATTAACCTGTTATAGTTATTAAGATTAGTTATTCTAATGAAATGATATTTTTTTAAAAAAAATTATGAACTCAACTTTAAGGCAAAGGGAAACAATTGTAAATACATTTTTTAATAAGTAACATACTATATTGGTGTTAAGTTTGTATGTATTCATGTTTGTATTCAGTTTGTATCCAATGCTTGTATGTTAATGTATTCATATAAAAAGACAAACTGATTCATCCTCCTAGAGTGTTAAGTTACTAAATATAGAAAGATGAAATTTAAACAATGGGTTCCTTTAATGACGTTGACACTAAGAAAGAATTTTTTGATAGGGAAAATAAGGGAATTTTTTGATAGAGGAAATTTTCCCTTAGAGGAAAATATGAGGGTTACTTTGAACAACCTCCGATTTTGTCTTTTTTATAAGTAAGTAATAATTTAAGTAGTGTCGAATAATTTTATAATATATATACAGTCTATGACCAAATTATTAGACGAACTATAAGATTCTATGTAAAATTTTAATTATCAGGTGATAGTATACAGCTTTATTGTTTTTACGTGACTGAAACCGGTTTGAACTCGTTTACGTTCGTGTATCAATTGGTTCAATTAGACGATATATAATATAAATTAGACGATTGGATAAATTAGACGATACATTATATAAATATAGAATATTTATTATATCAGGTATTATGTTAGTACATTATAATAATTAGACTAAATTATTAGGCGCACTGTAGTTTTTTTATTAATTACATGCTTTGCACGATTTTATATGCAATACTTTTGTATTTAAACATACATGTAATGGGTTTTTATTCAGGAGATATTTTATATATTTCCTATTTGTATTTATTTTTAAGGTAGACGTATCGCCAGACGTAACGCCAGATAATAACTTAGGCTGCAATCAGAATACGGTTGGCGCGGCAGTCAAAGTGTTAAAAAAATTATATTTTCTTTACCACCCTTCAGATTATTATCGTTCAACATGTTGAGATTCATTTTGTTACTAAATATTGTTTTTCAGTCCTTTTTGTATTTCATTTTATTGGTCATTTATTTAAATAATGTGTAATAAAAGGGATGAGTTCAGAACCATTCATTGAAATTGTTTGCGGTATGGATATACTGAACTCCCGGTTATAGAGAAACTAAATTTCAGTCCCGTGAAGGTTCATTATAGAGGGGTTTGACTGTATTATTAAACTATTTACGACTAACATAATATTATGCATATTTTTTAAGACGACCTAAAAGGGTTAAAGTCAATAACATTTTATAGCTATTTAAAAAAAAAAAAATTTGGGGGGGAAAATAATTTTGTCAGATTATTCAATACTTGTATATTTTCTTTCATTAGAGAAATATCCTTAACTTAGAGAAGTAACTTAACTTTACGTTCTTTAGATCTCTGTCAAAAAGTTTATTGTGAATATGGATTTTTTTATTAGAGAAGTAACCTTGTTTAACTTATCTTTACGTTTTTTAGATCTCTGTCAAAACGTTCATTGTAAATATGGAGCTCGATGTGAAAATGGTCGATGCGTTTGCCCAACTGATTGTCCAAACGTGTCCGAAACTGTCTGTGCAAATGATGGTGTGACATATCAGAATGAATGCAAGATGCGTCATGCAGCGTGCATTCACGATCAGGAACTGAATATGCTTTTCTATGGCGAATGCGATCAAGTCGATGAATCACAAGGTGCATTTTAATGATATAAGTATTTAAATAACTTAACTAATCATTCAATTCATAAATTTTAAAAAAAAATGTAAGTAAGTGATTTATATTTTATGATTGATTATCCTTTATTTTACAAGGATATTGAGATCAATTGAAATATATCTCTTTGTGTATCTTAACAAGAAGCGTACAAATTTGAGAATGCAAAGAAGCTATTTCCATCTATCACATGGGGTTTGGAATAAATAGAGGGTTGCCACGGGTGACTAAAATGCGACTATATGCAACTATTTTAAACCTGAGGCAACTATGGCAACTTTTTTTGCCTGGAAAGGTTAATAAAGCAACTATTTTCAGAAAAAAGAGACTATTGGGAGACTTTTCTGTGCTCCTAATGATGTTTTTTTTTAGCATAAATTGGGTTGATAATCCTGGACACAATGAATTTTTTTCTTAGAAAAATAAAAAAAAATGTTGAAAATTTTGAATTGCAAATTTGAGTTCTCACTTTTTAATGCACTCAATTTGCATAGATTCCATTGTAAGTCTATTTTGTATCTAGATCGCCTTTTCAATAGTTACTGCAACCAAATTCAGCTGGATTTTAAAAAACCCAATTTTTATTACGATTGTAGGATGTGTGATTTTCGAATTTGAATAATCACTTTTCACATATGTATATATATTTGCTAAATCAATTATTGATAAAAGGGGAAATTATTTAGAAACTTTTTCTTTTCATAAAGTATTTTTTGATGGAATTCTAGCAATTAAAATATTTAATTTTCCTTAAATATACTAATTTTGTTTTATATAAAATTTATTGCTAGAACACTAACGCTTATAGAAGAACTATCATATTTGGAACCAACCTGACTAAATGGATCATGTTATATGACAACTAAGACATTTAATAAAAATGTACTAACATTATTGAAAAAAAATTGTTCTTATTTCGGCAACTATTTTCAAGCTTTAGGCTACTAAAAGCAAATTTTTTGTTCATTTTTTTCTGTGGCAACCCTGAGCCTATTACTATGTAAACTGCTATGCTTATTACTTTACATAATATAGGCTTTGTATTACTATACGGATAAGTATTAGTACGTAATTTGCAAGTTAAAGTTGTTTTTTTTTAAAAGGAGGGAAAAAATTTACTACTTAAGGAGAACTGTTTCTCCTAATTATGCAAATACTACTGTAAATGTATTATGTGTTATCACTTTTAAAAGATGATGGCGGTTATATTTAATTAATATAAACTTTAATGTAATTAACTTCTTGGTTATTATTTTACATACAAATCGTGAATGTGACTATGGAACTGCAATCGGCAACGTGCAAGAATGATTCCTGGAGAAGAAAAAACACACTAGCTCCTTTTCGCGGTAAAAAAAAAATGTAGTAGAAGTTGTAGTTTATGTTGCAAGCAGTGTTTCTGGTGCACGTAATGTCATCTATTGTTGACTCCTGCGCGCCATCTGTTGGGCTCTGCTACACCACAGTAAATGCGAATACTCAGGTCTGACATAATTATTTCAATCAAAAAATCATTTAGTACAAATCTAGAAGCTGAGCAGTGATGACTCAGAGGATAAAGCGTTTGCCTTCCAATGAGCGGAGCCGGGTTCGAATTTCACCGATGGCTGGTCGATAAGAATCAGCATCCATCATGCATCGACCACAGTCCTGATGCGACGTATACTCTATGGTAGACGTATCATGGGTTAGAGTCTCTTTACCTCCTGGCTAATCGTGGGAGGTTCTCGTGGTCTTCCTCTCCATGTAACGCAAATAAGGCTAAGTTTCCTCAAAAAGTCCTCCACGAAGGCAAATTTCTCCCAATACTTAATCTATCCATGTGTTCATTTGTCTTCTGGCTTGGGTTCAAACTTATAAGGCTACGGAGTTGAACATCAGTAGTCGTAAACCCGAAAATTGGGTGGGCTGTTTACTGACGGTTATGAAATAAAATTTGAGAAGGAAAAATAAACTAACTAATTATCTCGGGAATTTTTGCCAATAAGAAACAGAAAACAAAGAATATCATATATACTACTTAGCTGCAGTTTCGTGTTGGTCTGCCACTATGAATTTAACAAAATTTCTTCCATCATAAGTTTTAATCGGTAAAACAAATGTAAAGAATAATTCCTGCAAAATAACACTAAAAAAAAAAGAGAAAATTATAGTGGTAGTATGTATGATGAGTGATAATTTGTAGCAATTTTGAAAATTATCCACCGTCTTCCTTTCAACTTTTGTATTTTTTAAATTATTGTGATTAGTAGTTTCTGAAAATTCCGTTTAGACTATGCCTTAAACTTAATATGGTAACATTTATTTGAACTTGATTATCAAAAAGCAATCGATACTTGAATATAACCCTTTAATTAGATCTTTATGTATAAAATCAAATTTTACTCTATTGTTCAGTCCGAAGGATATCGGAAAAATATATTTTCCTAAATATTTTTGCAAAATCTGTAAAAGATGAATTTTCGTGTGAGAATTTAGTTTTAGAAATATTTCGTTTACTTTATATTGTTTAATTTTTATTATTACTATTTTGATATTTTATTCTCAATTTTTATTTTGATTATAGGTTTCTTTAATTTTAATTTTATTTTAACCATCTATTTCTTTAATTTTAATTCTTAAATTTAGTTTTTAATATATTTGTGTTTCGTTATTGTATTCTTAATTTTTATTTTTATTTTAATTATTATTACTGACTTATTTATGATTAAACTTATTTGCTTTTTAAATTTAATTTAATTTTAACTTTTAATTAATTTTTATTTTTAAATTGAATTTAAAATTTTAGTTTTAGTTTTTAATTTTCTTTTAAATGTTATTTTTTGAAACTTATATTTTGAAACTTATTTTTAATTTTAATTTTTATTTTATTTTTAAATTTTAATACTTTATTTTTTATACTGTACATAGTTTATTTTCTTTTTCTTTTATTCTTTTAGATGAAGGTTCTGGGGTGGAGATGGACTGTGAAGAGAAATCTTGTAAATTTGGTGGAGTCTGCGAATATGACTCCGAGGGAGTCCCACAATGCGTTTGTAATTTTCATTGTTCCCAGGCATTGGATCCAGTTTGTGGATCCAACGGAAAACTATATGATAATGCGTGTAAACTAAGAGAAGAATCTTGCAATCAGCAGAAAAGCATAATGCCGGTTCACATCGAAATGTGCGAAGGTAAATATTGACAGATATTACATTTACTAAATGGTTCATTAAAAAAGTATACATAACATTGAAGAATTATTAGCTATAATCAGATTGAAATCAATCTTTAAAATTTTAATAACGTGAAAGTTTTTGATTGATAAAAATTTATCTGATGGTATATTGAATTCCGTAGATACCTGTTGATGTTTCACAAAAACAGCAAAATAAAACATTTAAAATGAAAGTCAAATAAAACATTTTCTTTTCAATCTCAAATCATTATTTTGTATGTTTCATGAAAGAACGAAAAAAAGGGAGAACGACTTTAAAATATATACTTTAATTAGAGAATTATTGATATTCTCAGAGAATTAAACAAAAACTTAGATTTGACCATTCTCAAATATATCACAATACAAATTTTAAATGAACTAAAATAAAATCCTAAGATATTTTTAGATAACATTAACTCTAGAAACGGTCTTAAGATTTCATTAAGAATTTCTTAAGATAAACTTAATTCACTTTAAAGATATTCAAAATGTCTGCAAAAAATTTAAAAATATTTTGGAGATAGAAGAATTTCTCAAGAAATAACCCTAACATTTAAAGAAATCTTAAAATTATTTTGAAGAGGGGGTAATTTTTGAAGTTTTACCATACCATGCTTCTTATAATGTTTTTTATAATGTGTGTACTTTTTATTCTTCAATGTATTAGAAGGTTTTGGTCTAGATGTATAAGAAGATTTTGGCAAATTTTGGAGAATTCTGTAGCTTGTTTTATTAAAGTAAAGTTTGTTAGTAGACCTAGTGCAGCGGTCATTAATGTTATTCTTTTTCAAAATTGGAAGTTTGATACGACATTTATTTAAGGAAGTAATTAAAAAAAGTAAACCTTAACTTATCTTGTAATTTCAAGCCAAATAACACCTAATGGTCAGATTTATGATAAGCGTTTACGATAAGATGTTCCTTTTATTTCCTCGTTTATTCATTATAAGATAACCGAGAAAATTACTTAATTTTACTATTAATAACATATCGTTAGAAAAAAAACAGGAAAACGGAATATTTCATAAACAGCAAGTGCAGTGCTCTATCCCAGGCCCTCTGCAGCTACAACTATGCATAAATAAATATGAAAATAAATACGAAAAAATGATCCTTCCTTGTCTTCTGGATAGCTGAGATTAGAGTTCGAATCTCAGCTATTACTGGTTGAGGCAAATTCCGCATTCGGCTTGCACCTACCACAGTGCTGATGTGAAACATCCTCAGTGGTTGACGGATCATGGGATAGAGTCCCCTTGCCGTCAGGCTTACCGCGAGAGGTTCTCGTGGTCCTCTTCATGTAACGCACATGCGGGTTAGTACCATCAAAAAGTCCTCCACGAAGTCAAATTTCTCCCAATACTTGACCCAGGAGTTTCCTTGTCTTCTGTATTGGGTTCAAAATTACAAGGCTACGGAGTTGAATATTAGTAGTCGTAAAACCATATTTGGGCCGGTGGTTCAACGACGGTTATTAAAAAATAAATAAAAAACTAAAAGGTAATAATTTGCAATCAGGGGTTTGATTTGGATATATATATATATATATATATGGAAATAAACTAAAAATGAATTACATATCGGTAAACAGTCGTGCTAACTAGAAGGCAAAAGGCATTCAAAGCAAAGACAGGAAAGAATATCATGAGCAGAAGATCATTAGAAGAGGGGTTACAAACAAACAGAATGAAAACTATCACTAGAACAAGGAGCTCCTGATTCTAAACCAAATCTGAAATTAAAACAGCTTGCATGATGTGCACTAATGTCTGATTGCTTGTGATATGTATGTGGTTTATTAATATTCTGAAAGTGACCGCATTTGTTAGTATTTTTTATGATCTCTAATCTCTAATGTTCTTATATCTCTAATGGCAGAATTCCGAGAAGTGCCTTGTGATGGAGAAAAGCCACTTGTTGATCCTGCCACCAACAAAGACTACTTCTGCGGTGAAGGAATTGGTTCGAAACTGTGTCCCCCCGGAAGCTACTGCCACAAATCTTCAGCTTTTTCTAAATGTTGCCGCGAAAGTAAGTAAATGCTTTTAACGCTTCGTTTTCAATGCATAAGCAAATTTATGCCCTGAAACTCTTTGTTCTTATTATGTTACCACATGAAGTAATGCCCTTTTTTGAATAATTTTTATGACTCCTGTTAATTTGGATAGTGATAAAGCTAGATTAGATTTTATTTTTTTATTTTATCTTTAACCAGTGCCATCTGATGATATTTCAAATCACTGCTCAAAATTTTATTATAAAGAAAATCCTTTTTTTAAGCATTTGGAAAAACGTTTGTTTAATATTTTAAAAGTAATTCCAGACTTGTATTGTTTAGTGTCATATGATCGTACTCAAGTTGATAAATATTTATTAATTTAATTATTTTCATCCTGTAGATAAAATTTTTCCGCATTCGTGTTTTTTTTTTCTTTTTAAGAAAAAGAGTTAAGCATTTCTTTTTTAATATTTAAAATATGTGCCTGCTTTTCAAGTTCAAAATTTAGTTTACCAAGTATCTATGCGCGTCACTTAAAATTAAGACTTTACTTTAAGTCTGTAACACTTAGACTGTTCGGTTTTTATTTCTTTGCGAAAAGTTTAAAAAATATATATATATATATATATATATATATATATATATATATATATATATATATATATATATATATATATATATATATATATATATATATATATATATATATATATATATATATATATATATATATATATATATATATATATATATATATATATATATATATATATATATATATATATATATATATATATATAAATTAATTTTTAATGAAAGATCATTTAAACATTTATATTGATTATGAAATCTCCCAATTTCAGTTATTTTAATCAAAACGTGTTCTGAAGCTATATTTGGGTGCTGTCCAGATGGAACTACTTCTGCTCAAGGACCCAACAACGCTGGATGCCCAAGTATGGTAAAACATTGAGTACACTTAATAAAAGTGCATGTGACGATTTTGTTTTTAAGAATATGGTATCGCCATAGGTGTTTGCAACTGCAACCGCTTGGGATCGTTTGGTTTAACTTGTGACCCAGTCTCAAAGCAGTGCTTTTGCAAGCCAGGAGTTGGGGGACCTCACTGTGACAGGTGTGAGCCTGGCTACTGGGGCTTGCACCGAATCACGGATGAAAACAGCGAGGGTTGCACTCGTAAGTAGACATGCCACAATTTCTTAATTTAAAAAAATTTAAAATTTTTCAAATTATGAATGATTTTGTGGTTACCACGTTGTGAAACGTCATTTTCCGTCCTTAAAAGAAAGACCTCTCAATTTTAAAAATTTTGTTAGACTTGCGGCAAGTTAAAATCACATGATGGTTTTATTTAATGCAATATCTCCTTGCTACTTCTTTGAACGCTTGTATAGGGCAGTTCTGTTATTGTAGCTATGGTAATTATAGCATTTTGAAGAGTATAACAGTGGTAATTTTTTTTAAATATGTAAAAAAATGTTTTGAAATTTGAAAGTTTTAATTGATTTAAAATCGTTAGATATTAATAATATAATGTATTTCGTTATAAAATTTATTAAAGTTTGGTAAACATTGCAAGGTTCATTTTTAAAACGATGGGATTATTATAAATTTCTAGTACCACTCTGAAAATAAATGCTTTCTAGCTTCATGAAACATTTGGAATAACCATTTAGTGACATGTGTTATATATTTGCCATACATATTTTTTTTTTACTTCTTTGGGAGCGAAGAATACGCTTTTTACATATTAGTTTTGTTACTTAAAAATATTTTATTGAATAAAGCATTTTAAAATTTTGAATACGATTATGCATAGGACTTTTAAAAAAAACAAGTAAGTACATTATATTTTACGAATAATAAAAAAATTACCTGCTTATAAATTTCGTAAAATGCAGGCAGAAAAAAATTCAGATAAAATTACGTACACTATGTTAAAGATATTTGTGATGAAAAAAATATTTCTGATTATTTATACGTAATTACATTGTTCATGAGAGTTATATCATAATAAATACAAGAGCTTATTTTCAATATCTTACAAAAATCCATTTACTGCATATAAAAACAGACGACGTTAACTAATTGTGTAGAAAAATCGAAGACCTTGCTATTACACTTATTAGAGATCAACGCCATCAAACGAGTGGAGAATCTGTGTAAAAAAACCGACGACGTTATCTGTGAATGAAAATTAAAAACTCTTGCTATATCACTTATTAGTGATCAACGCCAGTAAACGAGCGGAGAATCTGTGTAAAAAAAACCAAACGACGTTATCTGTGTATGAAAATTAAAAACTCTTGCTAGGTCACTTATTAGTGATCAACGTCAGTAAACGAGTGGAGAATCTGTATAAAAAAAAACCGACGAAGTTATCTAACTGTGTAAGAAAATCAAAACCCATGCTTTATCACTTATTAGTGATCAACACCAGCAAACGAGCGGATAATCTGAGTGATAAAAACCGACGACGACGTTATCTAACAGTGTATGAAAATCTATGTCACTTACTGGTGATCAATGCCAGCAAACGAGCGGATTATCTGCGTTTAAATAATCTACTATAAGTTTAAATATTAAAATTTTTTCCCTATAATCACCAAAATAGAAATTAAAAACGACCTTAACACTAGATTGCCTGAGGAAGTCATTTTGACTGATTTTAATTTCAATTAGAAAAACAATGATGTATTTAATGATACAATTTCTTAGAATTTTGTACAACATATAATTTTTTTATTGTTAATATTCACTAATAACTTGTTATATAACTGTAAATAATATAACAAATATTAAAAATTAATTTTAAACAAATTTCTTTACACATTATTTATTCTTTTACAATCCAGTCATTTTGACTGCTTTAACCTATATACTAAGTTTCAGTCTTTCTAGTGTTAAAATGAAGTTTTCTTCTGGAAATCGAGAACTACTGAAACTACTTATTTGGACTTAATTCTTTTCCTGCAAGGGACATATAATTTATGTATGCAATTCTTCTCTCCGAAAAAACAAAATATAAATAAGTACTTTTATATACAATCATGTCTGCATTAAAACAATCATATTGTGTATAATATAATAATTTATTTTCTAACTGTCAGAGAGGTCAATATTATCATGTTTTTATTAAATTTGATCGCAAAAAAATAATAAAAAGCATAAATAGTTAAGTAATAAATATTCAACGTCTAAGACTCAAAAATTTTATATTTCTAATAAAATTCTAACGTTTTATTTCTTCTTGCAAGCGCGTTAATGAATTTTACTTGAGCTCATTCTATCATCCCCGCATGCCTTAACGTTCGTTCGGGAGAAAGCAAATCGTTCCTTCCGGGTAAATAAGACAACGGTTTACCAGAAATTCACATTTGCAAAGCTATAGATTTTCTTTCCAAATATTTAGTAACAATACAAAATTGAAGAATAAATTTAACCGAATAAATAGTTTTCATACAATGTTCTAAAGTATCAGGAAAAAATCAACAAATTTTACCACAATTACCAAATTTTAACACATATTATTAAAAAATATTTTTATGTTAATTTTACCAACATTATCAAGGCACTTCGATAAAAAAATACCGTGCTTTTTGATGTTCCTAGAGAACAATGTACACGGTAAATTTTACCGTACTCTGATACTATTTTTAACCATACTTTTTCATCAGTTTACATTGAGAAGAAGCTAAAACCGTTATTAATGCATTTGAATAAAAAAAATTTAACGCTATGAAAAAAAGAATGGTATCATATTTTAAAAATACACATTCCAACTAGGATTAAATTTACTGTGCATTTCTGAATAAAATCAGTGTTTAAGAAACAGTTAAAAGAAGGGATTACGCTGGATTGAAGATAAAGATGATTTATATTTACGAACTTAGAAAGATTCCTCATTTTTATTCCTTTATTTAAAATCAAACAACAACAAAAAATATAGATATGCTAACTTTTTATGGATAAATCTTCAGAATAAAGCTAAGTTTATTTGTCTAAATGAGTATGGGGAAAAAGATTGGCAAGAGGGATAAGTGGGTTAAAAAAATACATTTCATATGGAATCAGCTTAAAATAGCGATAAATTTAGTTTTTATTTGCCGAGAATTTTTCCATTTGCTAGTTTTGAAACAGAGAAAAACGTATTAAAATTCAAAAGAAGTCGATTCTTTCTGCATCTCTTTAAAATAAATCCAGTTATCATTGAGAATCAGATAAATAAACAGAATAATTTTTCAGCTTCAAAAAAAATGGATTGATTTTCTATTTCTCGTAACTCAAAATATTTTTTTTCTTACAATCGATTGGTACGAAATTCAATAAAAATACAAATATTATTCATATATTTTATCGTGAAGTAATTGGAGATATGAATAAAGGAAAAGAATGGTTGTATTCGGCATTCATGACATTATCAGAAATTGGTTGAATTTTTTGATGACAATAATATTTAATATCTATAATTATTATTGTCATCAAAACATAGATATAAATAAACATAGATACATAGATATAAATAATATCTATGTACAATAATATATATATTTTTTCTTAAATAACCGCATCCTACCTTATCGCAATATATTTGAAAACTTCTCTCCCAATTAAATGAAGTACAAAAAATTATAAAAGTGTTAAGTTAATATTTCTATAAATTTTAAATACTAGTTGAACAAGTTTTTTTATTAAAAATTTTAATTAACATCTGTGTTGTTTAGTTATATTTAGTTATTTTTACACAAGTATGAGATTATTTTCTCTTACTATTGGTCTCTTTACTTAGTTAAGAAAGTTACAATTCCAGTCAAGTGTGTTCTAATAAGAAAAATGAGTTGTTTTACCATTTAAAAATCTAACTTACATTATTAATAACATTCTTCTATATTTCATTAAAAATATTTTCCACCAGTAGTTATTTGTTACACTTATTATTATACAAGGAGAGTTTAATTTTAATGGCTCACATAAAAACTAATTTAAGAGTTAAAATATCAAGATAAATTATAAATTGTGTTAATTTAGTTTGGAGCTGACAACTTTAACTGTTGCAATTAATGATTGAAACGTCATCCTTCGTTCGCGAATATCAAGTCTTTCCATTTAATAAAAATTTTCATGGCGAAATTAAGATGATTAATCTATATTCAAAAAGTCATTTCTCTTGTTCAAAATTGTAACTTTCCCCATTTTTCAGCAGCTTTCCGTCGGCGTACGAAGAAACCTTATTATATTTCTTCTGTTGTGAGCTACTAGTTAGTAGTGCCACTAGTTAATAGTGCCAGTTTCGGGGACTATTTGCAGCAGGATAATTCTTGCGCAACTTCTTAATTGTCGGAAATGGGGACCCTATAGGTTTTTTGTTTCTAAATTAAATCCAGTTATCCGGAAATGGTGAATTAATGATGTCGCTATTGAGTTATTGTATACTAATTGCAGCATGATAATTCTTGCGCAACTTCTTAATTATCTGAAATGGGGGCCCTATCGGTTATTTTTTTGTCACTTGATTTATTTGTACAGAAATGGTAAATTAATCGAGTCACCATTGAGTGATTGGGTATTATTTGCAGTCGGATAATTCTTGCCCATCTTCTTAATTCTCTAAAATGGCTCCTGTATCTTACTGGCTCTTATGTTATCACCTACTGATACAGTTGTCTTGAAACGGTAAAATAATTGTGCCGCTTTTGAAGTATTAGTCACTTTTACCACATGTTATTTATTCCGCAACTCTTCAATAACGCGAGAAAATCACTTTCAAGAGAAGTAAAGTTTTAACATGAATATTCTCTCTTCCCAGTGTAATAATACGTTACTTCTCGATGCGACAAATAAAGTATCTGAGCAAGACATTATCAATACCGATTAAAATTATCCCGAATTGTAAGATATTTGCATTGCAAACCGCTACTGCAAGAAAAAATTTGAAATTCAATGCATTTTTATTGAAATACAGAACGTTAAATCACATGTTTTGACAGCTTTTAGAAACAAAATTAGGATTCTACTTTGAAAATTTAAAAAAAAATATATCAATGCATTGTAACTTTAATTTTGCTCTTATATGCCAGTATTATGTTGGCATTTTTTTAACATCTTATCTTGTACCTGTGTCTTGTAAGGCTCGACTGTAACTTTGATTTTACTCTTTTATGCCATTATTATATCGACATGTTTTTTAACCTATTTTTGTGTACCTGCAACTTGTATTGCTTAACTGTAACTTTAATTTCACTCTTTTATGCCACTATTATATCGACATATTTTCAAACCTTTTAGCCTGTACCTGCAACTTGTATGGCTCAGTCAGGGATGACTGCGAGCAAATGACGGGGCGCTGCGTATGTAAACAAGGAATACAAGGAATGAAATGTGATATATGTCCAGAAAAAACAGTTTTAACTCCTGATGGCTGTGTGGATGGTAATAAAATTGATATAAACTTTCGCAAATACAAATAACGCATTTTTTATCTCTTTTTTTAAAATTAAGTTCTTTGCTTTTTCTCATTTAGAGTCCATAGCTCAGCCTATAAGTGGTTCCTGTGATGAACTCATGTGCTTCCATGGTGCTCAATGTAGAGAGGTTATTGAAGGTCATGCTCAATGTATCTGTGACATTCAGTGCTCAGCAGAAGATAGTAAAGACCCCGTATGTGGATCTGACGGTAACACATACGGATCTGAGTGTCAAATGAAACTTTTTAGTTGTAGATATCAGAAGACTATTACAATTGCTTTTCAAGAAGCTTGTGTGAAAGGTAAGAATAATGACTCAAAAATATCTGCTACCGAAAAAAACACATTCAGTTTTATATATCCATTGGCAAAATGGTTCTTGGTTTGGATTTTATAGCGTCCTCACTTTTCTACTACTATAATAAAGATTAATAGTAAACAGTGAGCATGCGTTGCTATGGCGACCGCTGTTGTTTGATAATTTTTTTCTATAATTCTTCTTTTTTTCACTTTTAAATTTGTTATTCATTAAGTTGGTGAGTTTATTGGATCAGAGAGAATCCATAAATACTTCTTGGGTTATGAATAAAAGATAATTTATCATTTTTGTTTTTATAGTTTTAATTAAGAATCAGAAATTCTAAGTGTAAAAGATGCCAGAAATACTAATATTTATGCCAAAGAGTGCAGACTGGAATACCTTAAGCGATATACACAAACGGAAAAACGAAAGGATTCCGTTCGCAAACGCAAACATGAAGCCAGTCTCTCACAAAGGTAACAAGGTGGTTGAGAGAATTGGACTCTACCGAAGAAAGAATGGTGACTTATCAAACCCCTTTCATGCAAATACGAGAACTGAGTGTTGATCACCAGTTCGGGATAAAAAGATTCATTGTCAACGTGCCCAATAACTAACACAAGACCGTAGACTGTCATCCTCGCAATATAAATAATCCATTAATATTCATGTAAAATTGAAAAAAAGCCTAGCTTTCAAATCATATTTAATGTATGAACTTGTGAATCTGAAACGGGTGTATGATGCAGCTTACAATCTCCATAAAACACCATCTTATCATTCCGAAAATATCAATATTGATCTCGATTAGATGCTCAATATCTATTCAGTCATCAAAAGAATTTACACAGAATGTGTCTGAGCTGCATTTAAATATGTCAGCGAAATTGTGTACAGAGCAGTTCAAGATTAACAGTTAAAGATGTCCAAGATGAAAACACAAGAATGTTTCTCCCCCCCCCCCCCCAAAAAAAAAAAAAAAAAATTAGACAACAACCATTTTGCCAAAGGGTAACGTGTGATCGCCTTGCGGCGATCACAATTTTCTTCCTTTTGTAGTGAATCATATATTTACTTATACTTTCCTTAGATTATTTAAATTTGTTTTACATATAGCAGTTAATCTTTTGGTTATTCACTCACATAAATTAACTTTTTAATATCATGCATTACAAATTAATTCTAAACTAACTACGTGTTCTTAAAAGCTTGTATTAGCTTCAACCATTGCTAAATATATTTTCTGTTTAATTCGCAGAACTGCATAAAAGGAAGAAGAACTACAAGTTGAAACGTTCTGTACCAGCAACAAACTTTTCTGCCTTTCATCATTTAGAAAAAAGAACTTCTTATTTCAAGGAAAATATGCCTGTGTCACATAAAGGTGGGTGTTTCGTAATTCAAAATTCTGAAAGAAATATATTATAAACTGAATATCTAATGCATAACAAGTCATTTTAAACGAAGAAAAAAAATCAATATACCTTTAGACAATATTTTAGTTTTTAATAATTTCTTCTTTATTGTTCAAATTGTTTATGGAACAGAAAAAAATAAATAAATGCTAGTAAGAAAAAAAAAATGATAAAATTTTTTTTAAGGAGAATTCCTTACTCTAATGGAGGGATTTTATTTTATTTAATGTTTAACCGTAAATATCGATGTTTAAAATTTCATTATAAAAAATGTCCATTGTTTCGTAATTAAATTTGCTTTTCAACGGATAGCAAAACACTCAATTTATTGTATTGGACGTGTTTACATGATTAAAATCTTTAAGCCTCAAATATTTTATGAGATTAATATAGTACCGGAGGAAAGAAATATTGTAATTACGGCAACGTTTTACAAGTAATCGCGAGAACGTGTAAACATGAAATTTAAAAATAGTATAATAATGGAATTAGTTTTAAGAGTATATATTTTTTATTTTAATGAGTTTTATAAATAAGTTATTTTCATATATAGTATATAGGTTAATGTGAACGACCGAAATTCGTGGTTGTTGACTTCCACAGGTGAATGTTGACAATCACATAGCCGCTTAGGTATTTGATTTTATTTTGATTGTAATGTACAATGCACGAAAAAAAATGGACCACCCTGAATAACTTTTGATCTAATGATCAAATCTTCACGTTTTAAAACTGAATCTTAATGGTTCGAGAGAGTGAGCTCAAATATGCAAATTAATTAGTGCAAATAATATTTGAAGTTAAAAAAAATTAAATAAAATAATAATAAATATTGAATATTAACTAAAATTTATTTTTTGCATGGAATTATTTTCTGGTAAGCGAATTTTATAATTATATGCAAAAAAATTTTAATTCCTCCGAAAAATACGTAAGCTATTGGAAAAAATAAAAATTAACATTATGAGGTCGAAACTTTTTATCGTTCTGCTGACCAAACTATGAGGACCAAATTTTCTAGATTAGGGATACTAACCTCCTCCCCCCTAAATTAATATTGTGGGGGTCAGAGATCCGAATCCGTTGAAAAAAAGGCCTGTTTATTAGGAGAAAATGCGTTTCTGTGTCATTGCTTAAGATATCGCTTCCTCTAATTAATTAGCTAAAACTACCCATTTACACTTTTAACGGTATATTCTTTTGTCAGAAAAAATTACCAGTGGATATTATGGTAGCATCACTGTTTTTGTTTTTAAAAAATAGTATATACCAGAATACGTCACAAAAAAACATTAAAAACCAATTTTATAGTTTGCAGATTGTTAAACATTTTAAAATACCAACGAAAATAACTCACATTGCAATATAATCAACCTGTCTTTAGCTTTAAACAAATCACTCTACATAAAATTCAAATAAATATTTTTTTAAAAACTTCTTTTCAAAGTAAAAGCTTTTTGAACTTACTCTGTAATAAATAGTGTTTCTCGATTTCTAAACAACAAAGACATAGTCCTTGGAAAAATTTTCTCTGTTTAAATTGTATTTTGATTTCAATGTACATAGATCATAACCTGTCAGTGGCATGTTTCCGACGATACAATTTGTCTACAGAAAAGAACCAAAACTTTCTCCAGGGTATTTCAAAAGGTCCTCTAGACAACATCCTTTGTCATAATTTAACCCTAACGGTGCTATCTTGTCAAAGGAAGAGCAGCATCTTCCTAACTAAATTCAAAAAGCCAATGGCTGGTGAGCTTAGTTTTTATGCGTGTCATAACATGACATTCTTGTTTACAACAATTCCCTTATAGGGCCGGGACAGCATAGTTCGTAGGGTACTGGGCCAATGTCGAAGAAATCGTGGGTTCGATCCCCGACGTCCATAGACTCTTCATGGTGGCTGATGCACGTTAAATCTGCTGTGTCACGGAGTCCTCCATTCTCCCATAACAAATCAATACTTTTGGGGGTACTGATTCAAGAGTTCCCTTTGTCTTCTGGATTTGAACCAAAATTACAAGGATACGGAGTTGAACATCGGTAGTCGTAAACCCAGAATTGGATCGGCTGTTCAACGACTGTTATAAAATAGGAAATAAAGCGTTCCCTTTTCTATACTTCAGTTGCTTTTTTAAAAAAGAATCTGTTCTTTTATTTTTTTAAAGTTTTTTTTTTAAAAAAATCAAAAATTGAACCAAAGTTAAAATCTTTTTTTTTTAACTTTTTGAAAATAAATATTAATTTTTTTTCCGATATTTTTAAAAAATATATATAACTAGAGCACATTATCGTAGCATTAATTCTCTTTAATATAGTACATAGAAAGAATAAGATTCACCACAATGACTCCCACAAAGAACATTAAAAAAAAATGTCACATTCTGCACATCGTTAAACATTTTTCAAATCTCAAAGAAAATGGCACTCATTCCAATATATTCAACTAGTCTCTCATGAATAATGCTTCAAAAAATCACGCTCCATACCATTTAAATGAATAAAATTCTTTAAAACTTCTTTTCAAAGTAAACGCTCTCTGAACACACTCCGTAATAAATAGTTCTTCGCGACCTCTAAAAGAAAAAAATAAAGACAGATGGTCCCAGGAGGAGATTTCCTTTCTTTAAATTTTATTTTGATTTCAACGTACATGGAACATTCCCTGTCAGTAGCGTGTTCCCAATGATACAATTAGTCGATATTAGGGACTGAAAACTTTCACTTAAGTATTTTACAAGACGCTCTTTTTTATAAACATCTCCTCTTCTCTTTTGGTAAAGAAAAATCAATGATAAGTGCAGAAAGAAGATACAGTGAACAGCATTAGCCCATGCTAAGAGGGTGCCAGTAAATTAAATTTAAAAGAAAAACTTGTTTTTAGATGTACTCTAGCCTTTCTTCATTACTTAACGTCTTCCAGTCACTAACAACTCACAGGTTTTTTTTCTTCCTTAACCTCTTTTGCTTATCCTACTTTGTTTTTTAAGATGAATTGGAGACTTTCTAAGGGAATTGGGTTCAGTTGCCTAGGTAACCAATGGTTGTAACAAAAGGGAGATAAACTTGCTAGCGCGATATGGGCCAAGGAAAAAAAAATAGGTTTTATTTAAACCAAGATGTAATCCAGCATCATTGCTACTTTTGAGAAAAACTTAAGGATAATTAATTTTTCAATTCAATAATTGTGTAAAGGAAGGGAAAAAAATTATTTTCTTTAAGCGCGTGTAACGGTCGTTATTTCATTTAAAAGCAGGTGTTTGCCGTATTAGGATTTTTTTTATTGTATGCATAAAATAACGAAAATTTGCTCATTATCTTTTTTCACCTAATTAATACGTTCATTGTTAATTTACTTTATTCACGGATTGAGTAAACTTTTAACAAGAATACTACCGAAATAAATTTAAAAACGGAATTTGTGTTAGAGATTTTGATTAATCTTTTTAAGCAAGTTCTCTCCCCGCCATCCCCCATTATTGATTCTTATTATTCATTGTTTATTTCTTTTTAAACGTCAAAATTTTCCACAAATCGCAGGTCATTTAAATTTCAAAACATAATTTTTTTTTGTAAGAAAAATTTTTAAGAGGTTAATCACAACAAAATATTACACTGATTTGAAATATAGTCATTTGAACTTTGAAAAAAAAAGTTTAACCTAAGGAATGCAAAATAATTGACACAACACGAAGAACTAAATGAATTTTTTTCGATGAAATAGTTTTATTCGTTGACTAAACTTATAACAATTTGAATAGGGAATGGTTGTTGTCTGCATTTATTAGTTTTTCTTTTTTCGAAATTTTACTAAAATGTTGAAAAATATATCTGGCAACACGTAATCTATATCGCTTTTTTTCTAGTTTTGCTTGACATATCTCGAGCTTGAGATTATTAAATATGAAAATGAAGATCTCACCAGGAAAAAATAAATTTTTTACAACAATGGATAAATAGTCGATATTTATGTCATAATAAACATGAAAAATATCACACAAAAAGAACTTAAATTTCCTATAACTTTCGAAAAAAAACGAAATTACAAAAATCTCTGGTTAAAATTATATTGAAATGTGTTCCTATCAACATATAAAATTTAAAGGGCAGTAGATCGACGAAATAGATTTTTTTATAACTGCAAGCTTAACAGTTAAAGATTCTCGAGCTAACAATCGAATCGAATTTTATTTTTTTTATTCCATCAAATTCCTTGCACGGTTTTTTATACACCTCTGCAAAGCAAAATGCAACGTATATCAAAAAAGGGATGAACAAATTCGAAAAAAAGCACTCAAAATTTTAATAAGTATCAAACAAATTAGAACTTCGAAAAACAAAACTCTCTGTTAAGTTCATGTGGCTATTTCAGCATGCCTAAAAAAAAATTTCGGACGTTGCGTTCCCGTGGTCTGTAAAGCAGCCCGATTGGTATTTTTTCCAATAAATTTAACAGTTAATAATTCTCGAAAAAAAGTATCGAATGTTTTTTTTATTTATTTATTTAATCGTAATTTTTCACACTTTTATACACGCGTTTCAAGTTTTTAAATCTCAGTTTTTGCGCAACAAAACGAGATAATACATTAAGTTGAACACTAAAAACTGCAGCAAAAATTTTTAAAATTCAATACTACGCTTAAAAATCAATCAAGTCACTATATAATGACTTGTAGTAAATTGTGTTTTTAGGTTTGTATAGTTAACATAATCATTAAAGTTATAGATTAAGTTGGTTTATTTAAATTACATAAGCCGAAATTATTAAACAAACAGCAATCATTACATTTCTAACTGGTTATTATCAAGGTAAACACCATTTTTGGTAAATGTGTTAAAAATAGCAAATCATAGTCCGGTAAATAATTCACTTGTGTTCTCAACACTTATATTTTTTTATGTTAAAATGCATCGCCCGGTATTCCGCACACTGATATTTATTCTGGTTAAAGGCCATTCATTGTCCGTTACTCCTTACACTAAACTATTTTAAATGAAAAATTGAAAACCAATTAATAATAGTGGTTTCTGATACGATATGATGTGAGATTTTTTTTTATATTTTATTAAAACCAAGTTATTGTTTCGAGTCATTTCGACATTCGATAAAAAAATTAAAGGAGAATTAATTTTTCAAATCAATAATTGTTTGAAGGAGAAAAAAACAATGTTTCTTTTCTTAAGCGCTTGTAAGCTTCTCTATTTCCCTCTAAAAACTGGGGTTTGCAAGTTTTTACTTTTTTTTCATTTTAATAAATTGAAAACAATTTTTCTCATATTATGGATTTTCTTAAAAAATATATTTATTATTAGTGTTACAACCATTATAAATTTAATGGGTTGCCTTTCGCCATAGCTTTAAAAAATGATGATTTTTCAGATCATACATTTTCGCAATTTTAAAGTTTTCATTACTTTATTATTTTCTCTGCAAACAAGCACAAAAATTAATATTTCTATAGACTTAAATTATTTTTTTCTTACAAATGTAAGTGCTTTTGTAAAGATTAACATTTTTCAATTTCGCGTGTGACTGATAAAATTCTCTCTTGCAAGTCTATAAAAACGCGCCATTCATGACTCAAAATAATCAAATAAAATGAAGAAATTTTGATGCACTTTTTTTAAGATTTTAAGTTAGTAATTTTAAAGTTACTGTAGTTTCAAATTACACTCATTGCTCGAAGTAAATTTTTTGAAGAACCGTATTCAGAGTTTTTTTTCTTATTCGTTTATCTATAATATACATTCTTTTGCTATTCATATTTTTTCATTCATCCAATAGTTGCTTTGTCAAAAAATACTAATATAAACAGCATATATGACGATACAAGTTGTTTTTTAAAGAATAAAATCTGCTTGTTTTTTTTTCTTTTTTGATCATCCTGAATCCCCTTTACGATAATTTAATTCGGTTGCCTTGATTACTATAGTCACCAGTTTGTTTTTGTTTTTTTATTTTAATTTAAAATTAAGTGTAATCGGATTCTTTGAATATTTCAGGAAAAACTTGAGTCTGATTAATTTTTCAATTCAATAATTATTTGGAAAAAAAATTATTGGAACATATATATATATATATATATATATATATATATATATATATATATATATTTATGTAAGTAAGATGCTTTTGTTAACTTTTTAAGCAGGTTCTTGCAGTATTATGATTGTTTTTATTTTCGTATATAAAATTAAGAGCTTTTGTTATTACTTGGTAAGACTTAATTGATGTGTAGATTGTTACTTTACACGTTAATTACACGTTCTTCGCACGGGGATAGTAAAAAATGATTAAAGAATCAAGAAATAAGTATTGAGAAGCATTACGAAATCATGCTCAAAACTAAAAAGTATGTATCGACAAAATTAAAGAAATTGGTGGAAGAACTAGTTATGTGAAATATTTTAAAATTAATGAATCGGAGAGAATAAAAAAAAATTTCATTATGGATACTGTTGTATCGGTAAACTTAACTAGTGGTTAGTACAACTTAATCTAATGAATAAAAATAGAAATTTAGATTATTGAATTAAAAAAAAAAAATTTGCGTTGTGTTCATTTTTAAGTTGAGATACAACATATGGAAAAGTTATTAGGAATTATTACTAAACATCTACCATGCGGTACCAACGATAGCCCTAACAAAATCTTGAAACATCGTGGCTAAAAAGGATGAACTATAGTAAAAACAGTAATAATAAGATAAAGCCAAATAATTGAGATTAAGATGGATTTACATTTTAAACATAATTAAATTTATTTCTTCTAGAGTAAAATAGTATGGGAAACATTTGGATCAGGCAGCTTAAACATTTCAGGTCTAACACACATAATCATTAAAATTAATCAATCATTTAAAATAAAATTGGGCTTAGATAAAAAAAAATAATATATATTCTAATTTAAAAAAAATAAAATAAAAAAAGGAAAATTTAAGTTTTTAAAATAAACTTATCGATTGGTCGACGCGCTTCGGATCCATCCCCGGGGAGGCCTAAGCCAAAAAAAAATGGCTAAATCAGTCAGCAACCTACAATTGAAAAAAAAATCATTAGAATGAATAAAATGGCGATCTTCAGTGTCGACGCCACCACTTAGCTCCTCCTTCTGCTTTTTCATTGGTTCCTACCTCCACGACGTATCTAGGTACGTGAGATCGGTAAACCGTGGTGGTGCCATCTATCGAATTAAGCTAACTAGTAACGGTTGTTAAGTGAATAATTGTTTAAAAAAAAAACTGATTTAATTATATTAAAATTATAAAATATATTAGAAAAAAAAATATAACTCTAAATGCCCATAGATAAAAAGAACAAAAAAAAAGAGCCCAACATAATAATTATGTAAACAATTAGCTAAAAGCTATCACAACTACCTTCAATCCAACATTCCATGGGGCGAGGGGGAAAAGAAAAAATCGAAGATTTTTTCTTTGATTAGAGAAAAACATATCCGGTTCAAACGAGTAAAAGAAACCAAAGGAATTAATTTCATTTGGAAATTTAATTCTTCCTTTAGTAAAAGGGTAATTGTAACGGAATATGGGAAGGAAGGAGGACACTGGAATGAGTGAGCGTCAATTTCAGAATACATCGGTGGCAAGTATAGGTTTGTTAGTGTTCATTAAAAGAAAAGTCATTATTCGTCAGGAAAATTTCTTTACGTTATCGGCACAGTTGTCTGGTTCAGTCAGTGTGACTTGCAATGGGTAAGGACTGGAACTCAAATTGCAACTGTTGTGCAGTACCAGAAGACTTTTTCAGTACAAGGATAGTCTGGACTCTCTCACTGCTTAATTCGTTGAGGACATAAATTTGAGATGTTTGGACTAGCCTCTATACACATCCACAGTATAAGACGGCTTGTGTGGCAGAATCAACCCGACCAGCAGGGATCATCCTCAGTCGACTGGGTATGGTAGCCTTATAGGTAGTCTCAAAACATAGACTTTTGTAAAACTTTAGAGAGATCAGGTGATCAGGCTGAAACACCTCTGTAGTTTACGTGTCGAGTCTTTGCGTCTCACACCAACGATGCTTCCTTAGACTTCCTGGAGACTTTCTGATTCGTTATCAAGAGTTAAATGATACTCTTGAATCTCGCTTAATGATGCGTCACTTAGACTTCCTGGAGACTTCCTGTTTCATTATCAAAGGTACTCTTGAATCTCGCTTAACGATGCTTCACCTCAAGCAATGAACTGTACAGGAAGGAAATTTTTGAAGTGAAGGTTTCTACTCTTTGTTAACTGACTGACACCAGAACCTTTTGGCATAAATGTCTCTTACAACTTGAATCGCTGCTTGCATGGAAAGTCTTTAGGTAGCTGGTGACTTTGTCGACATGTAGGAACTGAAACACTTGTCGAGTAATAGAACACCTAACGAGTTACTTGTAATAGAAATAGTTTGTGACACACACTCACTCCAAATATCCAGTAGCAAAACAATAAAATAAAATACTTGAACACAATACACACAAAAATCGAATTGCTCTCTCTTTCAGAAAAATTTCAGTAAGGTAAGATACATCAAACAAAAGATTAACCTTTTTCTTTTCTTTTTTGTTTTAAAGAAAAAATTCAAATCATACAGTTGACTCAGAAAAAAAAATTTGATATCAAAATACATTATCACATTAAAGATGTACCCAAGAAAACACAAGGGAAATCTAATTAGAATTCAAATGTCACATTTGGACAATGAAACAAAAATAACAAGTTTAGAATTACTGCCAATTTTGTTCATTACTATGAGTTTACTTTAAATTTAATGTTAGTATTAATTTTATTGATCTACTCTCTTTTCTTTTTATTGTACGCTATAAATAGGTACAGCTGAAATTAAAACCTGTCATGCGACAATTAATACCTAACAATTTAATACAATTAACAATTTAATACTTAAAATTTTAATAAAAATTCATTGCTGCTTGCCAGAATTACACATCAAATTATCTTCTGGGTCTCAGATTATAACCATGATTTTGGGCTGGTCGAATTGGAAAATGATAAATGAGACGTCTTGTACGACTTTTGGGTAATAGCTGACCAAGTTGTGCAGGTGCACATTCTCGTTCCGTAGCATCTTCATGTGCAACCTCACTTTCATTTTTGTGTCTAATGTTAATTGGCTGTCTTTGTTCCACTCGTTTAACCCTATCAACGTGTACCTTCTTAACTACATCAGGATTTTTAAGTAGTTGAATTTTAATATTCACAGGGGATAAGATTTCAGTAACGACAAATGGTCCTATATTGGGTTTTGACAACTTACGTGACAGAGATGGTATAGTGAGAGGTTCGTGGAGAAACACTAAATCGTTAACTTTAATATCCTTAACTTTTGCTGATTTTTCCCTATATTTTTCTTGTTTTTCGGCCGCTGTTACTAAATTTCTTTTCACTATATCAAACGATTTTTTTAAACGTACGGTAAAATCGTGAGTGTAATCTTTAATTTCTGCATAGGAAAATTTTTGATCCTCGGTTAAAATTTGATGAGGTAAGTTAATTTCGCGACCATAAAGAAGTTGAGAAGGCGAGAACCCGGTTGTGGCATGAGTAGCTGACCTATGAGCCATTAAAGCGAAATCTAAGTGTCTGTCCCAATCATTGTGTGTTTCATTGACAAGATGACTTAATGCATTTATGATAGTGGCGTTTAATTTCTCCACTACTCCGTCTGTTTGCGGATGATACGCGCTAGTTGAGTGTTTACTTATTCCTAGCTTTTTATATACACTTGAAATCGAGTTCGATAAGAAATTTGAACCTCTGTCGGAAATCAGATGTTTAGGAACACCGTGTCGGGTGATGAATTGTTCTAAAACCCTTGATACTGTCTCACTTTTAATATTTGGCGTGGAGTAAGCTTCGGGCCAACGTGTGAAATAATCTGATATAACCAATATAAACTTATTTCCATCGTAGGTTACAGAAAAAGGTCCCATTGCGTCTATGGCTATATATTGCATTGGTAAAGATGCAATCGGCATTCGCTGAAGTGGAGCTAATTTAGATGGTATATGCGCTCTTCTACTATTACAGGAGTTACACGATTTGACATAATTTGCAATTTGTGAATACATTCCTTTCCAATAATAACACGATTTAATTCTACGTAAGGTTTTACAAAATCCTTGGTGGTTTACAGTTGGCGAATCATGACATAAAGCTAAGATTTCAGGAGTTATTGATATTGGGATAACTAATTTACTTTTTGCCTCATAATTTGCATTTGAACAGTAAAGAATTTCATTTTCAATAAAGAACTTTAATTTATGATGAGACATGTCGGAATTACTGTTGATTTCATTCACAATTTTAGTGCAAAAAGGGTCTGACTGTTGTCCTAGTTTAATTTTGTCTAACAAAACCGGTTGAATCGAAGTGATATTAATGTTATTTATTTGTTCTACGCCACGAGACAAATAATCTGCTGTTATGTTTAATTTGCCTGGTTTATGGACTATTATATGGTCGTACTGTTGTAACGTCATTACCCACCGTGCTATTCGAGATGTTGGGTCCTTTAATTTAAGGGTGTGGGACGAACTAGCCTGGTCACAAAAAATAGCAAATTTCTTTCCCAAGAGATATTGTTTAAAGTAAGAAACACCAAAGACGACTCCTAATAATTCCTTCTCGACTGTGGAATACCTAACTTCAGGGTCTTTCAGTTTTCTGCTGGCATATGCGATAGGGTGCAAAAATTTGTTTTCGTCGTATTGGCTCAAAACAGCGCCCAAAGCATATTTTGATGCATCCGTACTTAATACAAATTCCTTCTCAAAATTTGGTAAATATAGGCATGGATAATTTTTAAGGTAACATTTAAGTTTATTAAATGCATTTAAAGCATCTTCATTAAAATCAAATTTCGTGCTTTCTTTTGTCAATTTAGTTAAAGGAAGGGCTACTTGTGCAAAATTTGGAATGAATCTTCGATAAAAACCAATTAGACCTAAAAATGACTTAACTTTGGTTTTACTGTCTGGAATTTTAAATTTATCAATTGTTGATACGTTAGAGTCATCAGGGAAAACTTTACCATTAGTTACTTGAAATCCTAAATACTTAATACTGGTCATAAGGAATTTACATTTACTAGGTTTCAATTTTAAATTATGTTGTCTGAGCCTATCAAAAACCAATTTTAATTTATTTATATGTTCGTTTATATCACTTTTAGATGCTATTATAATGTCGTCCAGATAGACTGCAATTTGACAAGGCTTAAGGCCTGCTAAGACGATTCCCATTAGGCGCTGAAAAGAATTTGGGGAGTTTCTAAGGCCAAAAGGTACGCGATTCCACTCGTAGAGTCCAGTATCTGTAGCGAAAGCTGTCTTATAGGTATCTTTAGGGTTAATTTTCATTTGATAAAAACCAGCACATAAATCTAGGGTCGTAAAGAGGTAAGAACCTGACAAATTGTCTACGAGTTCAGTGATGTTTGGAATCGGAAAAGAGTCTGGTTGAGTTTTGATATTAAGTTTTCGAAAATCTGTACATAAACGATAACTGCCATCTTTCTTTTTTACCAAAATTACTGGAGCTGCATATGGGGAAGTGCTTTTCTTTATTATATTATGGTCTAAAAGCTCATTTATTTGACGATCCAATTCACCTTTAAGGTGATGTGCTGTTTTGTAATGTTTTTGCCTGACTGGTACATCATCGGTTAAGTCTACTTTATGATACAATGTATCGCACCCATTAAGATCTCTAATACCCGTGGCAAACAAATCTTCATAACTTTCCAAAAAATTTTTAAAAACTTCCTGCTTACCAGCATCCAAATGATCCAATTTAATATCACCCCCACAAAAGTCAAAATCCTCTAATGTTTGTTCAATTACATTACAATTTAGCTTAGGTGCGTTTTCTATACATTCAATAAAAGCCAGGTTACTCAATTTATTTATGTGATAAGGGTCCTCATTAATATTAATTACCGAAATTGGATACGTATTGTCTTTTAATTTAGTGTTAACTGATCTACCTATTAATAATCCATTACTTAAAAATTTCATATTAGGTTGAATAAATACTTCGTCTGAATGAATTTTAACTTTACATCTAGGCTTTACGAAAATCACAGATTCAGAATTTGGAGGAATGATATATTTACTTTTTGCATAAAGATTGATTTGTTTGTCTTCTACACATACATTACAGGAATCAAGAGTATTATTGAGGCTTAAGAAGTTTATGGCTACGTTTTGATTTGTTAGATTTTGAGTATCGAAATTTAAATTAAATTTATTTTTGCTCAAAAATGGAGTCCCTAAAATAGCATAATAATCAGATGAACCCAAGCGAGGAGTAACATAGAAAATTTCTTTAAATTCGTTACCTTTGATACGAAATCTAATGAGTACTTGTTTGTTTATTTTAACACCTGTCCCTGAAAAATTTTGGACGTTTAGATTACATTTTTCAACATTTAACTTACAGTTTAAGGTGGGTAAAATTTCTTCCGAAATTATGTTTAGTGATGAGCCACTGTCTAATAAAACTGGGAAATCTGTTTTATTAACATTAATATTAATTGTTGGTAAAGAGACTGAATGGTAACGTGTTGTATTAATAGTTAAGGTTGGTACAATGAGGGGCTCCTTTGGAGAAACGTGCACCTGTGACTTCTCACCCCTAATTAGTTTAAAATCCGGTTCTTTTTGAAACACCTATCTTCGGTATGATTACGTTTTTTGCAATAATTACACATTAATGTTTTACAATCTCTTCGTAGATGCCCCCTGTCACCACATCTAAAACATTCTTTAATTTGTGTACGGTTGTGGCTTCGTTCGTTATTTCTCCTTTCGCGTCGGTCGTCAATATGACGGGTTCTGTTATCACGTGAGTCCTCTCGCAGTTGGCGTTCTCTTAATTTTTCTTTTAAATCATCAATTTGCCTTTGAAGCTCTATTATTTCTCCCTGTTCCTGAGGTCTCAATGCATTGACGATATCTACTGGGCGAGCGATCGCCAAAGTTTCCTCGAAATTCATAGCGTGTTGCTTAAATTCTGCGAATGTATTTATTCCAGACGAAACAATACCTCTTAATATTTCGCCTTTAATACCTTGCTTTGCTGTTGACAATAGTAGTTGCAAACGGTATTCCTCAAAACCAGCTGCGCCTTCTGGAACGCAATTATAAGACAATCCCTCTAATCGAGAAAAAAATTGTCGAGCGGACTCATTTGGAAGCTGATATGCTGAAGTAAGCCTAGTAATTGACGTGGCTATCGATGTAGTAGTTTGAAAACGTGTACGCAAACCCTCTGCGACTTCCAAATAATTCTGATTTCTTCTCAAATCCCTTTGTGAATTGTAAAACTCTAACGCCTCACCCGTTAATTTCAATTTTAACGCCAATAATTTGTCCCTGTCTTGCCATGCGCAATAATCTGCAATTTCATCAATTTTATCAAGAAAAGGACCGATGGGTCCCGAGCCGCTAAAATTTGGAATAACCTGGAGATATTCAGCTAAAGTATTGGTAGCTAACAAAATTTGGGGTGGGACTGGTTCTGCCATTATGTTCGCAAAATCAAAACTCCAAATAAAGCAACAATAAATTCCTACCAACGTAAGGTGAACAACTGAATGGTTAATCAATTTAATTCAAAGTGATAATAAAAATTTTCAAAATAGTCCTTATCATTTCCCTAACTATTTAATTTACTAATAACTCAAATTTTTCTAACGATGTACGTATACATCAAAAGTATTTAGTTTAATTATTTACTAAGGATAATTTAGTAATTTATTGCAAACGTTAACAGTTAAAAAAAATTTTTTACATGTAAACACATTAATTGAGCGGGGCTGTAAACCAATCTATCAAATAATAATTTTTCCCCCAAAATATATAAACATACACAATAATATTATACAAAAATTTTAACATGAACTGAACTGAAAGAGAGAACAATTTGGGAATATACGCAGATGTATAAACCCGACAAAGCATACGCGAGCTTGCACTGATCCAATAAATTAAAGTATTAAAATTATTTATTTTAAATTGCACCTCTATTCATATTGAAAACTAAATATTTAGTTAATTCATTTAGATATTTTCTTAAAGAAAATGTTTGCACTAGCGACGTGCCCATGTTAATAACGACGCCGAAAAATTTTACGATAATCGTAATCATAAAACATCTTTAAGTTTTAATAACACCTAAATAATTATAAACATAAATTAGCAACTAATAATATTCCTATTCAAAATTAAGCAAAATATTCTCATTATACATTTAAATCTGATCGCGTGTGAGTAAGTATCGCGTTGGTCACGGCACCAAATATGTTGTATCGGTAAACTAAACTAGTGGTTAGTACAACTTAATCTAATGAATAAAAATAGAAATTTAGATTATTGAATTAAAAAAAAAAAATTTTGCGTTGTGTTAATTTTTAAGTTGAGATACAACATATGGAAAAGTTATTAGGAATTATTACTAAACATCTACCATGCGGTACCAACGATAGCCCTAACAAAATCTTGAAACATCGTGGCTAAAAAGGATGAACTATAGTAAAAACAGTAATAATAAGATAAAGCCAAATAATTGAGATTAAGATGGATTTACATTTTAAACATAATTAAATTTATTTCTTCTAGAGTAAAATAGTATGGGAAACATTTGGATCAGGCAGCTTAAACATTTCAGGTCTAACACACATAATCATTAAAATTAATCAATCATTTAAAATAAAATTGGGCTTAGATAAAAAAAAATAATATATATTCTAATTTAAAAAAAATAAAATAAAAAAAGGAAAATTTAAGTTTTTAAAATAAACTTATCGATTGGTCGACGCGCTTCGGATCCATCCCCGGGGAGGCCTAAGCCAAAAAAAAATGGCTAAATCAGTCAGCAACCTACAATTGAAAAAAAAATCATTAGAATGAATAAAATGGCGATCTTCAGTGTCGACGCCACCACTTAGCTCCTCCTTCTGCTTTTTCATTGGTTCCTACCTCCACGACGTATCTAGGTACGTGAGATCGGTAAACCGTGGTGGTGCCATCTATCGAATTAAGCTAACTAGTAACGGTTGTTAAGTGAATAATTGTTTAAAAAAAAAACTGATTTAATTATATTAAAATTATAAAATATATTAGAAAAAAAAATATAACTCTAAATGCCCATAGATAAAAAGAACAAAAAAAAAGAGCCCAACATAATAATTATGTAAACAATTAGCTAAAAGCTATCACAACTACCTTCAATCCAACAATACGTATGCACGGGTTGGATCAATATGGGTATGTGATGAAACAAGACTGTTTCTGCCTTCACCTTACTTACTTCCTCACGCACCTCTCGAACCATAACTTGGATATATATATATATATAAATATATATATATATATATATATATAATATATATATTTATATATATGTGGGAATACAACCTCCACTACAGCAGCGCCACCCTAATTTTGTAGCATTCAGCCAAAACGCTCAGACGGAGCGGATGTTAAATATATCTATTGTTATTTTTTTTATTAAATTTGCTTATTACCAAAGCGTAGTTATTTCAACTATACCTGAAGCCAACCTCCACATGGGGGCTCTGGCCGTGAACTTGGTTTGATAAAATATAATTAACACAGACGGTGTTGATTAACCAAAGATAATTGATAATTAAGCACAGACGGTGTTTACTGTTTACTTGGCTTACCAGACGGGTGAGTTTCAATTTGAACTGTATCTCTCTTAAACTGTAATAATGACATCTCTAAATAATATCAAACCAATTGCAAATTTCCTAAAATCGGGAAATGTAAAAACTGTGAAATTTCTCAATCGTATTATATTTAATGATGAGTTTGATCGCAGCTCTCGAAGAAAATTGCGATCCTTTTCTTCTTTTCCCCCTGACATAAATATTGAGGAAAGGAAAAAGTTGATATCTGATACTTGTTCCGAACACGAATTAATATGTGTGTTAAACATGCTAAATTTGGATGTTGAAGGGAAAAAGCCAGAATTAATTGATAGAATTTTTCAATCGCTTATGAACTTAAAAGAATTACAAGCTTTTAATACACAATTTAGCGAAGATGAATACGGAAGTGAAAGTGAAACTTTACATCTACATGATGACATTGAAACCACACCCAAATGCTCATCGAGTAGTAACAAAACAAAAAATGAAGAGTTTGATTCTTCGAATTATTTTCTTTTAAAAGAAATATCATCTTCAATGAGACGATTCAATGCTTCTGATTCTTATGGGATACATTTATTTTTTAACGATGTTGAGGACGCGTTTAATTTTATTCCGAATTTAAGTGATACGCAGAAAATAATATTTTGTAAAACTTTACTTGACGGTCAAGCAAAAACTTTTATTTTCACGCAACGTAATTTAACATCGTGGTTATTGTTTAAAAATGCTTTATTAAATGAGTTTAGTCACCAATTAAATGCCGCCGAAATTCATCGTCAATTAAGTAATCGTAAAAAAAATCCTCAGGAATCTTTTATGGAATATTTTTTTGCCGTACGGGAACTCGCGTGTAATTCTAAAAACCCAATAGACGATTTTTCTTTATTTGATTATACTATTGATGGTATTCCCGATTCCCCCGCAAATAAATCCATTTTGTATGGCGCGAAATCTATTCCTGAATTTAAAGATAAACTGCGTATTTATGAAAAAATAGTTAATGATAGAAACAAAAAATCTTTTTTCCGTACAAATCCTCGCTTTTCCCCTGAATTTCCCAAACGTGAGCGTAGTAAATTAGTATGTGACAATGTACGAAAATATGATTTTCAAAATGATATTAAGTTTGATAAACAGAAAACTTGTTATAATTGTGGTGTGACGGGGCATATTTCGCGTTTGTGTCCTGATAAACGACGAGGTTTGAAATGTAATTTATGCAAGAAATTTGGACATATTGCTTCTAAGTGTAATAATAAACCTATTAACCAAACTGATAACACTGTAAGCGCAATTACACATTCACCTTCTTTGATGTATAAAACTGTTAATGTTAATAATACTTCATTTAATGCTCTTATTGACACTGGAGCTATGAAAACAATTTTGCGGGAACAAACTTATCATAAAATAGGCTCACCTCCTTTAACTTCTTTTTATGGTACACTAGCAGCGTTTGGTAACGGGCATATTAAACCAATAGGTAGTTGTACTCATGAATTTATAATAGACGATCAAGAATTTAAAACAAATTTTTGTATAGTTAGAGATAATATTATGACATATGATGCTATAATTGGCATGGATATTTTAACACAGGCAGAAATAAAAATTAATACCGCTGGTATCACTTTAACAAAGATAGAAAATAGTGAAACGAAACCCATTGAACAATTCTCTATTTCAAATATTTCCATTAAAAATGATTTCGAATTAGAAGTCGGATCTCGCGTTAGTCAAACCCAAAAAGAAACTCTTAAGGTATCCAAGGACCCTTTTTTCACAAAAATCGACCAAAATACCGAATTTCTATTTTATAAATATTAATATGAAGCCAACTTTTAGCTTTCTAAATCTGTTTGAATTTTGTTTCTAGCTTCAATAGATCCCAAGTTACAGAATTTTAAAGTAACCCCTTCAGCCGAAATTGCAAACCGGAAGTCAGAATTTTTCAACAGGAAGTTATCATTTCACCTAGTTTCGTTTTCGTTTCAGTTTGAAACAGCTCAATTACGTAGATTTAAATATTGTCTATTTAAATATATCTATATAAATATTTGGTTTTTAATAGGTGGCAACCTATTTTTTTATTATTTACAAGATTTAGACCTGGCAACTAAAGAATTTTAGATCCTTGTTTATCTTTGATACATGTGATTGCGCTTCTAATTTGCTTTTTTCTTTTTGTTATATTTTAATTGCTATTTTCGTTACTCTTCAGTTATTTTGTTAATTTTTATTGTTTTAAATTTTAATAGTGTTGAATAACTTTTTATTATACTTTAGTTTTTATTTTCTTAATTTGAAAAGTAGAAATGGGAAAGTCGGTTGGACGTAAACGAAAACGCCAATTTCACGGTAATCGTTACTCTAACAAGAACATAACTGAGACAGCGTTTCAAGAAAGTACTGCAAGCACTTCTAAGCTTGATGATACACTATTACAGAGTACTAATTTTGAAAATGAAGAGTTTTCTGGAAATAGATTGATGGATGTCTGTCTACTGAAATTGGTATTCGCCAAACTATCTTGTCCTGAATGTTCAAGCATAGGGCTTACATTTGAAGAAGAATCCAGGTATGGACTGTGTTCACATCTTACTCTGAAGTGTTCCTATTGTGATTTTTCTGAAGGATTTTCTTCGTCTCCTAAAATACACAATGCCTCTGAAATAAATTTGAGGCTAGTTTATGGCATGAGGCAGTTGGGAAAGGGACATTCTGCTGCTAAATTATTTTGTGCAACACTGAATTTGCCTCCACCTCCTGATTTCAAGAAAATCAAAATAAAGTTATTGAATGTTGTATCTGAAATAGCACAAGCTTCAATGGACAAGGCTGCAAAGGAAGTAAAGCAGCAATTAAATATAAACACTGACAATGCAGCTTGTGGGGTTTCTGTTGATGGTACGTGGCAGCGCAGAGGTTACACTTCTCTTAATGGCTGTGTTGCTGCTTTATCGATAGATACAGGAAAGGTGTTGGACGTAGAAGCTATGTCGTCCTTTTGCCCAACTTGCAAAAAAATTTCCTCCACAAAATCAAACACAGATAGACAAAATCTTACAGCTGATCATATTTGTCGCTGTAATTACAAAGGAACTGCTCAAAATATGGAAGTTATCGGTGCTTCAAGAATTTTTCAAAGGTCAATAAAACATCGAGGCCTTGTTTACGACAAATACTTTGGTGATGGGGATTCAAAAGGTTTCCAAGAAGTAAAATATGTGTATGGAAAAGACGTAGAAGTAAAAAAGTTTGAATGCATTGGACACGTCCAGAAACGTGTTGGAACTCGACTTAGAAAGTTAAAAAAGAAAATCAAAGGTTTATCGGGGAAAGGAAAATTGACCGATACCTTTATTGATAGGTTGCAAAACTATTATGGGATAGCGATACGCAGCAACAAAGGCGACTTAGAAAAGATGCAGCAAAGTGTGATTGCTGCTTTATTCCATTGTGCATCTTCGACCGAGAATCCTATGCACGGACAATGTCCAACAGGTGTTGACAGTTGGTGTTTTCACCAACGAGCTATTTCTTTGGGGAAAACACCAGAGTGCAAATACCCAGGTTTAAAAAAAAATGTGTTAAATTCTGCTAAAAAAGTGTATATGGAATTATGCCAAAAGGAGCTCTTGTCAAAATGTATCCACGGCAAAACACAAAATGCCAATGAAAGTTTTAATGGCAAAACACAAAATGCCAATGAAAGTTTTAATGGCAACATATGGCATAGAATTCCAAAGGAATGTTTTGTGACCCTTGATACTCTCCGCTTGGGAATATATGATGCTGTGATACAATTCAATGAGGGATTCAATGGGTGTCTCAAAATTTTTGAGAAACTCAATTTCACGCAGGCAGGATATTATACATCAATATATTACAAGAAATTCGACCGAACACGCATAAGTGAATCTTTAAGACACTCTACAGCAGGTCACAAAATGCGAAGAAAAATATTGAGGGCCACGAGGAAAAAAAAATATGCTGCAACTGAGAAAAAAGAGGGTTGCACATATGAATATGGTGGATTTTAAAAAAAATTAATTTGTTACATTCCAATAATAATTTTTTTCCCAGTAGAAGTTTTCTTTGTTTAGAATAGAAATGTTTTTATAAAAGAGTGCACTACATAAAGACATGATATGTATTTGTTTTGCTTGCAATCTTAGATGTTTTGATTTTTGCTTGATTGTTTTGATTTTTTCAACGCCAGCTTTCCATAATTCTCGATCTACGAAAAACACAATTTCAAATTTCATGCTGTTTCATTTGGTTTAAAATTTTATGAGTGTTCTCATATCATTACGAAGAAGGTTTTGAACTGAAATCGTTTACTTATTTTTAGAAGTAGGCATATTACTGTCAAATTTGCATTTAACACTTTGCATTTTTGTGTTACATTGTATTACACGATATTTTAAATCCGACATGAAATTTAAAACATCATATTGTAATTATTTTAGTTCAAAACCCAAGTTATTATCTGTAAATAATATATGAATTCTCTTTTACAAAAAGTTTGGGCATTTTTTTTAAATAGTATATAATTTGAATTGACAATTTATGCGGTACTATTTAGCAATTATTATAGTAATGTAATGGTGTACTTACACAGCTGGTAAAAATTAAATTAGTAACCAAATGGTGCAAAAAGTTTATAACTTTATAAAAGAAAGTCTATATTTTTAAAAAATGGCCAATTTACCTATGTCTAATGATATTTTGCCCTTTGTTTTTATAAATTATTTTTGTTTTTGCGTTTTTCTCAAAATGAGATTTTCGTCATTTTTGATTCACGCAAAACACAATAACTAAAGTTCTTTTATACCAATTGCTTCAAAATTTTTATAGTAGTTTTATATCATTATAAAGCAGGCTTTGAACTAGAATCGTGAAAAAATATTGATAATTGTGCTTTTTATAACCAATTATACATCTTATGTTCTTGTGTTTTCACGTTTTTTTGCCTATTACCAGACGTTACTGTATATAAATATTTTTTTTGCAACCATAGCTCAATTATTTTAGTTCACAACCTGTATTAATGTTTATTAAAAATATTTAATTTTATTTTGTGTTAAAATATCAATAATTTTTGGAAATATCATGTTTTGAAAAAATTGGTTTTTCTTGGCTTATTTTACATAAATTTGCTTAATTGACTTAAAAAAAATTTATAAATAAATGAATTTCTTATTGAAAGTGTTTTTTTAATTCATAATAAATAAAAAAATCACCAAAAATAAGCATTTAAGTAGAGTTTTAAAAAAATCACTGTCGAAGGTCCTCGGCCACCTTAAAAATATGGTTTCAAATTATAAACCTACCAAAACTAAAACTTGCGAAATTCAAATGTCAATAAATTTAAAAAATGAAACGCCAATAACTCATAGACCACGTCGATTACCTTTTACAGAACGTAAAATTGTCGATGACCAAGTGACAAAATGGTTGGCTGACGGTATAGTGGAACCGTGTTCTTCCGAATATTCCAGTCAGGTTGTAGTGGTAAAAAAGAAAGACGGTACCCCAAGAGTTTGTATTGATTATAGAGCGTTAAATAAAAATGTAGTTAAAGATAATTACCCTTTACCACTTATTGACGATATATTAGAAAATCTTCAAGGAGCAACTACGTTTAGTAAAATTGATTTGCGAAATGCATTTTTTCATTTGGAAATAGAACCGAACAGTCGTAAATACACGTCTTTTGTCACTCATAATGGTCAATTTCAATTTTTACGCGCACCATTTGGCCTTTGCAAATCACCCGCAGCTTTTCAGCGTTATATTAACACTATTTTTAAGGATTTGATAATTAAAGGTCATATTATTATCTTTATGGATGATATGACTATACCATCGAAAGATGAAGAGGAAGGTCTTGAGAGGCTTGCATCGGTATTTTCACTCGCTTCTGCTTATGGGTTAGAGATAAATTTTTCAAAATGTACATTTTTAACTAGAAAAATAGAATTTCTCGGACATGTAATTGAAAATGGTAAAATGTACCCCTCACCACAAAAAATTAAAGCTGTACTTAATTTTCCAGAACCCAAAAATAGAAAAGATTTACAATCATTTCTTGGTCTAGCTAGCTATTTTCGAAAATTTATATTAAATTTCTCCATTATTGCGCACCCTTTAACTGAACTTTTGAAGAAAAATCGCGAATTTAAATTTACCGAGAATGAAATACAAGCATTTAGTAGTTTAAAACATAATTTGTCTTCTCCACCCGTTCTTAGCATTTACAATCAAAACGCGGATACTGAAATACATTGCGACGCTAGTATTCATGGTTATGGATGTATTTTAATGCAAAAATCGTTAGAAGATAACGCGTTTCACCCGGTATATTTTATGAGTAAAAAAACGTCTGATGCCGAAGCGAAATACAGCAGTTATGAGCTCGAAGTTTTAGCTATTGTACAGGCTTTAAAAAAATTTAGAGTTTACTTGCTAGGGAAACATTTTAAAATTGTGACCGATTGTAATGCGTTTGCGATGACATTAAATAAAAAGGATTTGTGTACTCGCATAGCGCGCTGGGCATTATTGCTACAGGATTTCGATTATATCATTGAACACCGTTCCGGTTCTAAAATGTATCATGTTGACGCGCTAAGTAGATATCCCATTATGATAGTACAGGATAGTCTCATTGCGAAAATTAGAAAAGCTCAGGAAGAAGATAGTGAAATCCAAACGGTTAAAGAACGTTTGAAAATTAAACCCTATGATGACTTTTTTCTTAAATCTGGCATACTATATAAATTTGTTGATGGTGAAGAACTTCTTGTCGTTCCTGAAAGTATGCAAAATGACATTATACGAAATGCTCATGATCGCGGACATTATGCCTCTAAGCGTACTGAAGAATCATTGAAACATCAATTCCATATCCCTAAAGTGAAAGAAAAAATAGACCGTTTTATTAAAAACTGTGTTCCTTGCATTTTAATAAATCGAAAGTGTGGAAAACAAGAAGGACTATTACATCCGATCGAAAAAGAATCCATTCCTCTGCACACTTATCATATTGATCATTTAGGACCATTGCCTACCACAAACAAGAATTATAAATACATTTTTGCAGTTATAGACGCTTTCACAAAGTTTTGCTGGTTATACCCAACAAAAAGTACAGATGCTACTGAAGTTATTTCTAAATTAGAGTCTCAAAAATATGTTTTTGGCAATCCATCACGAATTATTTCTGATCGTGGATCTGCATTTACTTCCAAACAGTTCCTTGAGTATTGCAGTGCTGAACAAATTGAACACTTTCCTGTAACTACTGGTTTACCGAGAGCAAATGGACAAATAGAAAATTTAAATTCTACCATAATTTCTGTAATCTCCAAATTATCAATAGAAGATCCAAACAAATGGTACACTTATGTAAAAGACGTCCAGAAAGTCATTAATTCTACTTTTCAACGAAGCATTAACACTACTCCTTTTCAGTTGTTATTTGGTACTGCTATTAAAACAAAACAAGATCTGAAAATTACAAATATGCTGAATGAGGAAATTCAAGCCATCTTTGTTAACAGCCGTGACGAGTTACGGAAACAAGCCAAACTACAAATACAGAAAGTCCAAGATGAAAACAAACGAACTTACAATCTCAGGCGAAAACCATCTGCATCCTTCAAAATTAACGATCTAGTGGCAATAAAACGTACACAATTTGGACCAGGATTGAAACTGAAACCGAAATACATAGGACCTTATACGATAACAAAAATTAAACCTAATGATACTTTTGATGTCGAAAAATGTGCTTTTTTTGATGGACCTTCAAAGACCAGTACATGTGCAGAATACATCAAACATTGGTCTGATGATATTACGTAAAATGACAATTTCTTCAGAACTCTTTAGAACATTTTTATTTTTTTCCCAGAGATTTATTTTTTTATCTTGAAAATTATTTTAAAATTTTGATTATTAATATGTCTTTCGAAAACTTTTTCAGATGATGCAAAAGAAATGTAAAATGAAATTTATCTATTTTGTAAGTATTTTTTGAATTTTTTTTTTATATGTCCACCTGAGGGCAGGTGCTTCTTGTCGGATGGCCAATGTGGGAATACAACCTCCACTACAGCAGCGCCACCCTAATTTTGTAGCATTCAGCCAAAACGCTCAGACGGAGCGGATGTTAAATATATCTATTGTTATTTTTTTTATTAAATTTGCTTATTACCAAAGCGTAGTTATTTCAACTATACCTGAAGCCAACCTCCACATATATATATATATATATATATATAATATATATAATATATATATATATATATATAATATATATATATATATATATATATAATATATATAATATATATAATATATATAATATATATAATATATATATATATATATATAATATATATATATATATATATATATATATTAATATATATATATATATATATATTAATATATATATATATATATATATATATATATATATATATAAATATATATATATATATATATATATAAATATATATATATATATATATATATATATATATAAATATATATATATATATATATATATAAATATATATATATATATATATATATATATAAATATATATATATATATATATATATATATAAATATATATATATAAATATATATATATATATATATATATATATATTTTATCTCTGTTTCGTAGTTTTAAATATTTTTAAAGTTTAGTTTCCACACATGCTTTGCAAGTTTATTTCTTTTACATTTTCAGTGAGTTTTTAATTACAATACCGAGTTTAATTAAAGTTGTAAAGTAATTAAAGTTAACCCAAAATTACATCTTTTACTTTGTATTTAGGTATTGATTATTAAAAAAAGTAGAATTGTATTTAAAAAAAAATCGAGATTGCCTAAAATATATCTTTGATAACGAATTGAGATAATTTTTTATTTAATTTACAATCGAATTTTTTGAAATTATTGAATTATTTACCATTTTTACTTATTGGTCTTAAGCTTATAGGAATATAGAAATACATATTCTTTAAATATACTTTTTCTTAACCTTTTTCTGATTTTTTTTGATCCGCAATCCTTTCCTTATATTTCAAACGACACATAATACAGTTATATATTTTATCATGTGTAAATTAAATTCCATTTTTGGGTCACTTTATTCGATGTTTCTTCTAAGCAAACGTGGTATTTATTAAACATTTTTTTTAAAAACATTAAAGACAAAATTTCTGGAAGATATAATTAAAATTGAATCAAAAGGAAAATATTAAAAAATAAAGATTAAATAAAACATAATTTTTTTAAATAAAAAATTGCTTCATTTAATTTATTTTTCAATAATATCTTTAATTATTTTGTATTAGATTTAATTGTTATTAACAGTTCTTAACTAAAGCGGAGTGGTTTTTGTAAAATAAAAAATTTACGATGATTCAACGCAAATCGTTTAAAATATGTGAATTATAATACCATATTTTATTTTGAAAATAAATTTTGTTTTGTAAAATGATGCCGACTGTTTGATCTAAAATCAATATCACAATATAATTCAATCTAATGGTATATTTATAAAAATTAATAAAAACCCGTAATTTAATACTGAAAGGGCATTTTTATTTTGAACGAAATTGAAAATTAAATTTTTAAAACATGATAACGATTTATTTATTTAAATATACAAGTTGGAATTAAAGTTCTATTCTAAGCAGATTATGTCTATTGTTTCGCATTTTGATATGCAATCTATTGTAAGCAAGTAATAAAAGAAAAGAAAATTGTTTTTTCGCGAAGATAGAGATTTTAAGTTGACAACTATTCATTGCAAAGATTTGCGTTATTTAATCGTACAAGTTTACCGGCTCATTTAAATCGTTCAATGTTTAAACAAATTGAAATTGGAAAGATAACACGGAAAGTATACAATTACACCAAATTAACATCTTCTCTTCAAAAATTTTATTTCCTTCCTAAATGGCCCTTTAGAATTAAAAAGTAAATAAACAGTTTCATTCATGTATTATGTAAATATTAATCTTTAATCTAAATTCCAAACAAACCCAAATAAATATTCAAATTTCTGAATTAATATAATAAAAAAAAATGCTTTCAATTGACTAATTGTAATAGTTCGAGATTAGATTAAATTATTTAAATTTTAATTATCGATCAGGAATAGTAATTATTTTTTGAGAAAAAACATTTAGGAACTATGGCCATGTAAAAATCCTTAAATTAATACAATCTATCTAGTTTATACGAGATTTTCGGTATTTGGTATTACTACAAAAAATAATCATTTTTAAGATATAGTGAGTAGAGCGGTGTTTTCGTTTGAATATGTAAAGTAGTTTTATAATATAAGGTGTAGGAGTAACATTATTTAAATTATAGTTAGATTAACTATTAATAGATTTAAAAAAACTATCACTCGTGGGTATTGACTAATTAACTTATTTTTAAACATATGTGGTAGTTTGTATGGACTTTTGAATTGATAAACTGTGATTGGTTTGGTGTATCGATTTTTTATTTTATATTGCGTTTTCTGACTGTCTTTTTATAAACATAAACTGATTTATAAAGTTATAAAAGAATAAAAATTCAAACTTCAAAAGTAAGTATGAATCATAGGGTTACAAAAAGCATCTCACCTTCAAAAATAAAAGTAATTGAAGAACCAGTTAGTAATATTTATGTAGAAACTCAAGAGTAGATTTTAATAGTTTATCGTTTTACAGAGAGAAATTTAATTTTAGTTAGAAAACATATTTTTTATATTTTATTATAACACTCAGAAAATAATTTAAATATTAGCTAAAATGAATGACAAAGTGCTAAATTATATTCATGAAGTTAAATTATATTCATGACTTAATTGCATTTATTTCCTAAATTCCATTCATTAACTTGAGATCAAATACTTGATAAATTATCATTTCTGAGAAGATCAAACTTTGTATAAAAATGAATTATCGTTGCATAATAATTGTGTTATTTATGCTTTTGTAAGCATACATAATGCCCAACACCCAAATAACTATCATTAATAACGAAATTATTCATTGTTTTCAAACTAATTCCCACAATTATTCGGGAGTACATCTGTATAATTATGTATAGCTCTAAATGTCTACTACTACTAAACCGCATTGTTTTATTATAAAATTTCTGTTTTAAATATGGTTTTAAACAGGAGTTACCATTATAATTATTAGCGTTACTCAAATTTACAACATTATGTATCCTTTTAAGGGAACGCATCGGAATTATAAATCAAAGTTTTTGAAAAAAATATTTTTTACTGACACATAAAATTATTTTTTTTTTCACTTTAATTATTTTTAGAAATATTAACAATTTTGTATTAATCTATGCAAACTTACGATCTTCAAGCAATAAATAAAATTTTATGTTTTATTGATGTTTCTTTACCTCTCATCTTGTATTTTGATAGATTCTCATGAAAGTTTTTCATTAGTTTTATAAAATCAATAATTGCATCGGATTAAATAATTATGAGATTAAAAATGTAATTTAAAAAAATTTTAAAATTTTCTGATGATAAGAGTGATGAGATGACAAAAGAGATATGATCTGGGATATGATATATGATATTTGCATATTTTTATACTATTTATTTAGAATTATCAATGAAAAATTCCTGAATATTATCTAGAATCTTGGCGTACATTTCCCCCACAAATGACGTCAGCAGCTTAAATGTGGAAAGTGGTATTCTGAAACACCAAGAATGTCATCTAAGATTACTTTCGGTTGGAAGGTACTTTATTTTCATCGCACTAGAGCTGCACAATGGGCTATTGGCGACTGTCTGGGAAACATCTCTCAGGATGATCCGAAAACATGCCATCACAAGTTATACTCGGCAGAAGGGATGGCTCCCCTGCGTTCATATCCCGACGACCTGCGAACAAAGTCGAGCAATTACGGTAGAACAGTTTAACGAGGACCGATACAGTGCGCCCTCGGTCCCTACTCGGTTACCCACCCGCTTACTGACCGCAACCAATGATGCTTGGCTTTGGTGCTCTACTGGGAAACATGTCTTCACAACCAGTCAACTGCGGGACACATTACTTTCGGAGTAAAGTAGATGCCACCATTTTTGATGTTCAGTAAAACTGAAATGAATAAAATATGCAACTCATAAGAGTCTTAAATATTTTTGAGATAAATTTTAAAGTAAGTTTAGGATGAAATACGCAATACACTCTGAAATTAATTTTTCAAATAAAATGGGTTTGCAATTCAAACATACTCTCATATCACAGAGAGAACATTGAGGCGAACAAAACAGACGCAGAAAGAAAGTAAATACCATGAAATCATTTAATAATATTGACTGATGTTAATTAACGCATAATTTTCCTTTTTTGCACAACTAAAACAACACATGCACTGCAAAAAGCACAACTAAAACCAATATCTAATGTTGAAAAAATGTATGTCAGCAAATTTGCCAAAGATTATGCGTATACAAACACGTTGACAGAAATTTCTCGTAACAAAATACTACTGAAAATATGTGTCCGTATCAAATATTTAATGTCGGTCAGGGTATGGCAAACAAATTTGGCGTAAAGGTAGCTGTATACCAGAGTCAAAACATTTTGATGGTTTATGTTGGTTTCAGTGCGATTCGTGATGGTCCAACATCATTTGATGGTATCCATCATCCAACATTTTCCATTATGCGTTCATGTTGTTTGATATGCCAACAAACTTCCATCATTCCATGAGGGAAAATTCTACTTTAATTCTATGATAGTTAACCGTTCGGAGAAGTTTAACTCTCATGGACCAAAAATTCTTGATGATCCGAGATGGTTCGTGATGGTTCTAACTATACATTTCCATGATGGTTTAATGGAATTTCTTGTTGATTTTTTGGAATATACTATTAATATTTTTTTTTATGTTGGAACATCATAAATCAGTCTGACTTCCTACATTAGGATGATGGTGGTTCATGATCATTCCAATATTTGATTCTAAGAAACTATGACGGAAATTCATGGTGGTTTAACATGAACAAGCTATCAAAACAAGTTGCTATTCTTATGTTGGACCATTATAAATTAGTCCGAATTCCTACATTAAGGTGATGGTTACTGTTTGTTACCATCAAAAAATAGAATTGTTCATGATAAAATTATTGATTGTTACCATCAAGATTATATTGGTCTATCAATAAAAAAAACATCAAGAATTTTGACTTGGGTACCCTCTGGTTTGCATAGGGATACTTGTTTTTAAAATTTTGTATTATCATATAGGTATTGTGTATAAAATGTAACTAAACATAAACTACGTTTGACGAAGAAAAATAACCGCCCATAAATTGTACCAAATAGTCGTAGAACAAGAGAAAGTACATACAGCAGTGCTAAAGCTAAATAATATTGATTTTTTTTTTTTATCAATCATGGATAAAATAGAGGTTGTTTTTGTTTCGTAGTATTTTCTCAAGTTTTTTTTTCAACAAGTTTCTTTCAAGTTTGCACTTTTGACTTAGTTTGATTTCTTTATGTAAAGGTGATTTGTTTTTATTTTAAATATTTTATTGCTCTTAAAAATGAGTAGCTTTAAAGGAATATCCAATTATTTAGCGCAATTCAAAATACTCCTATTTATACTTAGGATGCTTTGTATAACCCCTTTAAACAAAGCACAAAAAGTAAACATACATTTTAACGTATGAAACCAACAAATAATTGCAAGCTTCCACTATAACACCCTAATTAAAAGTAAGTGGTTTTCGTTACAAAAACTTGAAAAATGAGAGCAAAAAGTTTAAGTATTAAGCGTTTGTAGTCTGTCCCTAAATGCCTCTAAGGAAACAACAACTAATGATGTCTTGATTTTATGAAATATTATTTAAAACTCAAAATCGACAAACAAGAATGTCTTTTTTGTACACATATCTTGAGGTGACAACTCAGTGGGACCAATTAGAATTGAAAATTTGCCCGGGGCTATTGCTGTCTTGTGTTTCTTATTATTTAAGAAATTCAGGTTTATATTAAATATGCTTATTTTTAAAAGATTAAAATTGTGCAAGATAAAATGGGAGAAAAAATATCTATTTTGCTTTATTCTAGTAGATTCCATAAAAATTTTAATAATAATATAAACAATGTTTTGAATGGCATTTTCGGAAGGAAAAAAAATAAAGTAACGCAGTTTTTTTATTTGTAACAAAAACAGAGAAAAAGAGTTTTATTTAAAAAAATATATATTTGCTTTGAAAAATATTTATTTTGATTGCAATTTTAGTTTTAAAAAATTCTTTTTTTTTAAACATTATTGACTATGAAATGAATTTTCAAGATCATTTCGCAGATATTACCCAATTAATGTTTGAACACAAAAAGTGTTTTATATATGTCATACAGTGGGAAAAGTGGTGGTACATGCTTGTTACCAAGTAGATATTTCATTCTGTTACCTACTACTGTAACTTTAAAAGATCACTGTGTTTTGACTGCAGATATTTTTATGTTATTAATACGTTATAGTGTACAGTGGTATCTTGTTTCTACAAATATACTCATGCAACCACTTTTTTTAAAGAAAATATTAAAAAAGTGAAAACTTTTAAAAGGAAGATTGTCCTAATTGGTTTAATATAGAAGATCTATTGATACTTAATATTCAGCATACATGAATGTTCAGTGTCGTGAAATCAACTGAAAGTTATTGATAAATGTCCTGCTTGAAAACATTTTGTTTTATTTGAGAAACTCAAAAATTTTACGATTCAATGAGAACTGTTAAAAATTTAAAATTATGCGGAATTTCAAGGAAAAATAAATTTGTGCTAAAGCATTTCTTGAATACAAATAAATTAATTAATAATCAATTACTAAGCAATCTGAAAATATTTTGGAGCATTGCAAAAAGTATTTTAATTATATTTTAAAATAAAATAAAAACTATTCCTTATCAACTAACCGCCTGAAATTTTCTAAAATTGAAAGAAAAGAAACGGAAAATATTTCACGTCGGAATTTTTGTCGTATATGTACCTTTTGTCACATATGATCTTATTAGAAATGCATTCCCGCAACTCCCCATTGTAGGCGAGAGGATCATGGAGATTAAGTTAAAATTCTAGTCAAATTACCATATTGTATGGGGAAGACATTTCTGATGAAAATAAAAAACTTAGTTCCGACAATAAAACCGGAATATGTAGTATTTTAGCCATTCATTTGGTAATGTTTCCTCCCATAGGGAAACGGTTTACCGGAAATGTAGGTTACCAAAGCTGTAGTTCTTATTACCACACATTAAGTAACAAAAAAAAATATGAAGTTTAGAATTAAATAAATGGCTTTTATGTCATGTACAAGGTATTAGGACAAAATAACCAAATGTTGCATTCAACAATTTTATGACATATTATACAACTATATCTTATTGTTAATTTTACCAAAATCATTACCATAGCTCTTCCATAAAAATGATCGATCTTTTTTTAGTGTTCCCATAGAGTCAGTAACACAGTTGATATTCTGGTAGTTTTAGCGATACTTTTGTGTTTCTCAATGCACTAGTTTGAACTAATTAATTAATAGAAATAAATTATTGTAGAATATTAAATATCTTTAAAAATATTTATATAGTTAATTGTGTTTTTATTTTTATTTATTTTTTTTTTTGCAAAATAAGCATAAAGAAGATGAGTGGACACTCATAAACAGATCGCTTACACCTAAGTTTGACAGTTCACATGTGTCCCAATATAACATTTTTATCAATATTTCTTTACCGTTTTTCACATGAGTTATCACTTCTCACTTGATACATGGGTTGAATTTAAATAATTGGTTAAATACGATAAAATAATTTCTATTTATAAAAATGCTGAACACTCCGAGATAGCATATTACCAAGCTTTTATCAATGAAAACATAGGATCAAGCTTTTATAAGTTATACATTTGGCCCTAATTGTTGCTATTGTAACAAACCCAAAAGAAAATATATGTTTCATATTTCAATTGTTTTCCCTGAAAATGAGGATACAATAAATTCATACAACTGTTCAATAAGATATTAAAAGTAAATTGCCACAACCCTCTTTACTTGAGAGATTCAGTATCGTCACTGTATTTTACTATTAAAGTAGCACCATCGGATCTGGTGCCCGGTTTACCGGACATCGATTTTGATCCATATTAACATAATTAATAATCATCAAAATCACAGGATTTTTGTTTTATTTGATGGTGAAGACGCTATAGCCTTCTAAAAGGGATATCTTGAAGCTACAGAGCACATTTCGACTGAATCTTGAAACTACAGGGCATATTATGACTGAAGGATATATCTTGAAGCTACAGGGCATATTCTGACTGAAGAAAATATTTTGAAGCTATAGGGCATATTCCGACTGAAGAAGATATCTTGAAGCTATAGGGCATATTCTGACTGAAGGAGATATCTTGAAGTTAGAGGGTATATTCTGACTGAAGAAGATATCGTGAAGCTATATTACATATTCTGACTGAAGAAGGTATCTTGGATTTACAGGGCATATTATGACTGAAGGATATATCTTGAAGCTACAGGGCATATTTTGACAGAAGAAAATATCTTGACATTACAGGGCATTTTCTGACTGAGAAAGATATCTTGAAGCTACAGGGCATATTCTAAATGAACAAGATATCTTGAAGTTAGAGGGCATATCCTGACTGAAGAAGATATCTTGAAGCTATTCCAAATGAAGGGAATATTTTGAAGCTAAAAAAATATTCCGACTGAAGGGCTCTATAGAGTGTGATTTGAATTTTTGTTAATATACATTCCAATGAACTACAAGTTAGAATAAGCAAGAGATATGTTTAATTGACGCAATACAGGACAACAAATTTTCTATATTTTAAATTCTTTGCCTTATCCTGTATCTATATCTGTTATATTAAAGATTTATTTCATTTCAATTTAACTGTTTTGAATCTTGTTTAGATGTTTTCCACAGATATTTACACGGGCACTTGGGAACAACAGAAAAAAAACTTTTGAAAAAAAAAAGTTATACAATGAGAAAAAACCTTATTAAATGTCTCAAATTTTTTTAATAAGATATAAATAAGATATTATTCAAAAATATCTTATAAAAGACCATTGGCCATTTAAACTTGTTGGCGATTTGGAGGTGAATAATTATATTTTTGGAAAAAAATATAGAAAAAAAAATATTTTATGGGCTCTCTTTTCTCTAAATTGAGTTGAAAAATATAGAACCACGGATGTTTACATAGGCACTTCATAAACAGCGGAAATCATTTTTTTTTTAAAAAATAAACGTTATACAGTAAAAAAATATCTTATTAAAAATCTGAAATTTTTTAAATAAGATATAAATAAGATATTATTCAAAAATACAGGGTGTTTATAAAGTCCCGGACCCATTTTGATGTTTAATAACTCCTAAAATAATAAAGATAGATTAAAATTAATAATAAAAATGGTTAGATAGACTCAAAAAGTTTCATAACCCTTGTCAATGAACTTCCTAGGAGCCTAGGAGGATGGCGTTTGCAACAGATATGGTAGGAAGGATAGAAGATGCTGCTGATTTTCTGAAGCCCATAATGTTCTCCGACGAAGCATCCTTTCATGTTTCTGGCATTGTTAATCGCCATAATGTGCGTGTATGGGGATCTGAAAACCCCCATGAATACCGTGAGGCGCAAAGGGATTCCCCAAAGGTTAATGTGTGGTGTGGACTAATGCACGGCCGAGTCATTGGGCCTTCCTTTTTTACAGAACAGACGGTCTCATCAGTCGTATACTTAGACATGTTGGAAAACTTCGAATTTCCACAACTATAAGAGCTTCAGCCACATGTCCTTTTGCAACAAGATGATGCACCACCTCATTGGGGTATCATCGTTCGTAGTTCTTTGAATGACCCTTTTCCAGGAAGATGGATTGAGCGAGGAGGTCCAATTCCTTGGCCACCCAGATCACCTGATATAACACCGCTGGACTTTTTTCTTTGGGGAATTATAAAGGACAATGTTTAGAGGAGGATCGTGTCGAACATTGATGACCTAAAAGCCAGAATTACAACCGCAATAGCCTCTGTGGATGCCGACATGCTTGCCGCAACCTGGCGTGAAATTGATTATCGACTTGATATTCTCCGTGCGACGAAGGGGGCACACGTGGAAGTTCATTGACAGGGGTCATGAAACTTTTTGAGTCTATCTAACCATTTATGCTATTTATTTTAATCTATCTTTATTATTTTATGAGTTATTAAACATAAAAATTGGTCCGGGACTTTATAAACACCCTGTAAGTTATTAAAGACCATTGGTCATTTAAAAATGTAGGTTATGTTGAGGTGAATAATTATTATTATTATTATTTTTTTTTTTTTGGAAACAATATAGAAATAAAAAAAATGTCTTGTCCCGTCTTTTCTTTAAATTAATTTAAAAATTATTGAACCTTTCAAAATTAATTATTTATTTTTATTCAAAAACCTTTTGATCTCTTTATTTATTTTTAATCAAAATACTATAAATTATGCTTAAAGAAAACTACACAATTTCTCTTTCAATTTAAGAATATATCTTTTTTTTTTCTAAACGAGGTTTCGAACGATCCCATTTCTTTCTAGTGAATTACGAAAATTTTTGTAAATCACTCAATACTATTCTGAGAAGTAAGCAAATACTGTCTGTTGGAGCTATTTAATCGTCGGCAGAGCGGAAAAATTCCCATACAAGGATCCATCAAGATATCCCTGGGACATTGCATGGACATTCACATTTAACTTTACGACCATCCCTCCGAAACGATGTTCACGATGCTTCCTTTACCACGATTAATGGACAAAGTGGAGCACGCCAAACTGTAACTGCAACAGCGTGTGGAAGTTAAATGGGAAGACAAATGCTTAAGGCAGAAATATAATTCAATGAAAGTGTCTGTAGTAATTTTCCAGAAAAAGCATGTTGGCACATGCAAAAAACAAGGAACAGTTCACTTTAAAAGTAAGCTTTCCACCGATTGAGGGAGAATATATTGTTGTAATTGAAATCGAAAGTGGTCGGTGCTGCAATTTTTTTTTTTTCTTTCAATCGCAATGCGGATCGATTGTTCGAATAAAAAGATCGTTTTTTTTCTTCATACGGACCATTTTGGGAAAGATATAAAAATAAGGATAAAATTGCTAAAAAGACAATTTATTCGGATATCTTTCTTTCGGCGTCAATGAAAACCGATGTTTTTCTTAATTAAAATCTTTTCTACGAACCCTGATTTAACAACCATTGAACCAGAAAGGATAGTTATTTTAATGTTTCTGTGCAATCTAGAGTTGTAACATCTAGTTGTAAAACTTTTATTATGTTTTAAATTCTAGCTAATGTTTTAAAACATTTATAGCGTGTAGTTTAAGGTAAAATACCATTTCAGCCGTAAGCAGTTATGTATGTTTTTAAGAACATTAGGGGAAAAAAAACACAAGAATTCGATCTTTAAGTACTATTTTTTCTAATATGAGTTAAAAAAAATAGATATAAAATAGGATGTTTTTTTTTTAAATCGGAATAACTTTTTGCATTTTCCTAATGAAGAAAAAATAAGTTTTTATTCCTAGTGATGAACATCAAAAGTATTTCGTCACATCTTAAAATTTTATTTGTTAATAAAATCAAAGATATTGGCTAAAGTACAAATACATTAGTGAAGTTTATAAATTTATTTTACTTTTATCTGTGTACTCATTCATTGCATTCTGCGTACATGGAACACGGGTGGAAGTTTTAAGAAGCTGTACACACTTAATGACTTAATCTAATCACATATTTGTAAAAAAAAAGTTTCTTTTCTAACACCATTTTTAATGTTGAGTCGATGACTATCAAAGAAGTTTCAATTGGGCAATAAATTTTGAAAGATATTTTTAATTTTAGAGCTTGAAAAACTAAGACTTATTTTGTCTACTTTGAAGTAGTTATTGGGTTGTAAATTATTAAAATGAACAGTTATTCAAATTTCATAATTACTATTTTAGTAAGTTTTCCTTAGTTTATGATAAGTAGTCTTTCACTTGATACTAATATATATATATATATATATATATTATTAGTATCAAGTGAAAGATAGACTAAAATACCATTTCATATAATTGTATAATATATATAATATATATAATTGTGTTGTGCTGTGTTGTTTGTAGCCAAATATGCTTAACAGAATAAAATAAGATTTAATTTAATTTTACCCCGTCTCGCCCCTATATGGGGCATTCGGCGAATACTGAAGTCTCAAAATGCACGTCTGTGTCTTATCATTACAAGAAAACGAATGGATTGTGATGAACAAAGGAGGCCTTCAAATGAAACAACTCCGAGATTACTCACCCTGGATTAAGGCAATGTAAATGTACAAATGTAAAGATCTACTGTTTACTGACCTCCAAATTACAACTAAATCGTAACATAAATTAAAATTAGAATAAACTAAAAATGTGACTTATCATTATCTAGCTTCAAACCTTGGTATTGTTCTTAAAAACTGATTTCACCTAAATGTGCATCAAAGCTAGGACTGGGCAATAAATCGATGCATCGGAAAATATCGATTCTTTGCAGTCATCGCCGATCCGATGTTTGAATTTTCTAACCGTCATTGAACAGCTGACTCAATTTTGGGTTTACGATTACTAATACTCAACTCCGTAGCCTTGTAATTTTGAACAAATCCAGATGACAAGGAAACTCCTCGATCAGTACCCCCAATGGTATTATTTATTATGGGAGCATGAAAGACTTTAAGACTCGACAGATTTAACGTGCATCAGTCACCATATACTACACGGGGAGTCTTCGGCCGGCGGGGTCCGAATGACGTCTTGGACATGGACCTAGTGCCCTACCAACCAGGCTATCCCGGCCCCCGATGTTTGAATTGGTAATTTTGCGAAGCATCGGAAATTGTGATTTTACCGATGTATCGTTGACATCGATGTCTGCACGCTCGATGTTGAGCATTGTAGTTATATCGATCTTTGCAAGCTCACGTGAAGGGCATTTTCCTGCATAAATGTGCAGTGATAGCTGGGGCGATAATCGTTATGTTTCCTTGATTTTTTTACATCGTGACTCATCGTTTTGCTGATATGATTAATCCGAATGTGATTGAGAATCAAAGTGTTGTGGAAATCCTGTAGAGTTTTTTACAATCAATCCAGCTGTTTAATGTTTTTAACAGCTATTTTGCAGACATCCAGGTCCTTAAATATTGAGAAATAATTATAAAAAATGCGAAGTTTATTTTTAAAAAAAATAAAACTTACTAATTGAGAGTTTATGCAGCACTAAATATAAAACATTATTGTACCGAAACATCACGATGCCAAAATCTTAACATTGCATAGTCCTAGTCAAAGCATAGAAGTGACCTATGCTTCTTTTTTATTTACATAAAATTCAACCTCTCTCTGAAGAGAATTATTTTTGAATATGCATACTGACGATAAAAAATAATACAGAGGAAGAAAAACTTCTTATGAAAACTTTTGTCCTGTTGCCAGTAAAATCAGTAAAAAATATCACTGAAGCGCGAATAAAAAAAAAAGGATAATATACGGGGATATGAATCAAATACCACTATCGAATAATTCGAGTTTTTCTAAGACTTATCACAAAGGCAGGTATGTTACCATAGCTAAAAATCGATCGATATCCTCTTTTTTGATATTTTGCTTTGAGAGAAACTAAATTTATAGACTATTTTCCTGGTGCGCTCTCTGTTTACATTTTTACTATTCATTGCGAAGGTCGTAAAAAAATCCCGCCAGATGGAAAACTTCAATAATACATATATATATATGCTCAAAAAATAGTGAAACGTTCAAGAACTCCTTGGGATTTGCATGTTACAATCGAATATAAAAAAACGTGTCAACCATATAAATCTTGTTTTTTCGCGGGATAATAGCTTCTGGAGAATTCAAATCTGGAGTAGATATCATAAAACATTTCAGAAATTCTCCTAAAAATTATGATATATATTTTTTAAAAAATAATTGTTTTTATTTTTTTACTTTGGAAAAAGTCACAAATGTGTCTTTGACCTCATAAAACTAAATATTTAAAATTAGATGCTTAAAAGCAATTGTCAGATTATTTTAAAACAATACATTTTTTTTAAATTATCAAGTTGCTGAAACATGGTATGTATAATTTATAAACTAGAAATGAAGCACTTAAATGCACTAAAAAAGTGCTAAGTACTTCTTGACATTGCTTATGATCTGATTATATTTTATCACCGGTGTTTAATAAGCCTACCCGCATAAGTTTAGCACTTATACATATTCAACTGAAAAGTTGGGTAATTTCGAACCCAACCCAGAAGACATGGCTTATCTTAGATCAAGGTTTATTAATACTTTCGGATCTCATAATCTTTACGAAAATTTTGTGTGTTCCCATGAACATAGTGCAAATTCGATAAACGCTTAGGGGAAACTATCAGCTCCTTCACTCATACTTAAGTACATATACAAGTCTTAAACTTTCAATTTTATTTTAAGATTTAGAAAAATTTAAAATTTTTAAAAAAGTAGCAAACTTAAAAATATAATGAAAATAATATAATACCTTAACAAAAATAAAAATCCGCCTCTTAACGAATTCGTTTTTTTTTTTTTTTTTTTCGTCTGATCTTCATTTATTTTTAAATACATTGTGTAAAAATATTTGGTAATTGTAAATTTATTACAATAAGCTAAATGAATGTCAAAGTTGTAAAATGTTTTGCGACAACTGCTGCAGGTTCCACCACCCCAATCGGGATCCGGACCCACAATTTAAGTTACATTGTCCTAGATCAAGCCTTAAGACTAATAACCTTCAAGACTTTTTTTTAAAATTAAAACTAACACATATATAGTAAATAATGTCATAAAAGCATCCCATGATTGTTCCCATTGAATTCCTGTTCTAAACCGTGATCCATCTATCAATAGGAATATGGAACTTTCTAAGTCACTGTATCACTAGGGATAAATAATTTTTGTTAGCAATTCGGTCGGTCCATGCTGGTCAGTATGTGAATTGGTACCCAAACCTGTATAGCCACTTGACGAAGGAGCGCTGTTTCCCTATAGTTTGTCTACGATAATAACTCCCCCCTCCACAAAGTCTGCGTCCGTCTGCTGCTATGAAAACAAGAATAGGGCATTTCAGGGAGGGTAGCTTCTCTTCACTCCAGGGCTAACACAATAGACCGAAGAAACAGATTCCCTTTCTCTCACCGACCCTATACAAAACCTGTCCTAAATAATGACCCCACACCAGTAGTTGGATAAAGGGGCTTCAGCATCAGGGTTTTTCCTAGGTTTCAATGGATACTGTTCATTAAACAAAATCATAATTGAAAAATTACGTTTTTTTTTCTTCATGTTCGCTTAAGAAATGCAAGAAACGACAGATTGTTAGTCGTTTATTTCTTCTAATTTTTGAAAAGAATTTGTTAAATATATTAATACTAAAAGAATAAAAATAATTTTTTTAATCAAAATGGGCAAAACTTCTTTGAAAAAAATGCACTAAAAAGCAGCAGAAATTTCAATAAAAGAGAGAATAAAAGTAAAAATAAAGGAAGCGAAGGAAATAAAATTAAAAATTTAAAAATTAAAAATATGACCACTGAAGCCGACGTCTTCAGGGGGTACCGGCCCCAGTGGCCATAAAACAAAACCTTTTCTATTGAAAGAGATGGCAAAAGCCTAAAAAAACTCGCTCAGTACCTCGAAAGTTTTGTATAGAAGTCCAGGAAAAAAAACATGTAAAACATGGAACTAATTCAGAAAAGAAACTCAACCAAAATCATCAGAAATTAAAATAAAAATCATCAGAAAATAAAAACTCACATTAACCAGGTCAAACGGCGAATTCAATTTTTTTAGGCTTCTGTCATCTCTCTTAATAGAAAAGGTTTTGTTTTATGGCCACTGGGGCCGGTACCCACTGAAGACGTCGGCTTCAGTGGTCATATTTTTACTTTTAATATTTTTAATTTTATTTCCTTCGCTTCTTTTATTTCTACTTTTATTATTAAATATATTAAGATTGATTAGACCTCAACTAGTTTATTTTTAACTCTATACTTAAGTGAAGGAACAAATCTCTTTTCAAAACAATGCAGTACAGAATATTTATATAATTGCCAATGAAAATGATTGGAAATGATAAAACTGAAACTAATGACTCAGAGATTTATTAAAATAAATAAATCATATTTTTTTTAATATTTTATAATCATCGTTGAATAGCCGACCCAAACTTTGGTTTACAACTACTAACGTTTAACTACATAGCCTTGTAATTTTGAACCCAATACAGAAGACAAGGTAACTCCTGGGTCAGGTATTGGGAGAAATTTGCCCTCGTTGAGAATTTTTGATGGTACTAACCCGCATTTGCGTTACATGAAGAGGAAAACCACGAGAACCTGCTACGTTTAGCCTGACGGTAAGGGGACTCTAACCCATGATCAGTCTACCACTGAGGATGTTTCACATCAGCACTGTGGTAGGTGCAAGCCGGATGCGGAATTCGCATCAACCAGTAATAGCTGAGATTCGAACTCGGTTCACCTCATTAGAAGACGAACGCTCTATTTTCTGACCCATCACAGCTCAATTTTTTTTTTTTTTTTTATAACCGTCGTTGAACAGCCGACCCAATTTCATGGGTTTACAACTACTAATGTTCAACTCCGTAGCCTTGTAATTTTGAACCAATCCAGAAGACAAGGAAACTCCTGGAACAGTACCCCCAGAGGTATTGATTTGTTATGGGAACATGGAGGACTTTGAGACTCGACAGATTTAACGTGCATCAGTCACCATTTACTACACGGGGAGTCTTCGGCCAGCGAGGATCGAACCTACAACCTCTTGGATATGGGCCCAGCGCCCTACCGACCAGGCTATCATCACAGCTCAATTATAAAATCTTGTTCTTCGTCATTGGAAATCAGTGAACTCATAATAAATAATAAACGGAAATAATTTGGCAAAGTCGCCGCTATCGCCCTGATGAAAATCTACGTTATCTGCTGAGCATTTGTTGTTTCAGAATGGGGGCAGACATTTTTAAATTATCCTAGTGATTTCTGTAATTATAATTTCGGACCATTTCAGCACTGAATAGTCTTCTACGCTACCTCGATACTTTTTAAAATCATAATTGCTTCGAAGTAATTAATTAATCAAATTTATCTTTTAAAATACACTTGTGTAAGAATTTAAGAGAATTTGCAGACCTGGTCGTTTATCTCAAGAACTACTGGACCGATTTTAATGAAATTTATATGTACATGCTGCCAACGAGTGCTGCACACGATCACGTATGCGTATTGCAATTGCTGAATGGTTATCGGTTTTGTATTGTGTTTGTTATGTACATATCAAATTTCATTAAAATCGGTCCAGTACTTCTAGAGAAAATCGATCAAGTCTGCAAATTCTCTTAATTTATTACCCCCGTGTAAAATTAACACTCCGATATTACAAAACCTATAATTTTATTATCAGTATTTCGTTGTTATTTCAAATTACATGACTAAATTCACAACAATAGCAATGCAATTTAAGAATTCGTGTAGAATTATTGTTATTACTTGTTTTTCCATCAATGTTCTCTTTTTTTTGCAGATTACATCTTCAAAAAATATAAGCATAAGAGACAAGAAATTAAAAGATCATTTGAATTGAAGCCAAAGACCCAATCCATTACAATAGAATTTACCTCCATGAAAGCTAATGGAGTTTTATTAGTAATTAAACATTTGATGAACGAATATAAAACAGTCGTTCTACTCAATATAAGAAATAGATTTGTCGAAGTCTGGTAAGTAGTTAACACAAAATCAGCATATTTTATTTTTAAAATCCCTCACCATATTATTAATATGTAGTGTTATTTTTTGAAATTCTAAACTAAAATATTTTAAGTAATTTTTGATTCAAGATAACTTGAAGTTATTTGCATTTTTATAATATTTTGAAATAAAATAGTTCTAAAAAATAATAAAATCATAGCCTATATGAAATAAATTGATTCTACTCATCGAAATAATTCATTTTAACCATCTATATTTTAATTAAAATCTTTTGTACACCCATTTCGACCATCCATAAATTGTTTTCAATCAATCATACATTTATTTTATTCTATTTTATAACTGTCGTAGAACAGCCAACCCAATTTTTGGGTGTACGACTACTATTGTTAAACGACGTAGCCTTGTAATTTTGAACCCAATCCAGAAGACAAGGGAACTCCTGGATCATGTATTGGGAGAAATTTTGCCCTCGTGTAGGACTTTTTGATGGAGCTAACCCGTATTTGCGAGACATGGAGAGGAACTAAACGAAAACGGTTAGCCTGACGGGAAGGGGACTCTAATCCATAATCCGTCTATCACTGAGAATATTTTACGTAGGTGCAAGCCGGTTGCGGAATTCGTATCAACCGGACATTGCTAGGAATCGAACCCAGTTCATCTCATTGGAAGGCGAACGGATTGAAACCATTTATACAGTCACAAAAATCATTCACACATTTACTGAGATTGCACCTATTGGAGTTGTCCTAGCATCCACTGATATTTTATATATATATATATATATATATATATATATATATATATATATATATATATATATATATATATATATATATATATATATATATGGGAATTTCGGGTTAATTGTGATTCAAAGTAAAAAACCCTGAAAAATTTTATTTGCAAGCAAATCGATATCAAGATTAATTTTTTTACCATTCATGTTTCCAATTTAACATATGTTTTTAACTAACATATAGAATTCAATCACCTACTGATGAAAAATGAGACACCTTTTCAGTAACTTATTCAAAAACTTACTTCTTACAAGAATCGTGATATTGGATTTTAAAATCGCGTCAATAATAATAACGATATTCGATTTTAAAAATGCGAAAAATACAAATTGTGATATTAAATTACCAAATCGCGTAAATATGAATCACGCTGAATGATTTTTAAGTCCCGTGATTAAGAATTGCAATGCGTTATTTTTAAAATACGAAAGTTGATCTTTGATATTACAACCGCGTAAATACGAATTGCAATATTGGATTTTAAAAACGCGTGAATAATCGCAAAATCGAATTTTAAACTCTCATGAATACGAATCAGGATATTAGGTTTTAAAAACGAGTAAATTAAAAAATCCGATATTGGATTTTCAAATCACCGTAAACAGAAATCACGATGTACGATTTGTATAACTCGTGAATACAAATCGCAATGCGTAACTTTTAAAGCATTTATATACGAAAATCGATAATTGGTATTAAAATCGTGTGAATAAGAATCGCGATATTAGCAGATTCCAGTGTAGTTTAAAATATTTGAAATAGCTAAATATCCGCTGAATCAAAAGAATAAAATTTCATCGGATTATAAGTTTTCATCCACGAATCAATGGTCTACAGATACGCAGAATTCAGCGATATTCTCGGAAAAATCACATGTCCTGCTTCTAGTTATTAGACTCGAAAGAATGATAAGAATAACCTGGAATTCCGGGGTGCACCCTGAATCCAATCACAGTTCCTGGAATTATCCATGCATCTATTAGAAACGTTCATAAATCTATTGGAACCATAAAAAACGCACCTTCAAAGCAGGCTTTAAGCTAACTGATCTTAATTCAATAGATTTTCATAATTTATAGAGGGTTCGAGGGTTAGAGGGCCGATTCGGTGTGCTGAATATATCGGCAATTTTTGAACACAATACGGTCTGAAAATTACTAGGAATTATTCACATTTTAATGCGTTTTATAACTGGAATTACGATGATAGTTTTACGAAACATAATTCTCACGTCAGATTCTATTATCATCAAATTAATATGCAAACTGCCATCTGAAATCTAAATTTTACCACATCTTAATGAAAGAGTTAATGCTTTTTCATTACTTTAACTTACTATATTTAATAACAATGTATTTTTTCTAATTATATATATAGATACTTTTAATTTACCTGAATAGTTAATGATCCTTAAGAAAAGTTGTGAATCACATAAAAATCTACGACTTCTTTAACTTTTTTAAGTTAAAGTTTTAAGTGGTAGATTTCTACTTAATTCACGACTTTTACTTAACTGTCATTAAAGATTCAGGTAAAATGAAAAAGTCAATTATATAATTAAGATAATATATTGTCTTGTCATTAAATATATTACTGTGTAAATAATAAGAGTAATTAACATATTTAAAGGAGTAAGGCATGAAAAATTGTTACTCATATGTTATATAAATTTAATCAGAGAGAAATAAGATTTAATTTTCAAACTGATTCCATTTTACTGAAAGAGCTAAAAGGTAATTAGACAAACTCATAATTAAATTAGGTAAAATAAATAATTTAAAACATTTAAAATTTATTTAAATTCGCAAAACATTTAATTTACACTACTGTTGCATTAATTTAATGAAAAAAACTTTAGATGTCTAAACAAGAACCTAAAAAAAGATTTAAATTCAAACAATTATTTTTGAAAAAAAACACCTTAATTTAAGATAATTTTTATTTTGCAAAGTCTTAAAAAATTGAAAAACAGTATTTTAAAGCATTCTTTTGTTTCAAATGATATCTACATTAGTTTTTGTTGTTATCTACATTTGTTACATGCACACGCTTATTTTTACAGCAAAAATTCGTTTTCACTGATGCTTTCTATCATTAAATATAAACTTTAAAGTAAAAAAAAAAAAAAGAATCGTGCGTTGTCTAATTAAGAAAATCAATGTTTTATAGGAATCACAACACTTAATAATGAATAGAATAGTTTACTAAACTAATTAATTACTAAAATTGAGTCAAAAATTTCGCTGGAGCGTGAATGGTTTTATTTTTATAACCTTGCTCAAAACAAGCTTTTAATAATTAATTCAAAAATATTTAAAATTGGCGTTATTGTATTCATCTAAATATCAAATTTATACAAAATAAGTTTGAAATCTTCATATATGATGTAAAATTATAATATTAAGCTAAAAATATGATATGTAAATTAACATTAATTGATATAAAGATGTTGCAAAATGTTTTATATATAAAGAAAGCAGAATGTTTCTATATATGTATGTGTATACAGTTTGTTTAAAGCAAGAACTTCCCTAGCCATTCGTCTAGATCCGTGGTGTTGACCACGATAAGGAGGTATAACGATTTCAAGTTGGAGTAAGGTATCGACGAAAATAAGAGAATATTTTTCTTCTGTCTATTGTGTTAGCCATTGAGGGAAGAGAAGCTAACCTCTCTGAAATGCGCTATTCTTGTTTTCATAGCAGCAGACGGCCTTCGTGGCGGGGGGAGTATTTACCGTAGACAAACTATACATGTAGACACAAATCTGCAATTCTGAGCTCAAATTTGGAGTATATACGCTCGACGACACGTTGTTCCTTACTTTAGAACTCTCACTAATATCAGCTTTGCTCACTATCGCTTAAAAAATGTTTCAAATAGGGTTTGATAAATATTTTATAATATAAGCATCGCAGGCTTGCAGCTCTAATTAATAAATAAAAAATTTATTGCACGTTTTTATGAATTATTTATTTTAAGTTTTCTATATCAGGCTATATCAAATAAAATTAACGTCAACAAAACCGTGGTGTATGGTAATAAAATCAACGAATTCGTATTTAAAGAGAATATCCGTTTATATGAAACCATGCCTTTATTTCGCTAATGCTAACGATTTTAAGCATATAAACCCCATAAACTTCTATAATAGAATTTCATCCAGAACTAATTAAATAAAATTGAAGTTAACTATTTAAGCAGTGGGAAAATTGTGACTAATTAGGAGTATTACTGGTTAAATGATAGCATATATGTATAATTAATTTTTCTTTCGGAGAGGTGAACCTTTAACTATTATAACTGCGTGTTAACGTTTCAGCTATTAGTCTTAATTTATTATCACACTGAATCAATTTTCGGATCAGACATTGTTGAATCGGGGCATGCACAAATGCCCCAATGCAGCAGCCAATCAGGTTCCACACCCACAGGAGGCGTCACTTGAAGTACATAATTGTATAAAGCAACTTTGGAATAAACAAAAAATTGTGTATTATGTGCCATGGATGTGTAGTATAAGTACTTATCAAGGATGTGTAGTATAAGTACTGTAAAAAAATTAATCTTCGAAATGAGTAGCTACTATCTCAGGCGTCTATATTGGAATAACTCTTTACCACAGCGCCTATAATGACACTACCAGTTTTATTTATTACCATTTGAAAATCATTGACTCAAAGTCAAAGTTAGGCGATTTTTTTACGTTCTTCGAATTAAGTAACGATATTAGTTCGCTGAAAATAATTATTAAATATATTAGTGCTGGTACAGATTATTTTCGAAACTCACGAGTAATTATTTTTTGTAATAGTTTAAATTAAAATATATAACTAATTAATAAGTTTAAAATTGAATAAACAAATTTGCTTTAAAAATATGAATTAATAGAGATTATGTATCTTTTCATCTGAGAGAACCATAAGAATTGACGCTAATGATGCTTAATTAATTTTGATAATGCATAATTACAACTGGTATCATGTTATTGTTAATTTTCATAGGCACTAGGTACGCTGTTATCGGTATAAGTATACTTACTAAAGGTACTGAAGAAACATAATTTTTATGTCTCACTAAAAGGGAAATTGTTAATTTTAGTAATATTCGACTATAAGAAATTTACTTTGTTCATTTGAATTATGGCAAATGATACTGAAAGCAGATAATCTTTATTTTGATAGGAAGAATTTCTAAAAATATATTTTTCTTTATAACTTAAAAGACACCCGGAATGCAACAAATTATAATGTATAAAAGTATTATATCATAGATTTACAGTAGGTTAATTAATTTTGTAGGTATACGTAAGCATATATAATACATCTTTCAATTTTGTACATGATTTCGCTTAATACAGATTTATTGATTACTTAATTTTTTTTCACCCCTTACAAAGAAAGGGTATTCAGTTAGTTTACATGATATCTGTGTAGTTTATACTTTTCTTTTTAAAAAATGAAATCTAACATGAAGCATAAATAAACATTCCAGTTCTAATAATTATTTTCGAAAACAGCAAAGTAATTTAACAAAACACTGTTTCGATTTCATCTGCATTCAGAAATTACCATACAGAAAAACATAACAGGTGGTGTTCACAGAAAGAGGAAATATATGTTTCTTTAACTTAAATATGTGAAGGCAAACATAATTGCAAAACCAGCCAAGATAACAAACTATAAATGTTTCATTATCCTATGCAGCTAAAAATCGGGAATCGTCATAAACACAAAATTAAAAAAGATTAAAAAAGAATGAAAAAAAAGATTAAAGTAATTTTTCGGAGAATATTTTTAAGAATCATTTATGGATGTGTTCAAGTAAATGGAATTTAGGGGAAAAAGACGAATATGGAATTGTACAGAATTGACAAAACGAAAGGCGTAGTTGATTTTATTAACATTCAAAGGCTAAGAATTTTTCATTCATTTTTTATTTTTTATAACCGTCGCTGAACAGCTGACCCAATTTTTTTTGGTTTACAACTACTAATGGTCAACTCCGTAGCCTTGTAATTTTGAACCTAATCCAGAAGACAAGGGAACTTCGGAGTCAAGTGCTAAGAGAAGTTTTCAATTCGTGGATGACATTTTGATGGAAATAACCTGTATTTACGATACATTGAGAGGAAGAACACGGAAATTTTCTCCAGTTAGCCTGGCGGCAAAGAGACTCTAACCCATGATCCGTCTACCACTGAGGATTTTCACGTCAGCAGTGTGGTCGATGCAAGACGGATGCGGTTTCGCATCGAGGAGCCATCGCCAGGATTCGAACCCGGTTCACCTCATTGGAAGGCGAACGCTCTATTTCCTGAGCCATCGCGGCTTAAGACAAAGATTTGCACAAAATGTAATTAGAGACAATGACACTAACAACACTAAAAAAGATTTTTGGCTACGTAAATGAACACTCGAAAGAAAAGTTAGCCCATATTTAGATTGGTGGATTGTCTCAATTGTAAATTAAAAGCAAAAAACTAGATGAAAAAATAAAGTCAAACATAGGGTAACATGGTATAAAATTCTGATTTGTTGCACAAATAAAGAAAATATTGTACTTTTTAGATCATTCAGAAATTGACTAATAATCGTTAGAATCATTTCGATGTTTCAAAAAGTATATACATATGCTGCTTAAAAAAATTGTTAAATGTTCCTATTTGGCAGGGAGTAAAATGGTTTCTGTCCCTGAAAACTGATTCGAGAAAGAACTCTTTGTGCGCGGAAAGTAACGGCTTTTCCACCGTATGGCTCACCTTCAATGTGTAATAACTCTCAGGACAAACCGATTTTTTATACCATTGATTTTTCAAAACGTAGACAACCTCGCGATTGTATTGATGCTTCCAATAGCTAACTAGAAATTTTAAAGACAGACAAATATGTGCCGTTCGTCGTTTACATTAGAAAAAAACGTCTTTTATAAAAAAGTAAAGCACTTGTCAATTGAAAATAATAATTAGATAAACTAATTAATCGACAGTTTTTAAGTTGAATCGATTCACTTAGTATTCTGTGGGTGGATTATTGTTATTATTTTATAGTTATTTTAAAAATAACATAGGAAAATTTATATTAATTTATGTATGTAGGTTGAAAAACACTATACTCAAAATAAATAAATTTTTAAATACAAAAATTATTAAAAAAAATTATTTACATTATTAAAAATAACGTTAAATGAATAAATATCTATGTAAATTTGAATGAAAAATATATTTAAAAAAGCACAGGAACTAACTCACAATATTTAGAACACTACTTTAACTAAAATTTCATCTAGCAATTTTGTTAAATGCAGCATATTTATTTTTATGAAAATAACACGTCTTCATTGATGGTTTCTTTATTATTAACTATAAATTTTAAAACACAAAAAAAAAATTTATTCCACTCGTTGTTTATTTAAATACACCTTTTATAAGTAACGAAAGACTTTTTATTGAAAGCAATTCACTAACTGATTACATATCAAATTGTTAAATTGATTTAAAACTCCCGATGGTTCATTTTTACTTATTCTCTAGATTTTAGCGATTCAAACTTATACTAATTAGATCAATGGTAATTAGAGTTGATATTAATCAGACATCAAAATCATAAAATTATATAAAATTAATCTAAAATTGCAGAAATTTGTGGTAAATTTTATATTATGTTAAAACTTACTTATTTTTCTTTATAATAATTTGAAGAAATTATTGTGAAGTGAAAATGTATAGTTAAAAATGACATGAATAGTTAAATAACATTAGCGTTCTTTTTCAGATTTGAATACAAACATTCAGATTTGAATACAAAATTTCAGTAACGGCATTATACTTTAACAAAACATAACAGATGAATGATATTTTAAAATAATACTTTTTTTCAAATGGTATCTACATATTCTATCTAAAAATTTGTTAGAAGCAGTATATTTATTTTTATAATACCAACACGTTTTTATTGATGATTTACTGTTGTTAAGTTAAGTTTTTAAAAGCAGAAAAATTTGTTCCGTTTGTTGTTTTTTGAAAATACAAACATATTTTATGAGATGCGAAACACTAGTAACTTTAGTTAATAGTTCGCAAAACTAATCATATATAAGATTTTAAAATTGATTCAAATCTTTCGATAAAGTATGGATGGCTTACTTTTTATTTACTCTTTAGCTTTTAGTGACTTATTCTGTTGCTAATTAGTCATTAGAAAATGCAAGCGGTAATTAAAAATTACATTAATATAATATTGTAATAATTTCTGTTAAGTTTTAGTGATATGTTAAAATTATTTTATGTAAATTGATATTTTACGTGTGTTGCAAATCTTTTATTTTAAAATAAACTAAATAATTCAATAACAGTGTAATTTCTATTACAAGAAAATAACGCTCACATTAAAAGTATAAATAAATACTCAAATTTGAAGGGGAAAAATTGCATTATACTTTAACAAAACACAATCGACGAACATTTTAAAACACTACTTTGTTTCGAATAGTTTCTGCATATTCTAACAAATTTGTTAAAAGCAATATTTATTTTTATGACAACAATACGTCTTCATTGATGCTTTCATTGTTAACTAGAAATTTTAAACACAGAAAAATTTGTTCCGTTCGTTGTTTACTTAAAAAAATACATCTTTTATAAGAGGCGAAGCACTTGTCAATGAAAACAATAATTCGCTAAACTAATTACATGGCAGATTCTTAAATTGATTCAAACCTTTCGCTGGAGCGTAGATGGTTTATTTTTATTTACTCTTTAGAAACGAGCTTTTCTTAATTTGAAAGAGTACATTTATTGATCAACTTTATTTTCTTTAAAAGACGTCTCTTTTCGTCCTTTTTTTTCTCTCGCATCATTTTCATAGCTTTAATAAATTTTCATTCTTTAGACGTGAGTAAAAAAATTGAGTTCTTTTAAAAAGATGTTGATTACATTTCACTGCCAGTAAAGACCATATCATTTTAATTATCTCATATAATTGGATCACCAAAGCAGACTTAACTGAAACTGGCGTTCAATTAGTGTCAATGGTGCTGGGTATGATTTTTATTTATTACATGGTATTATTTATTCATTCCATAGAGAAAGAGATTTAGAATTATTCATCAAGACTGCACTTTATTTTCCGGGAAGAAATTGTTGAATAATTTATAGATCAAATGTTTACTTCTTTTTAAATGTCATTACTTATTAGTAGGTAAGTTAAAAGTCACTAATGTTCATATAAATAATTAAATTTTACTTCTAAAGAAGCTGAAATTATGAACTTTAGTCTTATAAACTCATTTGCATTTAAAATACTGTACTTTTATTGTTCTTCATTTATTATAGTTATTTCAGTGACAAACGTAACAAGATTTCATCCCTATTATTGTAAAGTAAATTTCCAACTTTGCATATCAAATGGAATGTTAAAATTTTGTAGGGAAGAAAGTTTTAATCGATATCGTACAATAAGTAAATAAGATAATATAGTTCGAAAGCCTTTTAAGAAGTATATTTCATTTTATTAAAAGAATTGATACCTAAGAGTTGATGGAGACTTTTTTCGTAGTTTTAAAATCATTCTATATAGAAAAGAGGTTTTATGATATATAGAGGGGGGAAAATATACGACAGCAATCTTTAGAGTTTTATCTTAAATAGTGTTGTATGGAAAAAGGGGATAATATTGCGGTAATTGAAATTTGAAAGTAAATCATTTTTTAAGCCTATCATCATAGAGAAAAAATGTTTTATGGTACATAGGGGAATGAAAAAAATAAATAAAAGGTTATGCTTCGGTTTTTGAACCAAAAATTGGTCAAATAAATTTCTGTACATTAAAGTCTATCTTTACGGAAAGGGTGATCTTGATGCATAGTTTAAGAAAAACAATTACTTTTCGGTTGAGCACGGAAATATATAAGGATGCACTCTAAGTTAGTGTGGTACCAAGATTATCCCTATTATGGTATATCATAAACGTGATTATACTATACTATACTTTTAATAAATAGACGTCTCGATGTTACGTGATTTCCACTCTCTCCCCACTTTTCCTTTCACCGTTACCATGGTTTCGGTCAATTTTCCTTTTTCACCAAGCTAGTATATTCCAAACTCTTATAAAACGTACGCTTGTGGATAAAATGCAACATTTGTCGAAATCATGGTAATGGTGATAGGAAAAGTGTGGAATATAAGTAAATTTCGTAACCTTGACACGTGCGTGCACTTAGAGTCTACAGTATTCTCCGGATGCCCCCTGACGGGGGCGGGACGGGGTTAAGCTTTGATGCCTGTTTACAAAATGTAAAGGGTTCACTTTGAATTGATGCAAGCTTCAATTTAACATTTTATTAAGGTTTCAGCAAATTTTTCTGGTCCTACCATTCATTAATAAACCTATTTTTACGTATAAGGCACTTACATATTTATAAAATATATTTAAGGACTAAACATATGTTTTATTTTTAGGATCAAACATGCTAATGAATTAATAAGTTTACGACCAGAGAAGCAAGTCCTAACTAGTAGATACCACATAGTTTCAATAGAATTTGATTCACGTTTAGTTACAGTATACCTCGATAAAGTATGGAACGATTCGAAGTATCTCAACGACAAAAACAATACTCTAAAGGAATTTTTAGCTAAATCGGACTTAATAGTAGCTCCTGATATGCAAATGAGGTAGATTTTCGTAATTTTTATTTCCTTTCAGATTTATCAATGTTGATTTAAATTTTTTAATTAAATAAGAGCTGAGTTAAAAATATATATATAATTTTTTGAACTAAATATGATATTCAATAATTTTCCTACTTTATTGTTTTTTTTTAAAAAATAAATTATATCTATAAAATAAATTAAAAATAAAAATATGTTTGATAAAATATTTTTATTAAAAATAAAAATAAACAGTAGAGTAAGAATCGCATTATAAATTGCGCAAAGCATGTAATATTCGTGAGAGATAATTTACCGGTTGTCCCGAAAATTACGGATGAATTTTGAAATTTCAATAAAAAAAAAATAATGGAACACGATACAAAAGTATGGTCTGGGGCATTATGCTTCGGAAACGAAGTAGTTTCATTCCACCAAATTACACATTTAGTTTAACGTCCCACCAATAAATGGTGTTATAACGCGATACAAATGTATGGTCTGCGGCATTATGCTTAGGGAACGAGGTACTTTCAACGTTTCACCAATAAGTGAAGCAAAATTTATTCAACATGCTATTCTATTTGCAACTAGCTATTAATAACCATCTTCATGTTTTTAAATAGTTCATCTTTTTTTAAATATAATCTTTATTTTTTATACCACGTAGAATCTACATGTATCTTAAAAATTTCGCGGTTTCTTACGCAAAAAATAATCAAATATTTTTATATTTAAAATTTTTGAATAATTGCTTAATTTTGATATAACTTACTTGTTTATTTAAACACTGGTTTACTTATTGGTTTATTTAAAATGCAATTTGAAATTTCAACTATAGCATCAAGTTTCTAACTTGCATCATTTAAAAGTTAAAAATCAAATTTCCATTAAAAATTAATTGCATATATTTTCAAAAATAGAGTGTAAATAAGTGATTGGCTTTAGAAAACCTCTCAGTTTTAATACCATGTTTTTTTCTTGAAAGAAAATATTTCTGCCTTATAATTTTCTTTTGTCATTTTTTGGCCCTTTGGTTTCAATACAGATTTTAATTTAAAAAATCTAAAAAAGTAAGGAAAATACGTTAAAATAAAATTATTATACAACTTTTTCATAATTTGTAGTGATACATACATTATAATATTTATATTAGTTTAGCAAAAGAGTGGTTTCATTTTTCTTAGCCCATTTTTTCATTAAATATTTCTAAATTATTTCTTACACTTTTTTTGCAATAAACAAATATCTAACTTACTGAAGTTCTAAATAATTCTTCTCATTATAAATATTTAAAAAAAAAATTTTTTTTATTTTTTTTTTCATTAAGATAGCTGCTTATCAGAACCATACTTAAAATTAATAATGTTTTTAGAAAAGCAGATTCCTTAAGATAAAAAAGTAAATATTTAATTTTTTCTTTAAATTTTTACATAGCGAAATACGGGGGTGTTCAAACAACTTTTCGTAGACAAATTTTTTTTTCCATGTTTCTATAAATTTTAAATTGTATTATTAAAAGTAATGAACGTGAATCTTATAAAATTAAATTTAAGGCTGTGATTTATGATAGCGAGTTAAGAAATAATTAGGCTGAATTATAAGCCAAATTATTAAACACGTGTCCAATAAAAATACATATTTATTAATTAATAAGTCATTTTATAATTATTATTTAAAATGTTAGTGTATTATTGTATTGAGATCTATATTGGGCAAAATAAAAAAGTGAACTCACTGAATTCAGTTTGACTTAATGTGGGAATTTTCTCGCGATGAGCCGCAATTCTTATGGTTTTATGTTCTAAATGCTTAGTAATTAGTGCAGACTGTATTTAAAGGTGTGAAATCAGACACAAAACGCGCTTTCTTTAAATAAACTTTTTTTTACGGATTTGAATTATTGATCCTAGTATATTGTATGTATAACTATTGATAGTATTGGGGGAAGACAACGTTTGAAAAATTTGATCCCAAAAGTTAAGAATGGAGACCAGTTGAAATTTTGGGACCCCTTAATATTGATTTCAGCTTTTGCATAGTACGATTTATCTCAAATTATTTTAAGCGAAATGAACTAATTTCGCCCATAGCTATAAAATTCGTTCATCAAATTTATAAAATTCGTTCATCTATTAATGAATTTAATAATATTCAAAAACATTTTAAAATGTAGTGTACGTAAAATTTTAGAAAATTTTACGAGAATGTAATTTTAAAAGCAAATTTTTATAAAATCGGGATAATTTCGAGAAAGCCAATTTTAAGTATAAATTTTTAAAATCGGATAACTCAGGAACTATTTTACCAATTTCGTTCACTTTTATTTTATTTTATCATTCAAAATTATAAATTTTAGAATTATGTAAAGATTTGTATACTTTGCAAATCAGAAATTTATTCAATTATTATTATAAATAATTATTATAAATTATTTAGTACGTGGAATCATCTTTGGATAAATTAAATTTAAATTATATGCTGAAATATTTTTACGCAAAAAGTGAAATTATCATTATAACGATCTAAATTTTCAACTGATTTTCTGCCTTAACTATTAAGACCATATTTTTTGATAGCTTCCATCCAATACATTTTAATTTATATTTATAACGGTCGTTGAACAGCAAACCCAATTTTTGGTTTACGACTACTAGTGTTCAACTCGGAAGCCTTGTGAGTTTGAACCCAATCTAGAAGACAAGGGAACTCTAGAAGACTTTGGGGGAAATTTACTATTATTTATCAATATTATACAACTATATTATAAATTATTTATCACATTTAGAAAAAGATTCTCGAATCTTTAAGATTGAATTCTAGTAGGTGAAAATGCAATTATGAGAGGCAATTATAATTAGATCACAAGGGTTTTCCTTTTTTTATATTGCACACTGAAACACTGTTTGTTGTGCTGTAATTTTTTAATGTATTTTTTTTTCTCTTTCAGTCAACATATTAATACTTTAAAAGATTTTCCCAAAATGAAAAACTTCGTAGGATGTGTTCACAAAATTAGAATTGGTTGTACCGAATGCAGTACACTTAAAACATCTGTATTACTACCAGGTAACTTTTCTTAAATACATTAAAAGTTTCCTGCCACCACTGCTTTTAGTATAGATTTTTAGAATTTTTGTCAAGAAAGTATGTAAAATGAAAATCGCAAATTAGTATTGAAATGAGAAAAATATAAAATCATAATCAAATTCTAACGAACCATTAATGATAATGAGATTAAAAACTTCAAAATAAGTTTAATTGTAAGATGAGAATTGACGGTTTATCAAACTATTTCTGCTGTTTTTATATCGTCTTCCTGTCAAATGATTATTCGAGTTTTGTTAAGGACTTTATTTTACTTAACAGCTAATCTGAGGAACATATTGTTCATTTTAATATTTTAATTTTTGACAAGCATTCGTGAAATATATATATATGTATTAAAAGCGTTGATGGTAACAAAAAAATTCTAAAACTTCTATGTTTTTACATTATAAAATATTATTTTTTGCAATAATTAATATAAAATATTATTTTTGCAATAATTAATATAAAATATTAGTTTTTCAATGATCAATATAAAATATTAGTTTTGCAATAATCAATATAAAATATTATTTTTGCAATAATCAATATAAAATATTAGTTTTGCAATAATCAATATAAAATATTAGTTTTTCAATAATCAATATAAAATATTAGTTTTGCAATAATCAATATAAAATATTATTTTTTCAATAATCAATATAAAATATTATTTTTTCAATAATCAATATAAAATATTATTTTTTCAATAATCAATATAAAACATTTTTGCAATAATCAATATAAAATTATATTTTTGAAATAATCAATATAAAATATTATTTTTGCAACAATGGATAAATAAAGAATCAACAGATTGAACTTTAGAATTTTTTTCAGAAGCAATATTCCGCAATTCAACGATGAGGTCCGTGTGCATAAACAAAAATATCAAACTTCCTTTAAGTCTTCCATTTTTACACGGTAAGTAAAGACATTTTTATATACAAATATTGCACTTATAATATTTTATGTACAAAAATTGTTTTTTTCTTTCTAATGCGGTTTTGTTTTTTCTAGTTGAATTAGAGGTTGCTATGGAAACACAAATTATAACAATGAAACAGTAGATTAATTTATTAACTTCCAGGATGTATCCAATTGTTTATTAGTAATTTAATATTTGCGGCTGATCTCTGAACATTCCATGATATATAATATTCCGATTTTATCGAATAGTTCATATTAATAATGTTTACAAGGTGCGGCAGAAAAACTGGAAAAACAGTTGCAATATACTTTTATTAAAAAAAAATTAACAAAATATAATAAATGATAATATGAGTAGACTTTTACTAATAAATAAATTTAATTAGTTTTAATTAGTTATGGGCGCATGTGGACGTTTACGGTCCATTTCCCAACCATCTTGAAGTTTTAACTTTAAGGTGATACTTTCAGGTTATTGGAATGCAAATTGGAATGAAAAGAAAATTAAATGTTTTGTATTCTAGATAAAGATTCGTGGCAAAAAAAAAAAAAAAAAAAAAAAAAAAAACATCAAAAAAAGCAGCCATTATCCTGAGGTTTATGTCTTCTTTCAAGTTTTCAAAAGTAAAATTTTCGTTAAATCCTGGATTATTACAATTTAACGCTTTTCCAACAAAACTTGTATTTAACTTGCAATATGATGGTTCAAAAAATAAATATTGTGGAAATACAATGCGTAAATTAAGAAATATACTATATATAATATTTTTAAATTAAAGTTGTTGACAAATAGAAATTTACACACAATTATCGCAAAACCGTTAGATTTTGTGATGAAATAATTTTGTTGGACCGATTTTGGCTCACCATGTATGTTGTTGTTTCTATTGTTACTTGCCAATGTCAGCAAGCCATTTCGGGAAACCAAGTGAATTTAAGGCAGAGGGTGCGTTTCTTGATTTTCAGGGGAGCCATCTATGGCTAAGAACACGGTTTTAGCCACACGCGCATGACATACCGTTTAACATTATTAATCAGTGCTACGATTCCTACTTTCATTCATTCATCCACAGATCGTAATTTTGACCTGAACCAGAGAACACTCAATCTCTAATTTAGTTACTCCAGACGTATTGATTGATTATGGGAACTTGGAGGACTTTGTGTCCTCAACAAATCGTCATTTATTACACGGAGTTTCTTCCGTGGCGGGATTCGTACTCCTTTTTTCACGAACACGAGTCAAATGCCCTACCAACCAAGCTATCCCGGTCAGCACCCTGTTTAATCTCATTAAAAGAGAAAGCAACTACGGAATCTCATTACTATTGATAAGAATTGTATTAATTTTTAAGAATTTAATCAGAAACAACATGGAAATAAAGTTTATAGTACGAGAGAACTTTGAAAATGCTCCTGTTTGAAAGTAAAAACACAGCCAGGGAGGCCCTGGGCATTTTCGTCGTAATCCATTTACACGCCCATTGCCTATTTAAACCTTCGCTATAAAGAAATAGGCGTGTAATTGATTTATTTGTCTAGTACTTATATCTGTTTTATATATTATTATTTTATTTATCTTTCTGTCTATTTTATTTAAGAATACAGTAAAAATATTCTTCTAATAAGTTTTTTTGCCGTTCAACTTATTCAAAATGAATAAATAGTTAGGGCAAGTGGTGGAATATTTAAACACAGCTTCACTGATGTAAATCTTTGTTTGGATTTCTTTAAAAAGCTAATATGCTCTTTGGCAAATCATGCGTTAAATTCAATTAAAATTTATTATTTCCTAGTTTTGTTAATTATTTTAGAGTGCCAGCAAAAGTTTTTTTTTTTTTTAAATTTAATTAACTAAAGCCAACATATAAGATTTTATTGTAAGTGAAATTACCAATTTTAATTTAAAAGTTGAGTAAATTGAGTCTTTTAAGAATATAATAAAATAAATTTAAAACATTATTCATCAAAAAAGCTTTATTCTTAAGTATTAAATAAACAACCGGAAAATATTTCATTCGAAACGTCCGTACTACCATCAAAATTAATGTAAATATAAGAAGAGTATTACTTTAAAATTCTAAAATGATAAATGATGTTTTGTAGGAAGATGTTAAATAACGCAGCAAAACATTGTTTTTTCTACTCAGAATTGATTGCTTTAACTTCTTTAAAACTATAAATTTTAAAAAAATCACTTTATTTTATTATTTTAGAGATAATTAGGTCTGAGCACACTTAAAAATGTAAAATAGGTTTTGAGATCATTTAAATGTTTTCTATTTCTTATACTGAGAAAAATGTTTAAAAAATTTGAGTTTTATGTATTTCTCTCAACCTATTCATAAAACACGTTATAATGAACCTTATCTGTTAAAGTAAGGTTCCTCAGGGTAATTTAGGTTTCGCTAAAAATAAAAATTCGTTTTTTTTTTTCCCATTACAAACTAGCAAAAATAATCTTCAAAATTCAATATTTTATATACCAGTTTAAAACTTTTCCCAAAATTAAATAATGCTGGACAGTTAGTGCCCTATAAAATGTGCGCCAAATCGTACTTGTGCAATGTGATTTTGGTCCGACTTTGGGTGTAATAAGTGATTAACAATATTAATAGCTTGTTAATAACTTATAGAAACATATTTTTCAGTCACTGCTATTATACAGGTGTGTGGCTTTTTGTGAAAATCAAGTATTGCCAGCTGAATTGTGCAAACGCCTCTTTTTAACGTACACTCTCAAGAAAATTTATGTAATTCAACGCATACCGCTATATCGAGACCTCAAGTCATTTGAAGGGAAGAGTATGTTGCAATGATAATGCGTAGATTGAACAGTATATCTATTAAATTTTAACCATAGTATCGCGAAACCAAGTTTAAAAAGAACGGTAATATGATTATATCTGGTAAAACAGAGCTCTTCGATATCGCAGTTGGTTAAGGGGTCGCTCTACCGCTGGTAGAGAGCTGAGGATCGTGAGTTCGATCTTGCCTTAACAACTGGCGTGTATAAACAGCAAGGTGCACGTTAAATCTGTCATAGTTTACATTCCTCTTGTAGGTTGGGATGTGGAAGTTAGAAAAGAAGGATACCAGCTAAGGCACCATTTGCGTCGTTTGACTAGAGTCAGAATTGCAAGAGATTCCCACCATGGCTGATAAAGATAGGGCAGACCAGAAAGGGTTAGGTGCTTAACTTCTATAGGGGAATGGGTGGTGTAAAGTTTAGAATAAAAGTCTTTCTCGTTATAATTATTTACAGTAAATAAAATGTTAGATGCGGGCACCCCTTTGGTTTTTAATCTTTAAAATTTAGACTTTTAGATTTTGTTGTTGTAGGCCATTAGGCAAAGGTTGCGATTGTTCTTGTTTCCCCAATGGCACCATCTATTACCGAGAATTCGACTTCTTCCACATCCATACGTCACACCAGTTTTTGGGGCGGAACCATTCATACATCCATTTATTCATCAACAGATCGTAATTTTTACCTGAACCAGGAAACGATCAATCTCCAATTAAGTACACTCAGATATATAATTTATTAAAGGAACATGGAGGCACGACAGATTTAATGTGCACCAGTCACCATTTACAACACGGGAAGTCCTCGGTCGGCAGGAATCGAACCCCCGTTCTCTCGGACTTGAGTCCAGCGCCTGCCAACCAGACTGAGTTTGAGATAAACATTTACAATACATTTTATATATCTAAAAAAGTTCTGATAGGAAATTTAAGAAAAATTTCTGATTTTTACTGTTTATAGCTAATACTTTCCTATAATTGATAAGGAAAAATTTTGCAATTATCAATATTTATTAACTATTTAAACACTTACAGTCCCTGGCCATATTATTAGACGCACTATAAGATTCTATGTAAAATTATAATTATTAGGTGATACTATACAGGTTTATTGCTTTTACTCCGGATGAAACCGTTTTGCATTTGTTTAAGCTCCTATATCAATTGGTTAACATTGCTATAATATATAAAAAATAAATAGAAATAGGAAGTAAATAAAAAATCTCCTGAATAAAAACCCATTACATGTATGTTTACATATAAAAGTATTGCTTTTTAACTCGTGCAAATCATGTAATTTTTAAAAAACTACAATATGACTATTAATTTGATCGAATTATTATAATATAGTAATATAATGGTTGATATAATAAATATTCTATATTAATATAATATATCGCCTAATTTATCCTATCGTCAAATTTATATTATATGTCGTCTAATTAAACCAATTGATACACGAACGTAAACAAGTGCAAACCGGTTTCAGTCAAATAAAAACAATAAAACTGTATAGTATCACCTGATACTTAAGAATTTACATAGAATCTTATAGTTCGTCTAATAATTTAGCCAGGGACTGTAGATACTAAATATTTTTTATCAATTTTAATTTCATAAACATTGATGAAAATATTTAGTATCTAAGTCACGATCTTATTTGCAGGGCTCAAGAAGTCAGTAAATTTAAATATCACTGAAGATAAACAAAATGCAAGGTAATGTAAAAACTTTATTTTATCAAGTTGTTATTTCAAGCAATTACTTTCCTCAAATTCATAAAATTTCCAGTAATTACTATAATTGTGGCAACTAAAAACAAGAGAATGCTAGAAGAATTCTTTTCTCACTAATTTTTTACACGTGTGGTTATTTTTTTCAGCGAAATGAAGAAAAAAAAGTGGATTTCGTTTTCAATCAAATAAATTAGTCAGCCGTTAATTAAAATTATAAAAACTTGTTATTTTTAATGCTATAAAAAAAAACTCTTGGTAGAATGAATTTTTTTACTCCCTTCGCTATTTGCAAAATAATTGGAGAAAAACAACAAATTAAATTTGAGTTTTTAAAAGCTATTTTGTGCTTTAACGGGAGAAGAAAAAAATAGTGTGAAATTATATTTATTTAAATGAAAGAGAAGATAAGTAAAATGTGGTACCGTTTAGATGCAAGTTGTTTATTAAAAATTGCTTTAATAGCAGGAAAATATAAATAAAAATTAATGTAAAAAACTTGGTTCATAATGCTTAAAACTATATTAAATTGAGTTTTTAAATGCAGTGGATTGTAAACGAACCCAGTGGAAAAAGGTTCTGTGTGATATTTCAGGAAAAAAGTTGAGTTTTTTTGGTGATTGGTCGGATTTTTATTTTTATTAACTATAAAATATTGTTTTATTTCTTGATTTATTAATTCTAAGTGAGAGATCCTAGTGAAAGGGTGAAATGTACTGATAATGACCAAACATTGAGATTTCTTTTTTATTGCCCGATAAAGTCTGTTTAATATTCCTCAAATTTAATCTAACATAAAATAATGAATATAATAAAAAAGGCAAAAAAATAATTAGCAATGAAACATTTCTTAGTCTACGGCATCTAGCGCCATCTAATGTCACATTTATCATTAAAAAAAGTTCTTATGTTGAAGTTGGATATAGTCGTGAAATATAAAGCTTTGTATTCAACATTAAAACTATTTTAAAAGAACGGTAAAATGAGAGAAATCAAAGAACACTTTTTAGAAGCATTTTAACTTTGCATATAATAAAGCAACAGTCATTTATCTTAATTTTATCATGCCTCCTAAATATTATATTCGATTTTAGGATATCTAAAGACACTTCTAAGAAACTATTAGTCCCATTTACATAATTTACAACAGACAGGAGTAAAACAAAATACATTTCCTATAATAAGGACTTATTTTACAAAATGCTTTGAGCATCTTTATTTCATTTTTTATTCTAATTTATTATTATCCTCCTCATTCTATTCATCCACCCATTAACATTTTTAATATATTTATTTCACTTATTTTTTGCTTATTTTTTTAATTTTACTAATTTAATTATTTATTTATTATTTATTTAATTATTTCGTTATTATATATTTAATTACTTACTTATTATATATTTAATTATTTATTATTTTTTCTTTTCCTGGTTCAAAAATTTTATATATCTTTATATATTTTCTACATTCATTATGGTCTTCATCATTCCATTCATTCATTCATTAACATTAATAATATATTTATTTCACTTATTTTTTGCTTATTTAATTAATTTTACTTCTTTACTTATTTATTAATTACTTATTTATTTATTTATTCTTTACTTATTTATTAATTATTTATTTGTTTATTTATTTATTCTTTACTTATTTATTATTTATTTTTTTTTTTTTCTTTTCCTGGTCCAAAATATTATATATCTTATGAATGCATATTTAATTATTAATAATGCATATTTTCTACATTTATTATGGTCTTCCTCATTCTATTCATTCATCTATCTATCCATTAAATTTATTAATATATTTTTTTCACTTATTTTTGCTTATTTTATTAATTTTACTTACTTAATTATTTATTTATTATTTTCTTTTCCCGGTTCAATAATGTTACATATCTTTTCGTACTTCCTACGTTCATCATCGCCCTCCTCATTCCATTCATCCATCCTTTAACATTATTAATATAATTACTTCACTTATTTTTTGCTTATTTTATTAATTTTACTTATTTAATTGTTTACTTTTCATTTCATGGTTCAGAAATGTTTATATATGTTTCCATATTTTCTAGCACAGACGATCCTGATAAGACACAGACTTGTTTTATCATACATATATCAGAGAAATTGAATAATTCTAAGTTCCTTACTTTTGAAAATGGTGAAGAACTGAAGGATAGTATAAAGAAGAAAAAAGAATTATTAGTAGTGATTGAGCTGATTCATGGGGAGACTCGCAAAGAAATATTTAGCTCAGAAAATATTACTATGAATCAACTACAAGGCGTAAAATTAGAAATGTAAGCAATTGATTTTAATCTATTATTCATTCTATCATTTCCCAAACATAATGGTTATAGGTGCTTAAATCTTGGTAAAAAACTATTTGATGCTTCGTTAAACTGTGAAATAATAATAAGAAATATATTGATTCAATAAATATGCATATAGAACAAATTTATTCTTCATATTTGGGCTTTTTTTGGGCGGAAACTAATCCGTACTTACGTTAAAAAAACCATACGAGCTTGCTTAATTGTTGATTTAATCTCGATTTCTTAAGGATATTAAAAGAAATCAAGAACTCAAAAATTCAATTCATATGAATTCAATAATTCAATTTATACAGATTCAAAAATTCAATTAATATAGATTCAAAAATTCAATTCATATGGATTCACAAATTAAATTTTTGTGGATTCACTAATCCAATTCATATGAATTCAAAAATTGGTCTTGGTTTAAAAAAAATGTACAGTCAAACACTGGACTGTCCTTCTGACAGCCCCAATCTAAATCTCATAGAATACCTTTAAGATATACAAAAAGAATAGGATGTAACTTGTGCTAAGTAGAACAAAGCACGAAAACATGGATAAGGTATACAAATGAAAGTATAGTAACGGACATACTAAGTATTTTATTTTACAGTGTTAAACAGCTCACCAGATTTTAAGTTTATGGCTACCAATGTTCAGCTCCATAGCTTTGTAATTTTGAACCCAATCCAGAAGACAAGGGAACTCCTGGACCGAGTATTGGGAGAAATTTGCCTTAGTGGAGGACTACTTGGAGCTAACCCGTATTTGCGTTACATGGAGAGGAAGACAACGAGAACCTCCCACGGTTGCCCTGATGGCAAGGAAACTCTAACCCATGATCCGTTTACCACTGAGGATTTTTCACGTCAACACTGTGGTCAGTGCAAGCCGGATGCAGAATTCGTACTGGGATTCGGACCCGGTTTGCCGCATTGGAAGACGAACGCTCTATAATCTGAGAAATCGCAATTCTTGCAGAAAGTTTAAAATATAGGCTTAATTTTTTTTAAAAAAAAGTAAATGATAATTGGGCTGTTTATTTGGTTTTGCTGCTCTTTTTAAGTCTTGCAACACATATTAATGTAAACTTTATAACTGAGACTATAGTGACTCAATTCTCATTAGTAAGACGCAATATTTCATTTCATGCTTTTTTCGTACACAATCGTAAAAAATGTTTTTTATTTTTTATTTTTTTAAAAGTTATTTTATTTTGAATTTTCTTTTTATTTAGAATACCTAAATATTTTATTTCTATACTATTTTCTTCATCCTTAATATTTTTATTCTTTAGGTCCAAAAGCAAATTACTATTCTGTGTAGATGAAAGGTGCGGAAAAATTCAGTTTAAAGAAAATACTCCATTTACAATTTCACTTGAAACATCAACAAAATATGAACGTAAGTACAAAAATTATTAATTTTAAGAATTTTAATATTGCGAACGTACATACTGAACCAAACACAGATTTCGAAAACTACAGTTTATTGAGAATGTTGCTTCATTTTTTCATAATTATTGTTTTATGTAACATCCTTACGATTGCAGAACTAGTTTTACTAATTTTTGACACAGACAATTCCAGGTTTATTGGGCTGTCACAACTTAACTCTATACCTACAATCCCTTATGACATGCCATACGAAATTAAGCATATTAAATATAGATGCCACTCAAAATTTTTCAAGGCATACAGATCAAAGTATGGTTTGCAAAAAAAATGAAATATAAAATAGAATATAAAATAAAATATAAAATAAATTTAAAATAAAACAAATAAATAAAAAATGTCGGTTAGTGAAGCGAAATTCAAATATACGAAGTAGGAACAGCCCTGCTGTACACCATCAGTTATGTTGACATACATTAAACTCGATCAATTATTGGATATTTTGGTAAATATTATTTTATTTTATAATGATTTTGTTATCGTTCAACTATTTTTTAACTATTTTATAACAATGTTTCCCATACTTAACTAATTCACAGTTAACTAAAGATCATCATAAATGGCAACAAAAAAACAATGCGATTATTGTTGACTACTGAGAATTCCTCCTAACATAATGAAACTCCGTTGAAAGAAATCACAGTTTTTTTAATTCAATTTTTTCAAATGATTCAAATATATGAATCAACTGCTTAAGATACCACAAAAAGTAAGAGACAAATTAAAAGATTATTTAATTCTAAAATAATTATAAATAATAAAGAAAATACTAAATTCTCTTATACAGGGCAATACACTTGACAAAATACATTACCTATAAAAACTGTTGAACAGCTGACCCAATTTTGAATTTACGACTCCGAATTTACGATCTATTTACGAACATTCAAATCCGTAGCCATGTAATTTAGAATCCAATAAAAAAGACAAGGGAAAAGTATTGTGAGAAATTTTCCTTCGTGGAGGACTTTTTGATGGAACTATCCTAGTGGTTATCACACGGTTATCCTTGCTACAAAGGGACTCTAACCCATGATCCACATACCAATGAGGATATTTTACTGCACTGCAATCGATGCAAGTGCGGAGTTCGTATAGACCAGCCATCGCTAGGATTCGAACCGAAGTCATCTCATTGGAAGGCAAGCAAACTTAATATTAAGCAAGGATCAATAAAGGAAATAAAACAAAGTGAATATCAAATACCTTAATATCAGAACTAACTGATGCGCTAAGGTTTAGTTAACCCTGGTTTAAAGTCCTCAATCGGTAAAGTTAAAACTAAGCGAGTGCCTAAAAGGGTAATAAAATAAAGTTAATAAAAAATACCTTATATCCGATCTAGATGATGTGTCCTGGTTTAGTTAACCCTGGTTTAAATACTTTGAATGTGGACTTAAAAAAATGAAGATAAAAATACATAAAATAAGGGGGGTCAGACTTTTGAAAAAGAACATCGATTTAAAAAATCATGTTTACGAAATTTTCATCGATATATCTATTGTTTTTCCAAAGATTTATCAGCATGAAAAAATATTGTTTATTTCATTTTTTAGGTAAAAGGTTTTCATTGGAGTTGAGTAGCCCTTCAGCAGTTTCTACAGAATTCAGTTTTCTTGCACACGAGTTCCCCTATAGTGCAAATAGTGCAAACTTAATAATTCAACGTATCTGCATCAAGTCTTGACAACTTGAAAGTGATCTATTAAAAGAACGCAGATTGTATAGGATATATTACAAGTTGTAGTTACAAAAACAAAAGACTACTGTTACCCAAGTGTACATACATATCAGAACCGTGTTGTATTTATATGGAAAATGCGAGGACATTTTTTTCAAGAACATATCATTGTGAAAAAAAAATCAAAAATAAATTAATAAACTGCTGTAATTATGTATTAAAAATAAATGAAAAGAACACGCTTATGAAGTCTGTCTTTATTTTGAGATATCTATATGATTATACAAAACATTCATAAGAAAAAAAAGATCTATATTAATAACAAGTACGTCAAACTATGCATTTAAAATGATTAAATGAGATTCGACGACGAAAATAACAGCTAACTAATGAAAACCTTGGAAAATTTTTCGATTTCCATTATTTTAATGGGCTTTGAATGTTAAGATCAATTGGTTGATCCTTAATTACTGATAAATGTTTTGCAATTTGGAGGCACTTTTTTTTCTTGCATATAAACGAACTTATCTCTTTATTCAAATTAAAAGAAATTTTTCATCTACTTCTTAGAAAGTTCTTCAAGACTAATAATTTGGCTTATCTCATTGTGAAAAATTACTTGACATATATAATGAAATTATAATAAATTATATAGTATGCAGAAATTTAAGTTATTAAAAAAATCAAATAATTGGTATAATTTCACAGTTGCAAGAATATTTTTTAAATTATCTTTTTTTAATGTTTTAACAGAAAAACTTGCAGTTAATTTAATTTATCTAAAAATCATGTTCGTAAAATAAAAACCGTAATGTAGATACATTGTGATTTTAAGATCTTATTGGTTTATATACAAAATCGAATGTGATCGTAATGCTATATTAAGTAGGTATGACTTTAATGCTAAATAATCTGGAAGTGTTCTATCCGAGAATATCAGTGAATCAGAGACTGTGTTTAGAGTCTGCCAACCTGGTGTTAAGTGGATAAAACTAAGGACGCCAACGTGCATCTCACGTGCCCCTCCCAAACACTATGCGTTTAAAATCCAAAAAAATTTGTTACTTATGCCTCTTGTCAATATCAGCAAGCCTGCTATGAGAAATCTAAACAAATTTTTAAAGCAGAGGGTAGATTTCTTGTTTTTCAGTGGCACCATATATGACGAAGCTCCAACCACACACACGTCACAGCCCGTTTTACAAGGAGGAGTCATTCGTACTTCATTCTGTCATCCACAGATTATAAATAGACCTGAACTGGAGAATGATATGTCTCTAATTCAGTACCCCCAGAGGTATTGATTTGTTACGGGAACTTGGAGGATTTTGCGACCCTGACAGATTTACCGCGCACCAGCCAGCACTGAATATTTTTTCGGCTAGTGGGACTCGAATTCACGAACACAATCCCGATGTCCTAACAATCAAACAATCCCAGTCGCCGATTCAAGAAATCCTTTAACTTATTAGAAATCGCAAATTTAAACTAATTGAAATTTCTTTTGTATCTTTAAGTATATTGATTCCCTTAAAAACTTATAAATCTGAGACACTCAGCAGAGAGAAACTCAATAAAAGAAGCTTAAAACAAGGGTACAAAAAAAGTTTTTATCCCCTACGTCGAGCCAGCAGTATACCACAAGCGGCACGGAGGTAGTCTTGGGTCTGTTAAAATTAGGAAAAATAATATCGATATTTTAAAACAATAAAAGTTTTTAAAAGATAAAAATGCCATTACAGTTAAAAGGCATAAAACTAAAAACTCAGTAATAAAATGCGAAATATTTGATTTATTAGATCCGATTTGACATAAATTAATTCAATGATATTATTTTTTCGATATTTTAATATCTGCTAAGAATAGATTAGGAGAAACATCAGTTTTCGGAGTACTGGTTAAATGCATACTGGGCAGTGGCACTGAACCATAAAAAACGTTTATGTATGACATACCGGGCAAATGTGTACCGGACAGTGGCACTAAACTAGACCTAGTATATATATATATATATATATATATATATATATATATATATATATATATATATATATATATATATATATATATATATATATATATATATATATATATATATATATATATATATATATATATATATATATATATATATATATATATATATATATATATATATATATATATATATATATATATATATATATATATATATATATATATATATATATATATATATATATATATATATATATATATATATATATATATACACAGTCGAACTTCTACTTAACAAACTTCTCAAATTTGTGATTTTTTTTTCGAGTAACCAGGAACATTTTGGAAATTTATTCATAAAATAACTTCCAAATAGCGAAGCGAACTTTCTATTTAACGAACTTTTCTTTAAGATTCACTTTCCCTATTTCCCAAAATATTTCAGAACATTTCAAAATTATTAAAAAATTTTATGGGGGAAATGACCTTGAATTGATTTTCGAAGCCAAACTTTTATAGAGAAAGCAGTAAAATCCTTTTCTCTTTCTGTTCACGTTTCGAAAGAAAAACTTAAAGGATAAAACTAAAGGACAAAATTAAAGGATTTTATCAGTATCAATTAAAGTTAAGAACGCATGAGGTAATCTATATTTAAAATTACTTTTATAATGAATGCAGCTATAATTTTATACATAAATTCAGCTCTTTTTAGTTGAAAATGTATATAGCATGATGGGGTAACACCGGGTAATGTTTTGCTCTATTCTTGTTTTCCATGCAGATTTCTTTTATGGTTGAGATTTATATAATAAATAGTAGATACTAGTTTACAAGATAAAGGTTATCAATTTCTGTTTTAATTATGTCTTGTGTTTATGAATTTATTACCTGTTTTGTGTTGTTTAACTATTTCAAAAGGTGATTTTCTGCTTAACGAATTTTCCATATAACGCACTTTTTATCGGGATTTAGAGACTTCGTTAAATAGAGGTCCCACTTTATATATAAACAGTTAACTCCCAATTATCCGTGGAATTGAGTGGCTGACCTAAAGCAGATAAGCCAATGCGTGCACAATCCGCAAGAATTTTAAAAAAGGCATATATCATCAAATTTTTTAATATAAATTATATATTTTAATATATTTTGTTACCTATTATCAGCAATTTCCATCACATTTTCTTCTTTTACACTTTTTGTAATTGCTGCATGAAAAAGCCTATCGACTTTCTTTTGTTTCTTGATGTTGGAAAGGCAGGAGGCAGATATAAAAAAGATACAGGTAGACTTTTATACACTATAGAAAAAATGTACGCTCAAAACAACGTTTGAAAAACGTGAATTAGTTCTTATAAACAGTTACTACACGTAAACGATTTTTAAAAACTATTTTCAGTAACAAAACTTAAAATAAACAACTGAGGATAATCTTGAAATCAGGCATATTGCTCATAAATTAGTGATTCATACTTTTTCTTTCAGGGGTATAAGTGTATACATTTATCAGGGATAGTGTGGGGACCGAAATCATTTGTTAATAACCAATTCTATAACTGATAAAAGTTCCAAGAATGTATTACATGATTACTAAATAAATGACTTAGAATAATTCCATTCTATTCATCATATGAAAGCAAGATGGAAAAGTTTCTTTTCTTGCTATCAATATCATTGTTTTGAATGGTAACAATACAAGTTCTAACAATAGAGGCAACAATACAAGTTTCAACAATAGAAGTTCCAACAATAACAGTCAGTGTCCAAAAAATGTGTTAAATGATGACTAAATGAATGTCTCAGAATAATTCATTCCCATTTATCAAATGAAAGCATGGTGGAAAAACTAAGATTCCTTATTTGCTATCAATATCATTGCTTTAAATAGTAAAAATATGTTCCAGAAGAAGATACTGCTTTGATGGATGTCGAATCTATTCATTGAAATTTGAACTTCATTCTGCATTAGCAGTTCCACAGCTGTAAATCATAAATCATGTTGTCTTGTTCTTTATGAATGTTTCGCTACTTTCACCCTTTCAATGCTCGTTTTAACTTAAGTATTTAACTTTTTTTTTAAATTTCTTTCCTGAAATGTTTAAATGTAGACAAAATATTTGTGAACACCTGAGCTACGAATAAGATTGTTGGCTAGTATGTTGTTCTCAAAACTCTTAAAATAGTTCCATCTTTAAGAATTTACTTAATTTTAATTCTCAATGACATGTAGCTTATGATTGCAAAAAGAATTGAAGCGCATGATCAAGAGTTTTATATATATATATATATATATATATATATATATATATATATTATATATCAACTACGAAACAAACTAGTAAGCATAAATAAAAAAAAAATTAGCAGCAGTTTAGCTACATGTTTCTAGATTCTTTTTAACTGCTTATTACAATCAGGATAAAGATGAGCTATTATGACTGAAATAAGCACGCATTTCAAATGCATAACCCTATTTCAAGAAAAATTTTAAAAAATACTAATTAACTGTAGCATTTCAAAGTAAATATTCCATAACTGTTTTATTTTTCTACTCAAAAATCTTTTTTCCAGAAAGTAATTTTTCACAATTTTGAAAGCATATGCAATTAGAAATATTGTTAAAATATGACTCTAAAAACAACATAAAACAGTTTTGAAAATCTTGATTCCATAACTTTACTGAAATACAAGTTTCCCAAAACATTTTTGTAATAATACATTTTGATTACATTTCTTCTTAAATAAGATCCTTCCTCCAAAGAAAAAGTCGAAAAATTTAAGGCATATTTAAATTATATTAAATATTTAGTAATATTTTAATTACATAAGAACTGTTTTTAAAACAAAATTAATCTTTTTTTGCTTTGTGAAAAATTATATCATTTTGTTTATAACAGCAGAGAGTAAAAATATTTAAAACTAAATCTGTATATTATTTATCCGAAATCAATATATAATTTATTCTAAATCAATATATTGGAACAGTATATATTGAAAATTTAAAACTTATCAATTTGATTATACCTTACTCTTAGCCACCCATTAACGAGTCAAGTAGCAATTAAGGAATCTTTACATAGTCTAACTATTTTAAGACTGCTTTGAAATAAAAATAAAAATATATAAAACGTCTTTAATTGAAAAGTGATAACATGCAAAACCGCTTGTGCATTAAATGCCATCTATTATCAAAAACATAAACTAAAGACAAACTTAAAATATCTTAACATAAAAATCCTGAGATGTCGCAGATAGTATTACACTATAGTCTTAAACTAACATTTCTGAACAATGGTACAAAATTATATATTAGACAGTAAAAAAAAATCTAGAACTTGGTCTGTTACTTTGTGTTGAAAATAATGTCAATTTAATTATAATTATAGGCCGTGTATTTCATCCTAATTCAATATAGCATTACGTATACTGAACTTGAAATGTAAAACCATTTAACAACATTAAATTCTTCAATGAAGTAATAATTCTAATATACAGTCCCTTTCCAAATTATTAGACACACTGTTAGATTCGATGTAAAATTTTAATTATCAGGTGATATTATACAGCATTATTGTTTTCACGGTTTCCACTAGTTTACGTTCATGTATTAATTGGTAAACATTATAATGCAATGATTTAAAAATGAATACAAATAGGAAGTATATAAAAAAATCTCCTGTATTAAAACCCATTACATGTTTGTTTAAATATAAAAGTATTGCATACAAACTCGGGCAAAGCATGTAATTAATAAAAAACTACAGTGCGTCTAATAATTCAGTTTAATTATTATGAACTACTAATATACTACCTTATATAATCGATATATTATATTTATATAATATATCGTCTTATTTAACCAGTCATCGAATTTATGTTATGTATTGTCTAATTAAACAGGCTGATACACAAACATAAACAAGTGCAAACCAGTTTCAGTCACGTAAAAACAATAAAGCTGTATAGTATCACCTGATAATTAAGATTTTACATAATCTCTTATAGTGCGTCTAATAATTTGGCCAAGAACTGTACATAAATTATATGTAAGACAGTAAAACAAAATTTGGAACTTAATTTGTTACTCTGCGTTGAAAATCATGTCAATTTGATTATAATTATATTCCAAGAATTCAAGCCTTAATCAATATATTACGTATACTTAATTTTAGAATTTAAAACTATTTAATAACATTAAGTTCTTCAATAAAGTAATAACTCTAATATATTTTCCACTTCATTTATATTTCGAATGCTGCCGTCTTTGAACTAGAGTACAAATAATTACTCGAATAATTACATCTTTCCCGATGTGGAGTTCTTGAAATTTTAGAGAACACAGATCTAGACAGCCATTGATTACTCTTGCAAAAGGGCAATTAAAGAACACCTTAATTAATCCACTTCACTAATTGCGGCATTAAGAGACGATTAAGCCTCTAAGTAGCTGGATTCTTTTTATAACTGCTTTGGAATAAGATAAGAGAAGGAAAACGCCGGCTTTGTTCAAATCTCTGAGTTTCGATAATTTTCTCAGTGTTCCATTCAATAAAGATGTTTCCGTAATCAGGAAGACTGGAATCTTCGTTAAGTAATTTTATATCTCTTTTTTACTTTTTGCGATAAGATTTCAGTAAAGCATTTGATATTCAATTATATTGATGTATATTAATATTGTGTTGTGTGCAAACGCTGATCTTGTTAATGGTGTAGAAAAAAATACATAGGGAGACATTAAAGTAATTAAATTAAGAGAAGCCAAAATGAATTATTTATGCAGATAGTTCAAAGTCTTAGGTTTCTGACTTTTGAATAAATTGTATTGCTATTACAATTGTATTAATATACATTTATAGATAAATTAATACTTGTTTTATTTATTATTTTCTCTAATTCTTAATATTTTATCATGGTAAATTCCCATCTTCATTATATATTAAACAAATTAGTCATTGATTTTTCTGGGACTTGCTTGATCAATAATTGTTTGTTAAAATTTATTTATTTAAAAAAAATATTAGCAGTATTTTTCGTTTTACCATTTGAATAAGGCTTGTTTTTTTATTGAAAGAAGATATAGTCTACTTATTCGAAGAAAATACATTTTTTCCCTTTAAAGAAGGAAGGAGTGGAATACGTCAAGAATTTGAAATTTAACAGAAACAAAATACTTTTAAGAAATTAGGGTAAGGCGAATCTAGCAGTAGAAAAATTAATAATTTTTTTTTCTGTGAGACAATTAAATGAATCGTACTTCTCTAAAAGATAATTGATTATAGAATTAGAGAATAGTTAAAATTATTTTTTCAAAAGCATACAAAACTGCAGTTAAACGCTCTTCGCAGAGCCAACTTTTTTTCAAGTATACTTTTTCTTTCTTTATTCAGATGGAACAGCATTACCTGCAACTTTTTTATAATATAACAATTATAATAAATATTTCAATTTCATACAGTCGGACCTCTATTTAATGAAGTCTCTAAATCCCGATAAAAAGTTCGTTATATGGAAAATTCGTTAAAAAGAACATCACCTTTTGAAATAGTTAAACAACACAAAGCAAGTTATAAATTCATAAACACTAGACATAATTAAAATAGAAATTGATAACCTTTATCTTGTAAACTAGTATCTACTATTTATTATATAAATCTCAACCATAAAAGAAATCTGCAGGGAAAACAAGAATAGAGCAAAACATTATCCGGTGTTACCCCATCATGCTATATACATTTTCAACTAAAAAGAGCTGAATTTATGTATAAAATTATAGCTGCATTCATTATAAAAGTAATTTTAAATATAGATTACCTCATGCGTTCTTAACTTTAATTGATACTGATAAAATCCTTTAATTTTGTCCTTTAGTTTTATCCTTTAAGTTTTTCTTTCGAAACGTGAACAGAAAGAGAAAAGGATTTTACTGCTTTCTCTATAAAAGTTTGGCTTCAAAAATCAATTTAAGGTCATTTCCCCTATAAAATGTGTTTACAATTTTGAAATGTTCTGAAATATTTTTGTAAATAGGGAAAGTGAATCTTAAAGAAAAGTTCGTTAAATAGAAAATTCGCTTCGCTATTCGGAAGTTATTTTACGAAGAAATTTCCAAACTGTTCTTGGTTCCTCGAAAAAAATCGCAAATTTGTGAAATTCGCAAAATGGAAGTTCGTTAAATAGAAGTCCGACTGTATAATAACAGTTACATAAAAACAACTAATTTTTAATAAACTAGTTTAAAAATTATGTCCTAGAAATTCCTGTATTAAGAGAAGTGACGGCAAATTTATGAAAAAGTATATTGCAAAATAAATAATAAAATAAAGAAAACTCCCAACTCCTGCAATAAACATTACATAAGTATACAATTCAAGTTTCAAATACTTCGATGGCCGAACGTTTGAATCAAAAGTCCTTTAAACATGCAAAAAAAATTTTCTTTTCTTTTTTCGTTCGACACAAGCAAATCAAACTCTGAGAGCACAATCGATTAAAATGCTATGTACTTTGATATTTCTATAACCGATCTAACCATGAATACTCATAATAAGGTGATAGTGTTGCATTTCAGAAAAAGGGAAATGCTAGTAATCGTGTAAAATTCTTTTGCTAAATAAAATCTTTAAATATACTATAAGTAAACCATTTTCGAAATAGCCTACTGTAGGTCAGGAACATTATTACTCTAAAATTTCGTGATCAACGTCATGGTGGTGGCAATGTAGACAAGATTGCTCTCCGATTACTTCTACTTTTCAAAGAAGCTAGTATCCCACGATTAGGAACTGGTAGGGGTTCAAGCCACCACCTGTGATCGGACCCCAATATGTATCAATCAGTACCTTAACCAGTGAGCCATCACGGCTCTCTGATGCATTACGCTTTCATTTTAATTTCTTAAACCATAATATTTTTGCAATTTTATTATTTTTACTCTCTTGGCATAAAAAATTATTTAATATCTTATATCTTTTTTTTCAACGGTAAAACAGGGTAAGAAATCAAGTAATCATCAAAATTAACTAAAAAAAATATATAATGTAAAATTTAAAATATATCAAACATATTTTATTATTAATTTAAACTAAGGATGAGATTAAAACGCTTCGCTTCAAATGAAATTTTACGCTCGCTGAATTTCAAATAAAAACTTTATTTTTCTGCTGAAAAACAGAACTTGTACCAGGTAAAGTCCAAGAAAGAAGTAATTTCTTCAATGGCGAACAAAAACTTTTCTATAAAATATAAAATGCTTATGTTGAACACAAAAGTAGAATATTGGCTCTGTCTACTTAAGCCTCCTCTTCTTTTCGCACTTTATACTTGTAATATTTTTTCTTTACTCCTTTCCAAAACTTTCAGGGATACACCTTTCACATATGAATGGCATTTTTTATATATATATATCTTACTAGTTTTCTAAATCCCAAGTAAGGTATCTACAATATATCTTCCTCCCTGGAATAAAGCCCCTTTACAATCCTTAAGCCCCTGCATCGCCCCGGTGAAACGCTTTCTCTTGTCAATTTGATAGACAGCGGACATATTGGAGACAAGAACAAGCCTGGGCACGTTTCTTTTTTCAAGTACCCTCTACTCCTCTACCTTCTAACAGAGATAGGGGGATTACCTGTCAATAGAAAGACTATAGCAATGCCTATTGCCGTAATGTTCCATGACGGCAGAACAAGCGGTCTCCGCACCTGGGGTTCCGGCCCTGTTAGCTCAAAGAGCCCGCCGGGGAGCAATTGTTTCGTATGAAAGCAGTTCTCCTTCCCTGTGTAATGACATTGCTGAAATTATTATCAGCGTTGCGCGATGTCTCTCCCTTTTGCTTTAATGATAATAGGTAATCAATACCGTCCTCTGAAGAAGAACGTAAAGAATTTTCATTACAAAACTTCTAGATATCGCTTGGTGGTATTCGGATAAAAATTATTTAGAAAAATATTTTGATCCCCAGAATTTTTTTTTTTTTTTAAGTACGTATTGATATTAAAAAATTATTAAAGCAAAAATTATAAATATTTAAAAAATTTCTGTTTTATTGCTACGTTATTTTTATTTTATTTTTATTTAGTCATTTACTTTTTTGCCTTAAGGGTAATAAATAATCAACACTATTGAAGCAAGAAAAATGTAAAATACTTCTTGCATGAACCTTGTTAGTTTAACTTTCAAAAAGTTTACTTTAAATTATTTAAAACTTGATTTGAACTTTAAGCAAGTATTATCACTAATTGACCTAATCATATTGTTATAAAAAATGTGAAAATAATGATTATCAAAATTTCTTTTGAAAGTAAATAAAGTAAACTCTTTCTAAAAGTATTATAGTAAATAAAGTAAACTCTTTCTAAAAGTATTATAGTAAATAAAGTAACTCTGTTAAGTAAATCATTTCCGTTTAATGAGTTGAATTTTTCATCGATAAAATTTTTAACTATTTTATATTAAAAAATTTTCTGTTGGGGAAAATAGATAATGAATGTCAACTACGCAAAATGAATGTAAAGAATTTTCATTTAAATTTAGTATATTTGAACTTTAAGCAAGTGTTATCACTAATTGGCCTAATCATATTGTTATAAAAAATGTGAAAATAATGATTATCAAAATTTCTTTTGAAAGTAAATAAAGTAAACTCTTTCTAAAAGTATTATAGTTAATAAAGTAAACTCTTTCTTAAAGTATTATAGTAAATAAAGTAACTCTGTTAAGTAAATCATTTCCGTTTAATGACTTGAATTTTTCATCGATAAAATTTGTAACTATTTTATAGTAAAAAATTTTCTGTTGGGGAAAATAGATAATGAATGTCAACTACGCATTTTCATTTAAATTTAGTATATTCGAACTGTTGAAATATGGGACTATTTATAAAAATAATCTGAACTAAGATAAACATTAACAATGTGCGTTAATTGACGAAACAAAGTTATTAAGGTAAAAATAATAAATATTTTAACATTTTCTGTTTGGGACGAACATATGAAGACTTTTTTTGCTTTTTATAGTTGGTTATAACATTTATGATCGAAATTGCTCTTTTGCTTTAACGATAAAAAATACACAAGCAAGAAAAAATGTAAATACTTCTATTATATATCTTACTTGTTTGACTTTTGAAAGCTAACTTTAAATTATTTTTCTGATTTGGATTTCAGTCATTAGCGTTGTTTAAATTTGAAAAATCGTATTATTGTTAGAAATTAATGGGAAAACAATGAATTTCTGCAAAATTCCTTTCCCTTAGTGCATGTGTTTGTGGGGTGATTAGTTATCGACAATGTCAACTGTCATCTATAAAAGGTATCCCAACATAGAATCGACTTATCATGTCTTACATACTAGTTAATTGGAATAGTATTTTTGCAGTGGTACGCACAACAGTATAGTCCCCACCAGAATTATATCTATGATAGAATTCAATGAACGGATGTCTCTAGTTGATTCATTTCTATTTTGTGAGAAGCCGGGAGAGCTGTATTAAGATCACCGCACTTTTAAATGCTGATCGTGAGACCTGTATGTGCGTGTAATGAAAATAATACTGAAGAAGCATGTATTACTTGAGAAACTAGTATATTTAAGCGAAAAATATTGCGGAGTATACTTGGTGGTGTAAATGAAAACAATAACTGGAGAAGCATGTGTAATTTGTGAGATTAATATACTTGAGATTAGTATATTTGAGAGAAAGATTTCGCGGAGTATACTTGGTAGTGTAAATAAAAACAATAACTGGAGAAGCATGTGTTATTTGAGAGACTAGTATATTTGAGAGAAAGATTTTTCGGAGTATACTTGGTGGTGAAAAGAAAAACAATAACTGGAGAAGGAGATTCAACTTTGAGCAGTACAAGATTTATAAACAACCCGATATTATTATAAATACATAAAAATTAATGGAATGAGTTGGATGACCCACGTGATTCGAATGAGTGATGACAATACCATAAAAAACATATTGCATTTTAGACCCACTGGAACGAGAAATCGGGGAAGGTCATGGTTGAGATGGGCAGATTCGGTTTAGTCTGTATTTTTTATTTTTTTTGTTGCAATTAATTAAAAAAAAATTGCAGATCAAAGATGAATCCGAAGTCGTTATGGAGAAATCATCAGAGGAATGCATTGCCCCGCATTAAGCTGTCTGGCCAACTATGATGATAATGACACATGTTAACTCTATGGAAATTTACAAACACTAGAATTTCAGTATTTATAGAACGATTTAAGAACATTATTCGTGCATTTTACCTGTGATGTATTCGAGGCCAAAAATGAGGAAAAGAAAGAGGGAAAACTGAAAATGCTGAGCACACGACCAATTTTTTTTTTTTTTTTAAAGTATAATGCTAATTAATTATATTTTTTAAAGAATAATACGGAGAATTTATCTATATAAAAATATAATTTCAAATTAAGGGGCTACAAAAAATCTGCAAATTATTGAAAATTAAGTTTTTCGCGCTTTGAAAAATGGCCGCACCCAGTCCTAGGGTCCTTAAAAACTTTGCCCCTCCCTAAATGTCGTTATTATCTTTTTCCGTTGCACCGTAGCCTTCGTATGCACAGCATAGACTCACACCATGGGGATGGAAACAGACCCAGGTAACATCCGGTGTTACCCCATGGAGATTATCGAAACTTAACAGAACAGTTCTATTATTGGACTAAACCCTATCGTTTGTTAAGTTATGAATCTTTAGTAGACGCATAATATACTGTTCAAAAGTAATTTTGTTTAAAAACAAAATTACATCTGAGATATAAAAATAACTTACCTGCACAGACTCTATATTATCAACAACACACCAACATGGTAAGTCCTCTTAACTAGTCCATATATATGAAAATGAATCCGTGTGTATTTGTCCTTTATAAACTCCTAAACCACTTGACAGAAAGCTATGAAACTTGGCATACAGATAGTTCAAAACACGAGGAAGGGTTCTAACGACATTAGAAAATTCTGCGACAAACCGTTCCAGCGGTATCAACGAAAATCGAAATGGAATTTTCTGATTGGTTAAAAATTAGCCATTGTTTTAAATTTTGACATAAACGATTCAGTTTTCAAATATCTTGAAGATAACAACAGCGATATTTTCTACCTTATAGCTCCATTCATTTAGAAAAGTAAATTACATATACTTTAATATTTCCGATTCCGTGTTTCAGAAACATCAAAGCAACGGGAAAGAAGACTGTTGACTAATTAACTACGCACTACTCAAGTCCGTTCGTCAGAAACATCAGAGCAACTGGAAGCAAGCATGAAAATCAATCAAGAATGCCATTTGCTATTCAGATGCTGCCAATACTCTGATTTGAATCTCAGTGCATTTTACTACGATCCGACAACCAACTATAGTCTTCACCCAGGCGTCATCATCGGAAAAAAAGGATCAATTATGTGTGTTTTGTAGTGCTCTCAAATTTAATAATAAAACAGCTGGAATTTGCTGTTCTGGAGGCAAAGTAAAACTGCCAGATTTAACGTCGCCAGCCGAGCCATTATCAACGTTCTTATTAGGTCAAACAAACCAATGGAAACATTTTTTGGCGAATTTACGTCGGTACAATTCGTGTTTCCAAATGACTTCATTCGGTACTAGAAGTATCAGTGCGCATATAAGCTACCAGAGTCATTTATTACATTCACATACAATCCTGCTTGAGCTGAAATTAAACAGCTTTTGTAACCTAGGCAAACATCATCGGATCTTCATGATATTACCGCACGTGAGTTAAAACAAATATTAAGCTCTATACTTGGTTTCATTGCGTAGCGTCATGTTTTTGGAGAGACACGGTGTCTGATGTATTCTATTGAATGGCGAAAAAGAGTACCACGTGATTTGGCTTATTAAAAAAAATCACTCCATGCCAAATTGGTCAGCTCATATCTGCAGAAATACCAGATATCACCATTAATCACACTTATTTCAGATCATCATCCAAAATATGTTTCATGGTCCGTGTGCATCACCATACATGTCTGTTTAAAAATGCACTAACGATATCCTAGATAATTAACTGCTGAGACTATCACTGTTTTTTCACCATTAAAAAAAATTCTCATTTCAAATCATAATCGTAAATCTCATTTACACTCTTAAATACAAAATTAAAACTGAAAGCGTTGCAACGCACACAGGGTACAGCTAATAAAGTATATTTTAGAGTGTGTCTTCTAAGAAAAAAATCAAACATATATATATACTTATATATATACATATATATATATATAATTTATACTTCAATTTTTTTTTAATTTTTCTTATAAATTTAACAAGAATAATACAAAGAATGTCTAAGAATTAGAAGACTAAGCAATATATTGAAATAAATTAATGTTTTACTTGTTATTAAAATGTAAAAAAAAGAAATTTAATTCGATTCATCTCAAACAGTTTATTCAAAAACATTGATATTAATAATGGTCATAGAAAAAAAGCGATTTTATGCTAAGCAAATTCAATAATACATTCGAATTTAAAATCATAATAAAATTCTGACTAGATAAAAATATTAATCAAAAGATATTTTTATTTTGCTTATGATAATTTTTTCAATCATTATTAAGTAAACTATAGAAATATTCTTTAAAACTTAAGATATAAAAACAAAATTTAATCTAAAATTCGCGATTTAAGTCTTATAAACTATAGATTGCAGGTTTTTGCAATAGGACTTGAATTTGAGGCTTATTTGTTTCTATTACTTTAATATTTTATTATTATTATTAATGCGTTCTTTATTCAAAATTAAGAATAATCCATAAAAAAATAGTCAACGCAATAAAAAACACTTTTCCCAAAGATAATATCAACACTTTTCCAAAGCGCCCGTCGATAGGTCCAGGTGCGCACGCTGCTTGTGCGCAACGATAAAATATTTCAGTTTTCCATTTTGCCATTAAATGTTATTCAAACTGGCTCAGTAAAGACAAAGTACTTGATAGATTTCTACATGTAATTGAAGAAATAAAAAATTATCTTGCAGTCAAAAGCAGTCAAAAATCAAACATTTTTAGAACTAAGAAATCCTCTTTGGCTAGCAGATTTGTTTTTCATAACGGACATAATGGAAAAACTAAATAATTTGAGCTTGGAGCTTCAGGGAAAGGGCAAGCATATAGCAAAAATGATCGAGTTTATAAACGCGTTCAGAGCTAAGCTAGTTCTGTGGATGTCACATTTGAAATTGGAGTATCTTGTTCATTTTCCAAACATGAAAAAAAAAATGATAGGTGACAGTGAAATTGACTTATCAACATTTGTCATCAACCTGCAATTGCTTAAAGATCAATTTGAAAAGTGCTTTCAACAATTTAATATCATGGAGCCTTTGATAACCTTTTTTGTTAATCATTTTACCAACCAAATAAACGTCACTGTAATAGCAACATACATTTCAGAATTTCTTCAAGTAAGGCGAAAAGAAGTGGAGATAGAAATTGTGGATCTTCCGAATGACATTATCCTCAAAACTATCATATCACATGAGAAATTCTGGAATATAGTTGAAGGAATAAATTCCATTCTTAAAATGAGCATCATATTCTCCCAATTATGTAGCGTTGGCCAGCGAAATGCCATGCCAAAGACCACATTGACCGTATTTTATAAATAATGTTTATACTTCGTATGTTTTGAAAGCAATTTAGTAATAATTTATTTTACACAAGAATATTAATACTAATTAAATTCATATGTTAAATTATTTTTTTCAATTACATTTTTTCTGCATTATATGTAGTGTGTATTATTACGTATGTCTATGAAAAAAAAATGGTGCCCACCATTCGACCGATATTCTGGTATTTGCACTTAGGTACAAAAAGGATGCTCTAAGCTATTACCGAAAAGAGAAGATACAAATTTATTTAATATCATTTAATAGATATTTATTTAATTAAACAATTTATTAGAAATAATTCGCGAAAATTGCCATCTCTCAATACTTTCGGTTTCATCTTACATATTTATTGCAAACATATATTTCTGATTAAAGAAAAATAAAACTATTTTTCCACATCAGAATTTCTTTCCCGTTTCAAGTAAAAAAAAAAATTAAAAAAAAAAGACTCCCAAAATATCCATTTTTATTTGCATTTCGTGGCAACAGCTATTGCGGACATTCGACTGCCAACGGTCCGCTCTCAGCATCATTTTTCCTGCGCACTTATCCCGTGCTTTCTACAACGCATATTCCTCTCCTCGAACACAAAGATTCAATTTACAATTGGATTTCTTTCATGTTCTTTCCTTCACAGGGAACGAGATATGGGAAAAAGGATGCTCCATTCTGTAAGGACTCCCTCTCAAAACGACGCCTGAATTCGATGATCCTGAATTGACCCATCCCTCTTCCATTCGAAGATGGAAGCTTTGAGCGAAAGTAGGTATCGGTAGACGTGATCGAAATTCTTCTCAATATTTTGACCAAACGTGTAAGTGTGATAGAGCAGTGAAGGGTATAGGAGCAACTAAATTCGAATAAAAGAAATCCCATGGAAAGGAGTTTTATGATTTGTAATGTGCTCGGTAATACTATTGGTATAAAAATATTTGAGATAAGATGCTTTACTCCGTAGTATTTCTCAATACTGGTTTTTAAATCGCTTAATTGTTTGATAGGTTGAAGCCTAAATAGATTTACATATTTATTTTTTTTAATGAAATAGCAGTTTTTATTTTAGAACACTGATAAAAATTTTGTCAAAATATTTGATGGTTTTTTATTGATGGATCGGCATAATCTTGATGGTAACCATCAACATATCCATCACGAACCATTATATTCTTGATAGTGATCAACATCACACCAATGAAGGAATTCGGACTGATTTATGATGGTCCAACATAAGAATAGCAACTTGCTTTGATGGTTTGTGCATGTTAAACCATCATAAATTTCATCATAGTTCCTTAGAAATCAAATTTTGGGACGATCATTAACAACCATCAACCCAATGTAGGAATTCGGACAGACTTATGATGGTCCAATATAAGAACAACTTGTTTTGATGGTTAAGTGCATGTTAAACCATCAAAAAATTCCTCATAGTTCCTTAGAAATCAAATTTTGGAACGATCATTAGATCATTATTTCATCATAGTTCCTTAGAAAACAAATTTTGGAACGATCATGAACAACCATCATCCCAATGAAGAAATTCGGACATATTTACGATAGTTCAACATAAAAAAAAAAGAAAATAAAATTGTTTTGATGGTATATTCCTGAAAAGCAATTCAGGAATTCAAAAGCAATATTCAAAAGCAATATTCCTATTAAACCATCATAGAAATGTATAGTTGGAACTATCATGGTTGATCACGGATTGTTGGTCCACGAGAATCAAACTTCTCTTGATGGTTAACCATCATAGCATTAAAGTAGCATTTTCCATCATGGAATGATAGAAGTTTGTTGGCATATCAAAAACCATGAACACGTAATGGAAAATGTTGGATGATGGTGACCATCGAATGATGTTGGACCATCATGAATCGCACTGAAACCGATAAACCTTCAAAATTTTTTAATGGGACTATCATGAATTTTGATTTTGGAAAGGATGTCCGAATATATATTGTATTTGTAGGGAGTCCTATATATAGGTTGTCCAAATATAGGGCGTCCGAAAAGTGTAAAAAAGTTCAAATATGCATCGGAAATTGCATGCAAAGAAAATTTTTAAACGAAGCATACTATGATGGTATCAACTTGAGGGTAGAGTTGAGATAACTTTAAAATATAAAAAAAAAAAATTTCCATTTTCATTGCAGATTTGGATTAACCAGAAAAAGGAACCACAATTTTGTAATAAAATTTTAAAATGAACAATTAAAATATTTAAAAAAACACGAAATAAAAGACAAAAAAAAAACTATTTTTTTCTAAATTTAATTTATATATTGTTGAAAATATAACCATTTTAAAGTTTACTTATTAACTAATGATTAAAAGTTTCTCGAGAATAAGTTCCTTAAATGATCTATTTCTAAAATTTACATTTAAACAATTTTGAAATAACATGTTATAATTTTGTCTGTCATCTACATACTTTATTTATAATTTTTAATTATGTTTTCTATTATTGAGAATATAAAATTTTTTAAATGGAACATATAAGTATTAGACATCAAATACCTAATAATTTAGTCGTAGGAAGAAAAAAAAAAACCAATTATAGGTAAAATAGCAGTTAAAGAATTTACTGCAATTGTTCATAGTTCAGTAATACATTCGTGAAACTTCTGAAGCAATGGTAAAAACAGACTAATTGAAATATATAGAAAATTCTTTTAATTAAATTTGTTGGAGCTGCTAAACATAATGGAATATTTTAACGAACGTTGTTTTTGTTTTTCGATTGCTGAGTTTAAATGAAATGTAATACTTCAATAGTTAGGTAAAAGCTTTTCTTGAAAGAAAAAAAAAGTGACTTTTAGTGGAGGAAAAACCCTACTTATTGATTATCGCTTAGGATTTTTGGGTGAATGAGCTTTAATTAAATCGATTTAGAGAAAAAATGCCCCACTGCAAATTGAATTCTTTCAAAATACAATACAAATCTACTTCGAAAATTTTGAATTAGGCAATCAAAAGCCTTTTATTTAACTGTGAAACGTTAATATTAATTTAATTTGTTGGAGAATGATATTTCAATGTTACTTTAAGAGTTTTGTCATTTAAATTTTATTCTAAAAATTATATAAATCTGTAATGTGAATTGAGTTTTTTGGTTTTAGTTTTAAAAATTATCATTGTTGTATTTAGATTTATGGTCAACTATCATTGAAAACATATTTATAGTAGTTATTCTTATTGTAATTAATTTAACTATTTAGATTTATATTAATTAGACATAAATTTACTTATAAGTTTAATAAAATTATTTTTATTATTTGTAGTTATTATGATGAAATTATTTTAAATAATAACAAATTATTTGTGATTTCAGGATTATTGGAGTGTAAAGAATAATGTTTTATAAATCGTAACACTTTTTAAACATAAAATATTAGTATTAACAGGCAAGTTTCATGACTCTACTTTTTTAGAGTAATATTTTAGAATATATTTTTCAACTTCTTGAATATATTTAGTTCTAAACTTGTTACCTCGAAACTGGACATTTTTTTAGCGTCCCTTCAACTTTGAGATATCTAGAGTATACTGTAAAAGTTTTATTTCTTTACAAAATTATTGAATCATCAATATTGTTGCTAAAATATTTCTAAGACTAATGAAAAAAGGAAAAAAAATATTTTTTACCAAAATATTTCTTTGATTAAAAAAATTTTTTACTAAAATATTTTTAGTATTATTAATAACGTATCAAAGTAAAATTATTTTTTCTTTTTAATAAAAATATTACACAATACATAATATTGAAAAAGCTATTACGTGCATTCTGATATTTAAAACCTCTTCCAATCGTACTTCTACATCCTTCAATAGTTGATAACACCACAAATCAAAGGTATTCTTACTTCATCATCGATATCGAGCGTAGGGCATTTGTTTTACAAATTTATTCTCAAGAGGAGATTTCAAACGAAGTGAGAGACCACCCCTCGAACCCCTCTGTACCCCTTGGGGATGCAAAGAAAGGTTTTGACAAACCAACGCTATTTCAAAAGTCAATCTGAAGCCCAATATCTCGTGTCTCAAACCAACCATTGTTCAAATTTTATGCAGCAAACTGGATAAAATTCCAAACCATATAAATATACAGAGAGAAATAGTTGAGGAGGTTTTTTTTATTTACAAATAAAATGGTGTGAGTCGAGGTTGTTTTGCAATATATATAAATATATATATATATAAATATATATATATATAAATATATATATATATAAATATATATAAATATATATAAATATATATAAATATATATATAAATATATATATATATAAATATATATATATATATATATATATAAATATAAATATAAATATAAATATAAATATAAATATAAATATAAATATAAATATAAATATAAATATAAATATAAATATAAATATAAATATAAATATAAATATAAATATAAATATAAATATATATATATATATATATATATAAATATAAATATAAATATATATATAAATATAAATATAAATATAAATATAAATATAAATATAAATATAAATATAAATATAAATATATATATAAATATAAATATATATATAAATATAAATATAAATATAAATATAAATATAAATATATATATAAATATAAATATAAATATAAATATAAATATAAATATAAATATAAATATAAATATAAATATAAATATAAATATAAATATAAATATAAATATAAATATAAATATAAATATAAATATAAATATAAATATAAATATAAATATAAATATAAATATAAATATAAATATAAATATAAATATAAATATAAATATAAATATAAATATAAATATAAATATAAATATAAATATAAATATAAATATAAATATAAATATAAATATAAATATAAATATAAATATAAATATAAATATAAATATATATATATATATATATATATATATATATATATATATATATATATATATATATATATATATATATATATATATATTTCCATCAATTTGTTTTGTGAAAAAGCACTCAGATCAGACAGACACTGTTTCTTCGAACGAGACTAACAAAAATAATTCTTTCTTATATTCTCAAAAATTTCCCAAAATGTATTAAGCGTCAGAATTTTTTTATCACATTATGTATAATACTTAAAAATAAAGTTTCTTTTTTTTGTAAATAAATCTTTTAATTTATATAAATATGAATATTTCAGAGCAATTGTTATATGATAATTTATTTCTCACGACAGGAGACTTTATTATCCGGGACAGGAACTCCGGGAAAATGTTTATATTATTTTATTTATTACAAAGTTGATCACATCTCAAAATAGAATTGTGTATTCAATTCTATTCAATACAGAGTGTTCTAAACAGATGGTTCTTAATATTTTATCGTAGAATAACGGTTAAGGTGTTAAAAAAAAAATTCTTGCTGTAAATTCATGTCACATAGCATATTTTTTCTTCCCCGTGTAAGTGATTGCAAGTCAAAACTATTTTGAGCAGGTGGCTCTGTAAGTAGTCAACATATCAAATTGAAATCAAAGAGAATCAATTGAAAATTTTATGAAATCAAATCAAAGAGAATCGATTGAAATCTCATTACTACATTAAATCAAATGGAATCAGTAGAAATTCCTATCATAATTGTTTGTAATCCTTGAAACAATAAAAATCTAATAACGATTGATTCAAAATATCCGTAATCAGGATAATCTCGCGGCCTTTACAGCGTACGCAATTTTTATACATAAAAATACACACGCAAGAGAGATATAAGAGTCTAAAAGCGCCATCTGTTGTATGGTTTTTTAACTAAAACAAGTATGATTTTTTTAACAAACACTGGGAGAAAAAATTGACTCTAGACCTTAATTGACTTAATAATTGTTAATCTAAAGCCAATTAATTATTGTTATTTTTTTTATCATAAATTGCTTCCCTGTTAAAAAAAAAATTAAAATTACTTTATTTTATAAGCTGATACGATACTGATACTTAGACGAACTTTGTATTTTTCCCGTTAATTCTATAAAATAAAGAAAATAATAATAATAAAGTAAGATTTTAATTGGCACACAGAAATGCCAAAAAAAAAATTTCACCTTTTACAATATATCACCCATCCTTAAAATAATGAGACCTACATTTTCTGGATAACTTTTTTTTTCACTTTAGGAGAGTAAAATCAATGAATCCTCCTCAATCTATAGCGCCCCGAGCTATTTTTTCAATAGGGTCTGCTACTGAGTGGTTAGTTTCTGTACTTTATCCAGTATATTGCGGTTTTTACCCTGAACATCCATTGGGGGATAGAGGCAGGAAAAAAAAACTCCCCTTCCGTCATTGCCAAACAGAGAGCATTTGGCAGTAGTAAATATTTGCCGCCGAGTAATCAAATTGAGAGAACTATGGTAGTAGACTCAACCAACTTCACCAAAAGCCTTCTCAGTTATATTTCTTTGATTTATTTTCTTTCTTTTTAGGGTGGAATGTATTTTTTATTCAATACTTTCTTTGATGATGTATGAACATTGCGTATCTAATTTCTTTTCACCTGGACAATTTTTTTTTCTTCCATCAATTACCTAATTGCGTTACTTCATTGTTAAAAATATGTACAGATTTTCTTCTGCTTTTAGAATTATATCGCAAAACTTGTGGGCTGAAATTTGGCGACATTAGTTTATAAGTTGAAGAAAGAAATCCAGAATATTTTATGAATGTCTGAATATTTTTGAAATGAAATAACAGATTTTAAAAATTTATCTAACAGAAATTTTTTTAAAAAAAATGAGAAATTTAAACTATTCAGCAAAGTAAACCAAAATATGCAATATTTTCAATATTCACGGTTGGACTAGATGGTTTTAACTGTTGGTCATGAAAGTCTATACTGTTAATATATACATAAGAGAATATGACTACTGTTAATCTCGCAAAAGAAGTTTTTTTTTTAAAAAAAAAAGTCTTAGCCCGTAGCTGTCTGCTGTTTGAGCGAACCAAATGTTGTTGTTGTCGTCGGTCATTAAGACAAAAAGGGTGCGATTGTTCTTGTTTTCCAGTGACGTCATTTATGGCCAATAATTCGACTTCCACTACACCCATACGCTACACCCGTTTATCCGTTTATAGGGTGGACCCATTCATACATCCATTCCTTCATCCCCAGATCATAATTTTGACCGGGACCAGAAAATTATAAATATCCGATTCGTACCCATAGAGGTATAAATTGTAAGTGAACATGGAGGACATTGTGACTCGACAAATTTAACGTGAACCAGTCTCCGTTTATTACACAGGGAGTATTCGGCCGGCTGGATTCTAACTCCCGTTCTCACAAACGTGAAGAGAACCAGGTAAAACGCATTTAAAAGAGTGGCACTTTTCTTGTTAGACTCGAGTCAAAATCCATCCTAAATGCTTATTCCACTTTCCTCCCTGAAATAGTTTTACCTCGTAATCAAATTCACTAACAGTGCTCTAGAAGATTAGCGAAAGGTTTCAACGATTTCTAGTTCCCTATTATGGTGTAATTCCAATAGACTTAAATCCATGGACAATGATGAGAAATACTGATATACTTAAGTCCCAAAAGCGTTTATCTAGAAAAGGAAATCACTTTGCAAGACCCCCCACGGTTTGACCCCCCCCCCATTTGGCGTTACTTCAAAAACGGAAGTTCAGTAAATAATCCAGTTTTTAAACTCATCATTTTAAAAGTTCGTTGTAACTAAAACATCGTTTAATCCTGTTAATTAAAAGTCCTCCAAGATGGCAAATTTTTTCCAATACTTGATCCAGGAGTTTCCTTGTCTTCTGGATTGGGTCCAAAATTACAAGGCCACGGAGTTGAATATTAGTTGTTGTAAACCCAAAAAATAGGCTCGGCTGTTCAACGACTGTTACAAAATGAAATGAAATCTTGCTAATCAGAGCCGTGGTGAGATCAAGCGCTTGCCTCCCAATGAGGTGAACCGGGTTCGAATCCCAGCAGTGTCTGGTCTATACGAATTGCGCTAATCACAATGCTGACTTAAAATATCCTCAGTGGTAGGCGGATCATGGATTAGAGTTCCCTTGCCGTTGAGAAAACCGTGGGAGGCTTACGTCGCTTTACTCAGCATGACAAAAATGCTGGTTAATTCCTTCAAAAAGTCCTCCACGATATAAAACTTCTCGCAATACTTGATTGAAGGAATTTCCTTGTTTTCGGTGATTAGATTCAAACTAACAAAGCTAAGAAACAAACATTCGTAATAGTAAACTCAAAATTGACTTAGCTCTTATAAAAAGACGGTTATAAAAAGAAATAACAATTAAAGTATTGTCAATCAAACATCTCATAATTATACATAACAGCCGAATTATTTCTGTACCATCAAATATTTTCATTATTTGTTTAAAATCAAACAGCAAAACACGCCATACATTCCTAAGTTTCAGAGATCACTGATAAAATTCTAAGCAACGGTCTTGATCGATAACACTAAACTTTCCAAAAACATCAAAAAGTGAAACTGTTCAAAAAATTTCCAGCAAAGTATCTAAATATCACAGAAAAAACTGTTTTGCACTACAGGAAAGCCTCAATAGTTGGATCTAGTACTCATAAGTTGACTATATCCATCTTTGTCTTAAATTTCAAAAGCATTTTACAGTTTTTAACTGGAAAATATTATAAATACTCTGTCCTTAAGATTATTAAGTATAAAAGTGTGCCTAGACGTTTACCTATATTCCTTAATGCAAGTAGCATAATAAATAATAAGATCTTTTAAGAATGCAGAAAAACCTTTATAATAAATTATTTGATTGTAGCATAAAAAAGTAAGACAACGGAATAAAAATCATTTTTCATGACCAAGATCTTTAAAAAAATATTTTCCTAACCAATAAAATGGTTCTAATTTTTTCATGAGTAACAAGCAACAAAAAAAATCTTTAAAAATGAAAATTATAGATATCGTGTGAAAAAAGTGTCTAGAATATCGAATTAAGAAGTGAAAGTTAAATATAAATTAATGCCTAATTATTATGTTTTATTCATCCACGTATTTTACTTACATCTAATTAAGTTTATAATTCAATTGAAATATAACAAAAAGCAATAACTCTAAGGCATTTAGACATTCTTTCCCTCTTAAATAACATTAAATGGATTTACTAGTTAACATAGTTAATTATTTTCAATTATTAGTAATTATTTTAATTATATAATTTAATATACAAATGAATTAACATTCGTTTATATTCATGTAAGCGTTTATTATTTCAGTTGCACCTTTAATAAATTGGATTAAAATTGTTTGATTCAAAAAGAATTCAGAAAAAAAATTTTTTAAGTAATTTTTAAACTAAAATAACTCGATTTAAAAAAAAATATTTCTGGTATTTTAACATTTTCAGAGGAAAACTAGCCCTATGACTTTAATGAAGAATTCAGCAGGGAGTGTCTGTTTAAATACACAATTGTGAGAATTAAGCAGACAAACATTATACTAATGAATAATGTGAGTTGTTTAATTTTAGGGAATAATTTAAAGCAATTTATCATAAAGGCAACTTTGCAGAGATAGGTTTTACAATTATAGGCACTGTTTAAAACTTTTAAACACATTATGAAAGAAAACTCATATTTTAAACAATATATCCATTTTTTTATGTATAAAGAAACATCTTACTTTATTTAGAGATAGCTATTATTACTTTAGTTCATGGAACAACAGCAGTTTTAATGTTTCTGCGCTATGAATGTAATACTCTCTACTAGGTGTTGAGTAAAATTTAAATTCGATACTTTACACTATGAATTTATCAATATTTTATGTCTAGTGCAGTATTCTAATTCCTCATTTGAACACTTTACGCTATAAACTTCATACCCGAATTTAAACGTAGTGTAAAATTCAATTCGACTATTAAAAATACGACCCTCTTATAAATATGATTATTTAAATTTGGATTATTACAATAATGATACTTGCTGTGGAACTAAAATTTTAAGTTTTAGCACACGGTTGAATGTCTGGAATTAGTAAGGTGTGAATTTCAATTTGAATACATTACACTACAAATTTAATATTCTGCATTAAACGTTGAGTAAAATTTAATTTGACTATTAGAAATAAGACTCACTTATAAGTAGGATAATATAAATTTGGATTATTATAAGTATGATACTTGTGGTAGAACTAAAATTTTAAGATTTAAAACAAGGTAAAATTTTTACCATTACATAATATTTGTGGTACAAATTTCAATTTAAATAAACTTTCTTCGGAGCTGTATATAATTTAATTGGATTTGAGTATTTTACATTATAAGTTTGATACTCGATATGGTGTAACGTCAATTTTATTTTAAATACAATCAATAAAATGATTGATTTTTGTGAACAACTTCCTGATTTTTCTATGCATTTTTAACCGGATTGCAGACAAATTCAATAAAGAGCTTTCCTTAAAATCTCCAATTGTTTAAATATAGTTCGGCAACAAATGTGTAAAGAAATCCCAAAGCAAATCACTCTTTTTCAATTTATAAATTGTCATAATCCAGTTTAAAAAATAAACCTGATGTCGAAACATTGAATAGAAACTCCAATGAGACTCGTTAAAGCCCTCACGTGACCACTAACGACCTACATCTGAAGAGTGAAAGCTAATATTATTCGAAAGCACTATCTCTAATAGATTCCAAAAAAGCGTTAAATTCTTTATATCCATTAATATAATTCATATTTCGATTTCTTTTTTCCTCAGATACTTTACGAACGGTTTTTTTTATCAACGTTATGTAAAAATATAAGTAAATGAAAAAAGTTTAAGTAATTTATCTTCTGTATAAAAACGCACATTTGGAATGATACAATTTTTTTTCTATTTTCTAACAATCTTGAAAAAATAAATGACTTTTATCGTCAAAAGATAATAATTCTAGTTGAGACTTTTCGAACGATCTATTTCTTATTATTTAATATCCGTAATGGTGTAAGGTGAATCCCGAATGAAATGAAACACACATCATTTTAAATAAATTAATCAAATTAATAACGTTTTCGTTTTCATTTACCGATCACAAAACTCTTTTGCTTCTCAAATTAAGTCGAATAATAGAAAATTTACACTTTAATGAAATTTTGGGAAAAAATATTTTTAATTCATTGTATTTAATCCAATTTTTTATGCCTGTTTGCTCTAACTTAAAATTAATTTCATAATTCTCGTTTTATTTTTAAGTTTCTTGAAAAGTTATAATTTTAAAATTATCATATTTATTTATTTTAAAACATAATACATTTGAAGTTTCCTTTTCTTTAAAAAAAGATTTTAAATTCTATTCTAAAATAGCCATCAAAACCGATAACGATTAAGTTAGTTTGAAATATATAAAAATAAATAAGTATCTGTTTTCTGTTTATAAATTGCATTTTTTATTTCGCCATCTTTTGTTCCATAAATATTGAAATAAAAATAGTTACACGAAATCTGACTTTGTCTAAGTTTCAAAAATTCTTTTACATGATAATTCTCAAATAATTATTATAAGTATAATCTAGCATATTATATACTATAAAAGAAAAGCATATTTTATTTTTATAGCCCTAATTTATTTCATAAAAAAAATACAAGTAGTAATATTAATTATTATTATTTCACGTCCGACAAGTCTTAACAATGAGCGCCTTTTTTGAGAGCTTAAAGCATGTTGACTTGTTATTTTTAATCTGTATATTTTGAAAGCGAATGAAATTTTTTAATCAAATTATATTATTAATTTACTTTAAAAGAAGTAATTCAGGTAAAAATTTATCAAAACAAGTATATATTTAATATTATATTTTTGAAAAGGAATCAATATTTTATAATTTGATTCAAAAGACAAGTAATTTTTGAGTAATGGTATACGTTATAATATCGATAAATAGTTTTAACATAATAGTTTCTGGACGGGAAGACTAGTAAAAACGGGAGGACAAGTATTTCATCTGAAAGAACGCAAGGATAGGGCTGTTTTCGATAACATTTTCAAAAATATGAAATAGATCAAATATGCTATCAGAAATATTTTTACGCTACGCATTCTCATTTATATGTAAGGCAAACTTATTTTGTTAAAATGTGATTTTGTTCCTATGGTGTGTAATCTTGCTTCTGTGTAATGTTGGAGAGACTTAAATTCCGCTCCTATGTGATTAAACCTATAGTTTCACCATTCTTATTCCTTGAATGAAGAATATCTGATAAAAAATAACCAGCTTAAGAGAAGAATATTCTTTCTACGTGATGAATATCTTGCCAATGTGATGAATCTTCTTCCTGTGAGATAGAACACCTTCCTATATGAAGCATCTTATTAATTTGTGAAGAATCTTCTTCCAATGTGCTGTAATCTTGTTATTAACTTCTTAATTTTGGATACTGATGTTCTCAAACACATTTTATAAAGTATAAAATATCATTTACGGCTAATGGCTTATGATAATAGCTAATGCTTTCAGAAATGTTTTTATGGTCATGTTATCTAATTTATATGAAGGATAAACTTGATTCATTATTAGGTAATTTTAATCCTAAGAAGTGTAAGTATAATTCCGTGCAGTTTTTGTGTGATATAAATTTTGTTTTTATGTGATTTAATATTATTTAAATGTTGTCATTCCTATATAAGGATGAATCTTCTTTTTAAAAGAAGAATCTTCATAAGAAAGCAACATCTTTTTTGTGATGAATCTTATTTCAATGTGCTGCGAACTTGGTTCTAACTTTCTACTTTGGAATGTCACATTTTGGGAAAAAACGTTTTACCGTATTTTTTAGTTCTAAAAAGCTAAAAAATTTAATATAATAATTTTACCAATAAAAGAAAAAAAATGTGTTAATGATATAAAATAAGAAAATAACTCAATTTTTTTTAAAAAATATATTTAAACGTATAAAAGAGCGGATCAAAGGAATATTCATTGCACTTTTCTGCAATAACATGAAAGATCTTAGATTTATTAAAATAATTTTAAGAAAATATGGATTTTCTTAAGCACTTAATTATACATTATAAATAAAAGTTTTACGAAAAGTTTAAATATGAACTCCCTTTTTAAGGTCGAACTTTAAAAATGAAAGTGAAGCAAAAGTTGCACTTAAACTTAAAATGTAAAAGTAATTTAGAATAAACGTCGACGGTGAATTTTATAAGGGTTTTAAATTTATTTTTCTTATTGCTATTCTAAATTTACTTCCTAAAGCATAACAAAATTTTTATCATTAGTTATTTCATAGAATTCAAATTTTTTTTTAACTATCCGTTCATTAAATGTATAAAAAAAGAATTTCTTTCAACTATTATCTCAATCATATATAAAGCGTATTAATTTAAAACCATTTACCTTGCAAACTTTTATCTAAACGTTCTATGCCCCGAATTCGAAATTCTAAAAAAAAAAAAAGATTCCTACCAAAAGAATCCAAGATTTGCTTAAGGATAGTTAATGTCTCTGTCGTTACCATACTTAACGAAACGGGGAGCAACTAAGTTAACCCGCCCACCCCACAGCACCCCAAGTCCCTTAAAAATAAGCATCCAAATTCCTTCTTTTTCCATTTTAATCGTTTTCTTAAACTTCTCCAAACAATATCGCTCCGGAAACTTAAGCTCTTATCAATAGATAAGGAAAGCGAACAATTTAACCAAATCCGGCATAATTTAAATACAGTGGACTTGTCTTTTGGAAGAATGAACTACTTCGAGTCTTTTTTCGATGAAATAGTTCCAAAGCGAGCATTTTTCTTGCTTTTTTTTTTATTTACTTTGAACCCCTTTTCGAACTTTTTTCATCCCAAATCACTGGAATTCGATCTATCCCTGATCTCCCTTTTTCTAAGTCCCTTTCCTCGAATTCATCCCGAGTTTCGGGCGAAAGTGGGCGTTCCGGGTTTTCTTTCGACAAATTGGTGGCCCTCCTCATCAATCATGTTTTGGTTACGCATTTTCTTCGATTCCCCGAAGATCAGTCAACAATGTCCTAGCTTGCTTGTTTTATTAGATACTACGAGTATCTCAAGGTCTGTTATTACTGAGACGTTTTTTCCTGTCTAGTTTGAATGGACCTTAAAATTCTTTTTTTAGCTCTCTTCATTTCAAATTTGTTTTCGCTAAATTGGATACTTTAACATGGTACTTGCATTTTTTGATTGAAGAATTTGTTTTCCATTTTTCTTCATTCACTGTCTGAAATTTAGGAGTTCAAATTCATATCATTATATGTGTCGTTCGATTTTTCCCCCGACAGGAAAGAATCGCTTTTGACAGTTGAGTGAATTTTGTCAGCTGAATGTTGCATTGTAACCGGAAAAAGAGATACTTCCACCCGATGATTCAAAAACAATTTTCAGGATTTTTTTTTCTTGAATGCTTTATCATAGTCATTATCGTGTTTTCTTTAGGATAATTTGAAATCGAAAAAAACTGACATATTTCCCAAAATGAAAAATAGCTTATAAGTGATAATTATAAAAATTCACATATTTTACTCTTTATAAAAAATATATATATATTTTTTTTAATGGTCTGCAACAAATGTCCAAAAAGGTTAATTTTGAAAATACATATTATGTTTTTAAAATATTTCGAGCATGACATAAACAAAATTAGCAAATTGTTATTGTGATAGAACAAAAAAAGTAGTAGTGTTTTTCTATTGACTCGACAACGAGCAATTCTTGTTCAGAAAATGGATTGTTAAGTGACTTATGTGATGTTAAGTGGGTGATTATGGATGTTATACGGACATTATTTTCTTTGATTATTTTCCTCACTCGTATGTTACAGCCCCTTGTTATTTTTAAAGTTCGATATAAAAATAACAGCTGAGGTACACAGAATATTTTTATTTTGTTTTTAGTACTTATAATTGTCAAAGAAAGATTATTAGATCTCTTATAATTATTTATATACCATAGAAGTCAGAACCATGCTAAAATATGATTAATAGATCTCGAAAAAATTGTTTATATACCAAGGTAAATAAAACTATTGCAAATTATGATTATTAGATCTCGTGTAATTGTTTATATACTATAATCAAAATCATTATAAATCATGATTATTAGATTTTGCACAATTGTTTACATGCCATGTTAATGAAATTCATTGTGAATTAAATTCAATTAAATCAAATCATTCATATAAAGTACAAAATTTACCGTAATAAATCCCACTTTTCATAATTTTAAATATTTGAAAACAAACTTTTGAAGAAGCAAAGGATATTGTCAGCATGCCCTTATTTAAACCAGTTTCAAAATTCAACTTATTTTATTTACTATTCCCATTTGGTTGGGATTTCGTTCCCAACATTACTTTCTTTTTATCTCAACTAGCTGAATATTCACTTTTCTTAAAGAGAAAAAAGTAAGAAATCAATAAATCGGCATAAATCAACACTGCGGAATCATGTAAAAAATTAAAAAGCATCTATCAATACAAATATATTTTTTAAACATTAATTCCACATTTCACCACACATTTAGTAAAAAATACAAAACTGAAAAGTAAATTTTACCGAATAAATAGTTTTTATAATCTGTCTAAATTTTACTCCATTTGCCAAATTTCATAATTAAAAACCCAAATTTTATTGTTAATTTTACCAAAATCATTACCGAAGCACTTCGGTGGAAATTGCCTACCTTTTTGTTATTCCCATAGTCAGAAACACGATAAATTTCACCATATTTTGGTAGTTTTAACCATACTTAATACGATAACTTAGATTATTCGATAACTTATTATGGATAACTTAACATTTCATCTAACAATTGCAGTTTTGTGTTCGAATCTTCCTCCCTCCTTTCCACTCGTCAGTTTTTTTTCTGTTTCAATTTGTTATGGTATCACAGTCAATCATCTTCCTTGTTCACTTTGTTATTTGAGTTTCTGTGCGTTATTATTGTACTTTATATAATCTTGTAGCATTTGAGACGTTTCCAATTTAGACGGTAATGGAATTAATCCCATTTTAGATGGAAAAGGGTTGCTTTATTTGTCCCTTTTTAGGCTGTGAGTCTTAAGGTTGCTATAAATGTTACCTAAGCACGCGTTCTTTTCATTAAAAGAACTAAATAAAATAATCGACGAAAAAAAATTTTTCATTCAACAAATGTGTTTTTTTAATTATATTATGCATTGTTCTTTTTTGTATTATAAAATATGGGTTACTTTTTTGGCGTATAAATCATATTTTAAAAATTATTTTAAAGCTAAGTTAGTTTTTTCACCAAATAAGAAATTACAGCTTCAAACAGGAATATTAAAAGAATGATTTTCCTCAACCAATCACCTTCGATCAATCACCAATTTAAATCACTTTCGTGTATTTTTATAGGAATTAAATATAAAATATCATGAGTTACATATTGGCGTTTAAAAGATATTTTAAAAGATATTTTGAAGCAAATTTAGCTCGTTTCACTAAATAAAAAATCTCCGCCTTAAATAAAACAAAATAGAATAATAAAATAGTAATTTTCCTCCACCATCTATAACGAACCGATTTCCAAACAATTTAAACCGCCATAGTGTCTTTTCATAGGAACATTCTTCAAAACATTTCAAATTTTTTAAATTTCAAGACTTATCATTTTTAAAAAGTAAGCTTTTAACTAGTTTTGAAAAGAAATGAGAATTCGCCTTATACATTCTGCGTATATTTCTCAACCAAAAAAAAAAAAAAATTATCCATTTTTTTTAAAAATTTTTCTAAGATTATATTCTTTTACATTCTTACTCTCTATCGGAAAATCACGAATCAAAGTCAGGGAGCTAAATTGATTGAAGAAGTATGGATTAAACGAAGACAAAAGAGAACAAACATAATAACAAATTTATTGCATTGGGGGAATTCAAAATGATTTAAGGGGGATACATTTCCGTGATTTTTCCGATGAAACTTTCACAATATCCGAAATGTATTTCTTTTCGGGAAAAACATTCGTCCAATACACGCACATCAAAATTTCATTGAAATGATAGATGTAAATCTCCAGTCTACCTTTTCGGTGTAAAGACAAATTGATTTTCAATTCAAGTGGGGGACTTAAGCCCCTCTGCCTCTTAAACCCTCAGCCAGAAAATGAAAGGGTTGAGTTCTGGCCCTCATCTCAAAGTCATGCAAACTGCGTCGACATTTATCCATCGAAATAATTAAACAGAACTAGAAGTTCAGAACATAATTAAAACGTTTACACTATTGGGACTGCATCTTCAAATTAATATTTATGTCTGGGGAATCGAAAGGATACAATAGGAGACGTCTCTTGGATATGCTGTTTGGAGTGTTGGTACAAGGAAGCTTGCGAATATGGCGCGTTATCAAATTATTCCAGCATTCAATACAATGTCTTTGTTGATGGCTCGCTTCAGCAATTGCCGATAATATTCATGCTGGGAACCTTCTTCAGATTGTTGGTGAGAGAGAGTCACGACTCTATACTTGGCCGTTAATGAACTCGTTTCCTGGATGATATAGATTGAATAAATTGGCGAGCATTCTTGGCGGATATGGGAAATGGCCGTATCGTGACAATTTTGGAGAACAGCCCCGAAGGCGTTTTAGCGAAATTTCATACGTTTTAAATGCAATGTTTCTGCATGAGGCTGATTAAAACTTAATCTTCGGATAATTCACAAGAGAAATCAATTGCTCTTTACACAAAATATGGCGTTTTCGTTTGTTGAAATATAAGTTGAAACTCTAATTTAATAGTTTTACGATTTCGAGGTGGTATTAAAATAAATGCTTTAGAAAGAGTAATAACTAACTATTTGTAGTACTTTTACTGTAAAACTTAGTAGACATTAAATATTTCAAAGGATATTAAGATATATTAATTAATATTTATGTTAGAATCTACAGACAAATGCTGTCAATTCTAAGCTAGAACTAAATCCAAATGATTTGATTGAGATAATTAAAATGCATGTAATAAAAAAATATTATTTCACCGTGAATTATGAAGAAGCTTTAATAAATCTACTTATCATTTAAACTTTTAAATTCTTAAAAGCTTCGTTCTTGACTTATACCATTAGAACTATTGCTCAAGACGAAGTAATTAGTTATAGCGTGTTCTGCTCTGAATATGTATTTTTAAAATTCTTTTTAATTATGAGAAGGTTAAAATATCTAAAATATTAAACTCAAATAATCTAGCTAAAATATTAATTTATTAATTAATATTTTAGCTAGAAAAACAAACAAAAACCCAATCACAAGACGATTGGGGTAAAAACAAAAAAAAAACATTGCAGAAAAAAATAATCAAGGCATTAAAGAATTCTAAACAAAAAATAGTTCTTTCTAATTTGAAAATAAATGTTCTGTTACACAGACTGCTCCGTAATTACCTCCCTTAATATATAATCCATTGCAACTGAAATCGATCAATGACCGTTGCCATCATATCACAAATATTCATGAAAATTTTTACAAGGAAAGTCTTAATGAAAAACCTAGACAATTCGTTTTCAGAATTTTTGGATTAAAATCACTATCAGTGAGGTAGCGAAAATACTTTTGGGATATTTTACTCAATTTACGAAACTGCAGATTGTGACTCGTATGTTAAAAACTGTACCTTTTCTATTTACATACTAAATTTATATGCTTATTTTCTTAATTTTCGAAGAAAGAAAAAACTAACTAAGCAAATAAACTAAGTAAACTGTGTAACTTAGCAAATGAAATGTTGATAATATTTTTATAATGTTTTAAAAAGTTTTATTAAAGTAATTTTTTTGGCAAATTTTAAGAATTTTTTACTGAGAAATATAATTGTGTAATTATTATTTCTGACGAAAATATAACGTAAATTATCTAATAATATAATATATAAGTATAATTGAAAAATCAATGTGACATTTAACCAAATATTTTCATTAACCAAATCGGAAAAAAGTGCCAAAGAAATTCTATGATTAAGTATATTATTTTAAGCTTTTATTAAATTAATTGTGATTTTATTTACAGAAAGTTTGCAGATATGCCAAATTTTACACCAAGATCACTCGTTTTCACACCGAACGTCAATTATTTTCGCTACGAGCATGACTGCCACTTTACACCAAGTATCAAAATTATACTCTATAGAAACTTGGATATCCAAATAAATTTGACTACGAGAAACGAACAGTACGTTTATTTACTATGGACAGCACAAGAGGGAAAAAAAAATAACAAATATGAGAAACTAAATGGCACAGCGCCATCTATTGATAACTTTAAACATAAATTTTAGACATTATTTAACACTCCCCACCATGCATCCATTTATTGGATGCATTAAATATTCATTGCACTTCTAGATTATATAGTCTTTCAATGGGTCTTTTTACCACATTATTTTCCAATTGAATCTCACATGATCTAATTTTTCCGTCTCTACCTGTAAACAAATTTTTTATCCTTCCTAATTTCCAATTATGGCGCTTAACATTATCTTCTCTCACGAGAACAACATCATCAACTTTATAAGTATTCAAATTTTTTGATTGTTTAGAAAACATAACAGATCTTAACTCTAATAAGTATTCCTTAAAAAATCTTTTCCAAAAATGATCCAACAATAATAATCTATACTTCCACGTTTTGGTTAATTCCACCTTATTTGACATTAAATTAAGATTATTAGGAGAAGGTAAAGTAGTTAAACGTGACCCAACAGTAAAATGGGAAGGAGTTAAAGGGTCAGGCTCATTTAAATCATTGTAAACATAAGTTAATGGCCTAGAGTTAATAACCGATTCTACTTCAGTTAATACAGTAATTAATTCTTCATAACAAAGAGAATTTTTACCCAAAACTTTTTTTAAGCAATTTTTAACAGATCGAACAAGCCTTTCCCAAAAACCTCCCCACCATGGGGCACCTTCTACAATGAATTTCCATTCTAATTTATGTTTCTCTAAGAAGTTACACACTTCATCATTTTTACACATTTTATACAAATATTTAAGTTCTTTATCAGCAGATTTAAAAGTTTTAGCATTATCAGAGTATATAACTTTACTAATACCCCTACGGGCAAAAAATCGTCTTAATGATAGCAAAAAACATTCAGTGCTCAAATTAGATATTAATTCTAAATGAATATTACGAGTAACAGCACATGTAAATAAACTTATATACACTTTAGAATTATCCTTTAAATACAATGGCCCTGCAAAATCAATACCAGTAATCTCAAATGGTTGAGATTTCTCTACTCTATCAATAGGTAAAGGTGAAATAATTTCTTTACCCCCTTTAGCTGTAAATTTTTTACAAACTCTACAATTATACAAAATAGATTTAACAAATTGTCTTCCTTTTAAAATCCAAAACTTACTTCTTACCTGAATTAAAGTTTCATTAACACCATTATGTAATACCTTTTCATGACAATCATAAACAATTAATTTTGCCAAATAATCATTAGAAAGAACAACTGGACATTTTTCATACACATCTAAAGATGAATTAATTAATCTAGTTTTCACTCTTAGAATACCTTTATCATCTAGTGTAAGATTAACATTAGCTAATTTACTAATTTTATCTACTCTTTTATTTTGTTTAAGATTTTGGATTTCTGAATAAAAACTCTGTGCTTGGGACATTTTGATCCAGTATTCCCAAGATTTTTCAGTTTCCAGTACAGAAATCGGACCTGTGCACTTCTGTTTTGTCTTCAGAATATTAATAAATCTGAAAACGTAGGATGTCACACGCACTAATTTTCGAATTTTACTGAACTTCGAAATGCACAAAATAGGTTGAATTTCACAATTTTTAACACCAGGTGTCATATCACATCTTTCTTCATCACATGAAGAAAGTAATGCGATTTCAGAAGAATTTTTATCAGGCCAGTTTTCTTCTGATTCAGATAACCAAGAAGGACCACAGGCCCACACACTGTCACACACTAAATCTTTGATTTTCACACCACAGGTTATCTTGTCAGCCGGATTATCTTGTCAGCCGGATTATCACTGCCTGGACAGTGGTACCACATTTCTGGAAATGAACTTTCTTTTATTTCACTGACACGATTTTTCACAAAAGTTTTCCAACGATATGCTGATCCTCTAATCCAGTTGAGCACAATTGAGCTGTCAGTCCATAGACGAGGTTTTGCATCAGGAAATTGCTCCTGCACAACTTTCAATAATCGCACTCCAATAACTGCAGCCATGAGCTCCAACCGGGGCAAAGTCAATTTCTTTAAAGGAGCTACCTTCCCTTTGGCTAGAACAAACGCTGTTCGAATTTCACTAGAAACAGTGAATCTCAAATAGATAACAGATCCATATGCAGTTTGTGAAGAATCACAGAAAACATGAATTTCTAAATTCTGTGGAGTCTCTCTCGATCGAAAATACCAACGTGGTATATTGACTTCACATAATCCTTGAAGTTGGTTGTACCAGCAGTTCCAATTGGCTTTTATTTCTTCTGGCACCGGTTGATCCCAATCAATGCCATCGATCCAGAGTTTTTGAAACATAATTTTTGCTTGAATGGAAAATGGCGACAGGTAGCCCAAGGGGTCGAACAGTCTCGATGAAATCTGAAGAATAGTTCTTTTGGTCAGTATCTTTTCTGAAGGAGAATCCACAACATCATCTGGTGAGTATGTAAAACAATCATCTGTTGAAGAGTATCTCAGTCCAAGCACCTTTGATGTAGCTTCAGGCATATTTAATTTTAAAGTTTTACTTTCTGGGAGAAATTCTTTCTTTAATTCTTCCGAACTAGAGTTCCATTGGGTTAAATTCATAGATGCTTCCTTCATAATTGTTTTAGCTTCATGATAAACTTGACGAGCCTCGTCTTCTGAGTCTACTCCGGTGATGAAATCATCTACATATAAAGAATTCTCTAGTAGTTGAACTGTCTTAGGATAAATATCTCGAAATTTCTTCAGATGATGCTTAATACAGGCAGCAAGCAAAAATGGACTTGGCTTGGCTCCAAAAATTAGTTTACAAAATCGGTACACTGCAATTTTAGGATTTTGTAAATCCGATTCATCATCAAGCCAAAGAAAACGCATGGCATCTCTGTCCTCTGGATAAATAGAAATTTGAACACGTTTTTTGTTTTTTTATAGTGTTAATTTTTTTACCCACACCAATTACACCAATACTTACACACCACATACTGCAACCACTACTTATAAAATTTTTTACAGTACTTTGGATTGAAGTAGTTGACACCATTTTTAATCTTCAGGAACAGGTATGTGTGTGTGTACATCTATCTATAGTGAACCATTTTTAAAGGGTTGAAAAATACACATTGATGTTAGAAAGTACAGGCTGTTTATGAAAATATAACTTGATGAGCATTTTCTGTGTTTGTTTTCGGAAAAATTACTGTATACGTTAGTTTATAAAAATAATTTTAAAAAAAACCTACATTTGAGGTATTTTTTGTGATAAACTGAACTCTCTTAAACTAAAAAAAATAAAAGTTGTATTTAATAGTACTTTTTCAAAAAACATAAAAATATCTTTTTCGTCAATAGACGACAGCAATATTTTTATTGTATTAGTTATTTTCATGGCGTGCCTGCACCATTTTTATTTTAAATCTTTTCTTTGTTTCAGTTTCAAGTGCATTTTCAAAAATAAACATGTTTTAACGGAGCCCGCTTTACCATTCAGTCTGTGAGTTAAAGGGAAAATAAGTTTATATTTAGGAAGATGCATCTTTGTAGTTTTCTTAAATCGTTTCTGCCTTTTCCTTGGCATCCGAGGGATTATTTATATGCAAATTTCTTTCGTTTGACTTCTCTTTTCTTGAATATTTGAAACACAAAAGCGAAATAGTTTTTCACCACTAGTCGCAGAACATTACGCCCCCTCCCCTTGATGGTGGAAAAAAATGAGACTTTCAGGAAATTGCATGTGCGAGATAAATTGAAAAAATCGTGATTCAATATTGAAATCGTAATTGTCGTTTCCTCCATTACTTTGAACTCGTCTCTAACCTAAAATTCTATTTGTGGAGCTGTATAAGTTTAAGTTTGTTCTAAGTTAGAAGAGCCATGCAAGTGTAACTTAAGTCTGAACTAAGGAAGAGGAGCCACGTAAGTTTAACATACTTCAGAACTAAGTCAAGAACCCTATAAGTTTAACCGCTTCCCTTACCAATTTTTTTAAATGTAAAAATTTAACATATTTTTTTATTTCATTAATAAATGCAGGGAACTAAAATAAAACATAAGTTATAATTTGAAATTTTAATTTTTTAAAAGTAAAAAACAATTTACCATCAGTTTACTATCCCGAGTTACCTCGGGCAAATTAAAAAAAACTTAAATATTAGTCTTTGTATATATTTTAAACAAGGAGCAACACAAAGTGATACTTTCTAAACGCCAATGAAATGGCACGCCATTTTTTACTATTCTTTTTTTTTTCAATGTAAATTCTGAAACCATCCTCTATACAATCGTACAAAACACGTCTGCAGTGCCACAATCCAACAGCAAAACTTGTCAAACTTCCAAACCAATCGAGGAAAATTTATTTTCTTCTTCGGGCTGAGTAAAAACGTGATAAAACAAAACGTACTGACAAATTCTGCTACGCCCGAGTTATCTCGGGATAATAAATAGTTAAAATATATACATATCAGAGTTAACTCAGGGAAGCGGTTAACTTACTTCTGAACTAAGTTAGAGAAATGCAAAATATATATTTCAAAAAAAAAAAAAAATCATTTCAACTATGTCTTATGCTATCTTACATTTTTATGTCAAAGAACTTTCAACAATTTTAAAATTTTAGATCACCTTTTTTTGGGAATTTCGTAGTTAATCTTCACTTTTGTTTGAGAAACCATACCTTGTGGCTTAACTAAGTGTTTTTTTTTAAAAAAATTATAAGTTATAGGACGTCTTAATACTAAATATCTTTATTATAATACCTTTAAAACAAACGAAATTTTGACATTTGTAAGACCTGATTTCAGGAAAACTAATCCATAGCCTTAAATTTTGTTTGAGAAACTATTTTATGTAAAATGTCATTTTTATGATAATACAAAAAAGAAAACAATTATTAATAACTTTTGAAGACCCAAATAATTACGGATACTTCCTATATATCTTAAGGATCAGAAATCCAAATGCATCCGCACAAAAAAAAAAAAAAAAAAAAAAAAAAAAAAAACATGCTTATTCAGAGAATGTACGATTTTAAGTATGATACCACAACTTTAGATAACTTTTTCACTAATTAATTAGCATACTTTGAGGTTACCCCACCAGACTATTAAAATTGATTTCCAGTCTGTGAAAATCCGATCATCGGATCAAAAGTTATTCAAGATTATTCATATTTTTTTTTTGCGCACTGTACATCATTTAAATACAAATATAAAAATCATGATATTTCCTATCGTTTTCTTACCGTGAAAGCTTCTAATCACTAGTGCATAAAAGAACTTTAACTTTAAAAAAATTAATAAAGAAAAGTACTTGACTTGCAAATTTAAAAAAATGGCAAAAACTCATCAACAACCGTCAGAATGTTTTGTTTTGGGTGAGTAAAGCCTCTTTTTTTGTTCCAAAATCTGGAAAATCTATATTTTCTTTTTCGATAATATTCAAGTACAGAACTCTGCTCGGAACTAATTTTTTCGATTCTTTTTTAACGCATATTTGAACGCAAATTGATTTTTTGGAATGTTGTGTAATTAAAGTACTTAGAATATTCCATTTCGATAATAAGTGCTAAAAAGATCACATTATTATCCTCTCTAGTCATTCTGAGGCTCTATCATCGCATGAAATGAAACTTTTTCTGTAATACTTTGTATATTTTTAGGCATATTATGTTATATTATGATTATAAGGTCAAGTTATGCCAAAGCCTGGCTAATTTGGGGAATGTTGCAAATGCCAATATGAAGAATATGAATTGCTTTGTGAAAAAAGAAAACTTCACGGTCCATTTTTTAAAAAAAAATATCACCTTAAAAACCTGCAAAAACTATGAATTATTCATTGGTTTGAATAATTTTTATCTTGGTAGAAAAAAAAGTTTTAATGATCTTTTAAATATTTATTATTTTTTCTAATACCCAGTTATTTGTTTTAGGCAAAATGTTATTGGTTACATATCATTTAAAATTACAACTCTCCCTGGAGTATTTTAGCTGAAACTTTTTTTTTATTTGCTTTCACAAAAGGAACTTTATAACTAATACCTATAAGAAACATTATATGGACTCAAGTCGTATTAATGTATAAATTCTTAAAACATTTATTTTAATTTAACGAAGAGAATATTGAGGGTATCTTAAATTAGATTAACTGCTTGCAAAAATTTATGCCAGAGGAACGGTTTAAAATTTGCAGCGGTGAAGAAAATAGTGATAACTCATAAGTCAAATTTAGGACATTGTGTATATACTGTCCGAACTTAATCGCACCAACTGATCCCACCGAATGAAGCAATTTAGTTCTTTAGAGTTGGGTGAATATTATAATAGTCAAGAGTGTTAATCTCATGACCGACAAAACAAGGATTCAAGTCACAATATTTCTTCCAAATCCCTTCCTGCATCTTGCACACCCCAATTTGTGATCCTGGACTATTATAATACGATACTCTGATTCACTTCAAGAGACCATGAAGTTGCTTAACACAAAAAAAAAAAAAAATATTGACCATTTCTTACGTTAGGTGAAACAAACATCTATAAATTAAACCATGCTAGTTGTAAATAGTTAAAAAACCATACACTGTAACCATGGTTTTTTTACCATACTAATTGTAAACGGTTTCAAAATCGCAAAGGTAAAAAATGTTCTTTACCGCAAACTTTACGGTTAATGGGTTGGATAAACTGCTGTCGGTTGACTTGCTATAGATTTAGAATGAAAATTGTAACTGTGTATATGCAAACTAATAAGTCGATCCTTCATTTCTCATTTCATTTCTTCATATATAGCATTTATTGGTAAACTAGGTAAGATTAAATAGTCCGAAGAAAAGCGAAAAATAAATAGATAATTAAATAAATCTTGCATAATACCATAAAGTTTTTCCCTATGCTGAAATAGATTTCTAGATCTATAAAATATAGTAGAATTTATATTTAAAATAAATTCTCTTAGAGAGTCTGTATATATTAAGCTATTCGTGAAATATTTTAAAACAGATTTTGAGCTTTAAGTTTTACGCCACTCTTAATACTTCATCTAAATATCATTTTTCTACTATAGAATTTCACTTAAAAGTTCAGCATTTTCCTATTCGCAAAATGCTTAAATTAAATTGTCAGCAAATTGTGAATTAATTATAACTGTCATACTTCCAATACCTTCATCAAAATAACATTTTTCCTCAAGATTTCAATTCGCGTAGGAAGTTAGGCAATGTGGAATTAGAGAAAAATTTAAATAAATTTTGAATGAACTAAAACACCATTGTAAACTTTTTCGTAAATTTTCATTAAAGTGAGTTCTGTTTTCAATATTCAAATTTACACAGATATTTTTTAGCAAAGTGACATTTGTGAAATATAAGCGAATTTAGAGTGAAAAATAATTTTAAGAATATTAACATAAACGTCGAAATTCCAATACTGCCCAATATTTAAAAAAATAATCCACTGGAAACAAGATTTGAAAAAAATGAAATCAATATTTAAGCGTAATAATTAAAAGAAACCGCTTAGAAAATCTTATAACAAAATTATACTGAATAATGTAAATTCAATATAATTACGAAGTGATTAGAATTGCGCGTTATGCAAACAATTTAAAACTCATATGATCCACTGAGTAAAACTAAATTTAGCTGAAACTTTATTATTCCCTAAAAATATTCTAAAAAAGGAAGCGTCTTGAAAGCACATGACTCCGAAAATGCTTATCACTGCTTTAATTTATTCAGAATTTTTGTCCCGTTTTCTCTTAATTATCTTCAAAATCTTTCATTTTGGAACAATAAGAGGTGTTCCCATCCTATCTCTATAAACATGAAAAGAGTCAGGAAATTATCATATGAAAAGACTTCTACTTTATTTACTTTTATTAGTTTGTTCTGAGAAAGAAGTTTTAAGTCAGAATTTGGCTGATGACTTGGCGAAATTCGCATATTTTTATTTAGGATAATGGAAGTGGAGAGAATTAATCTAGTAAAATTGATCGCGCGTATATTTAATTTGATATTCAACCAAGCTTTAAACAGTTCATTAGCTGGCGTTCCAAAATTAAACGATTTCTACGCCGTTGGCGAGATTAAAGATTTTAAGAAATAGGAAATATATAATGGAATTTTTTTTTTATATTTTTATTTGAAAAGGATGTATTTATCGAAAGCTTGTGAGTGGTTAACTCAAAAAATGCTTTTATGTAATGTGATAGATTATTATAAAAACTGCCTGAAATTATGAAGCGTTTTGCCACTGGCATGGTGAAATCTTGAGAAGAATTTTAAAGATTAACAAATAATATTTTAGTTTTTTGGAATTATATAAATTATTTCATTAAACATCTGTTTTTATTGTATTTTTTGCAGCTAATCACAAATGGATCATTATTATCATAACAAAAATGTTAGAATTTTTATAATACTCGAAATTAAAAAAAAACATAAAACCAAGCAAATGCAATTGCATTTTTTCATCAAAATATCTGTACTAAAAATATTGCCTACATTCTTATTAGGTAATTGCAGTAAACAATTGAAACCTTAGTTTTTTTTCCTCTAATAAAATGCATATAAATTGTGTTTTTAAGATTTGCATACCACAATTTGTAAGAACAAGATTAAAATTCTTCAACAACATGGAAATAGTATTTCAAAACAACGTTTTTAAATATGAAATGTTTTTAGATTTTAAAATTAATTTTTAAATTAAAGAAAATAATTTTAAAACTAAAAATTTGCTTTTATTTTTAATATGGCTAGTTGTATTTTTTTTTCTGGTAGAAAACAAAAGTTATTTAATTAGTTAATGTTAAAACAGCAACTATATTAATTTTTAGTTAAATTTTAAATTAAGTTAAATTAAAATTTAATAAATAAAAATAATAATTTGTATTAAAACTTATATGAATACAATTTAAACTAATTAGGGTAAATTACATGAAATTAAATTAAAAATAAGATTGAATTAAATTATAATTAAATTCAATTAAGTTTAAAGTAGAATTAAAGTTTAATTAAGTGAAACATAAAATATGAATTAAATCGAAATAAAAAATTATATGAATCAAAATGACTGAATGAATAACGCAATTTAATACTAACACTAGGAATTAATTGAACATTCAACATTCAGAATTAATTGAAATAACACTGAAAATTATTTGAAAATGCCCAAATTGTATAAAAACGTTTTATTTAGAATGAAATCAATAACAAATCTTGATTTTTCTCAGGAAAGTTTAGGGGAAAAATCATGACAAGAGTCTGTTTTTTTTTTCTCTTTTCTTTCAAAGAATTAAATTTAATTGTAACTAAATGTCTAAAATAAATAAATGTAATTAAGTGTAAATTAATAAGGATAAGTGAAATAATTGAAACTAAAATGGGATTAAAATAAATGAGCACTTTAAAATATTTAAAAAAATTAATAAATGTATCAAAACAGTTTAATACTTATGAAAAAACGAAAGTACAAACAGTAACAAATTATTCAGCTGACAATTTTCTTCGGAAAGCAGACGAGATTATAACTTTAAAATGTTTTTGCTTCAATGAATTTAATTTTCAAGTTATAGTAATTTAATTTTTAGATGAATGTTTAAAATTGGGCCATTTTTATTTCTTTATAAATATTTAATTAAATTTAAGTTAAAGTAATTTTGAATAATTATATCTTAAATATAAATTCATTTTAAGTAAATTATCTAAAATAACTATTAATTCAAACTAAAATTATTTCCTAAAAAATGTATAAAATAAATTTAATTTTTTTAATAATATTAAAAATAAAACATATTTAATCTTTCATAAAATGCTTTCATAAATGCATAAAATCTAACTAAATCAATTTTTAATGAATACTTGAAATTAAAAGGAACAAAAATTAGATAAATTAAAAAGTGTTTAAAATTAGATGAAAAGTTTCAAAATTTAAAGCAAGTTAAAAAAAAAAGTTTTTAATTTCTTAACGAAACTAAGTCATTATTCGTTTCAAGATAATTTGTTTTCATTTATCGTGGGCTAAATAATTCACAAGAGCAGCTAATGTTTTAGCTGACAGCATTTTAAAAAAAAATGACTGTTTTAATTAGTTTGGTTCGAAAATGTCTTCTAAACATGTTTAAGTTCCCTTTAATTGACACTGATCCAGTTTTAGTTTTCATTCTCTTTACTTAATAGCTAGATTTTAGGTTTTAAAAGAAATTAATCTCGGCTGATAACAAACATGACATGATTTTTTGTTGAATGGCATGAAATTAATTTTTAATTAGAAAACAGTACATAAACAGGTTTTTAAACTGTTTTTTTTCATCTCTAGTTGATTAAACAATATTCAAAATACATAATATCATAAGTAGCAAATATATAAAACAGTTCCGAAACACTTTATTAACTATTCAGAGACATTAAATAGTTGGTAATAAAATTTAAGTAATACTTTTATTACATAGATAACTAAAATAATAAGAGATGATTTAAATAACAATTAAAATTATTGAAATATAAAAAAAATTAAATTAAAAATAATAAGATGACTGTTTAATTATTTTAAAAATCGCTAATTTTCGGAAATCAGTGTTACAAAAAATGAATAATTACCTTTTCATATTATATTAGTTTGACACAGTAAATATTAAAATTCTTTGAAAAGCTAGATTTTTTTTGTGTCACTTTTTATTTATAAATATAACTTTAATTCAAATTGTACTAGAAATACAGTAAACTTTTCTTTTCTTTATTGAATATTTATCGAAACGTGATCAATACGTGATACCTTACCGAATTTAGCACAAAAAAAGTCTATTACAATTTTTACATTCAAACATCCGCACTAGATGGCGATACTTCTTTTTGTGGCTAAAAAAAGGAACTGAAAATCATTATTGTGGGGAAACGTAAGTTAATCAGTAACCAATGTATTTTTTTATTAAAGAGTTATTTAATTAAGTTTGTTAACTGAAACTATATTAAAAAATTCAGCTCGATAAATTTGAAGTAATTTTAATTTAAAATCCTTATAAGCAGAAACTAGGATAGTTTTTGATAGCATCGCATAGTATGTAAAGTAACAGAATACGCGATATCAATATTTACATTTTTCTGAATGCTTCAAACTAAATTTAGAGAACAACGTTCATTTTGCTTTCAGATTCCTTTAAACATTTTCAACAACCATTGCATAAAAATGTATAAGGAATATGTAAAAAAATAAAAAAATTAGCAAAAAAGAAACTCATGTGCAGTGCACAGAAGTGTAATTTCTGTATTGGGTGAAAATTGAAGTAAACGCGTATAAAAAAAAACATTACTTAAAAATAAACATATTTTAATTACTTCTTTCAATAAATCATTTTCATGGCAGAGCAACAAAAAAAAACTTTCTTATTTATTTAAGTTTTTTAAAAAATTTCTGTATAAAAATGTTCGCAACATTTTCACTCACAAAATACAAACCATTATGATAAAAACTAAAAAAAAAAATATTTTACTTTAGTTTCCCAAGAATGTAAGGCATTTTGAATTAGTTTATATCCCTTTTTATACTTCAAAATACTAAAACAATGTTGAAATACATAAAAATTAAAAAGATAAAGTTTGTTTTTTTTTTTGTTCAAAGAACTCATTATAGTGTTTGTTTATAACACATGGTATTATGATATTAGCTAGATTCAATTTGTCTTCTTAAAAAAATTATTTTATTAATTTAAAAACTATTGCTTTTCAGAAAAAGTTTGCTCGTTCTCTCTTCTTATAACTCTTCACTCCGTTAGGTGTAAGGAGAATCATCTCAACCTGCTTCACCACCAGCAGGTTGAGGGGACTCTCCATCTCAACCTGCTGGGGACCAGGCGTCGTTCTATTTCTCGTTTATTGTCATTGCGTTTTATTCGAATATTATTTTCTTCAATTCAATCGTAATAATTTTGCACTATATACTTTTAAGTAAACATATCCTTCATTTATTTACCTTGAAGTGTACAGTCCAGCGTCTTTTGTACTTTGAATTTTTCTGGTTTTCTGACAGTTATCATCGCCATTTGCGTTCTCTGATTTCTTATTTTGTTACTCAATTATTCTTTTTTCGCTTACTTATTTTGAATAAAAGAAGTTTTTGTTATATTAGTTGATAAAAGCCTATAACTTATTTGTTTTTGTTTTTAAGTTGTACCAGGTTTCTGATCAGTATAAAAGTATTGATTTAACACTTCATTTGAATATTCTTGTTTTTATTTCATTTGATATAGTTCTGCATTCCCAAAATTTTATTTAGAATAGCTAAAACACTGCTTCATTAGATGAGTGAAATTACGTTCCCTGACCATATTATTAGACACACTATAAGATACTATTTAAAATCTTAATTATCAGGTGATACTACAGCATTATTGTTTTTACGTGGCTGAAACTGGTTTACATTTGTTTATGTTTGTGTATCAATTACTTAACACTGTAATGCACTACGTTAAAAAAAAAAGAATATAATGTAAATAGGAAGTATATAAAAAATCTCCTGAATAAAAACCCATTACTTCTATGCTATATAAAAGACTACAGTGCGTCGAATAATTTGATATAATTATTATGATATACTAATATAATACTAATATAAGTATACTAATATACTAATATAATTATTATGATATACTAGAATAATAAATATTCTATATTTATCTAATATTTCGTCTAATTTATCCTATCGTCGAATTCATATTATCTATCGTCTAATTTAACCCATTGATAAACGAACGTAAACAAGTGCAAATCGGTTTCAGTCGCGTAAAAATCATAATGCTGAGTAGTATCACCTGATAATTAAGATTTTACATGGAATTTTATAGTGCGTCTAATAGTTTGTTAATATAGTGCGTCTAATAGTTTGGTAGTTAATATAGAATCGAAGTAAAAAGTCTGGAAAATAAAAAGGGCCGAGTGCACACTGTAAAAAATGCTGTGTAATACCTATCCGAATTTCGTGTTGAAAAACCTTAAAGAATTGTGCTTTATTTCAGATTAATACTGAATTGAACTTTCATAAACAATTTAAAGGGTAAAGTTAAATCGAAACTCTAATAATTGGTAAAGCTTAAAACTACGTCATGAGCCGTGATGGCTCAAGGGATAAAGCGATTCGAATAGAGGTTCGAATCCCAGTCGATACGAACTCCGCCTACGGCTTGCACCTATCACAGTGCTGACTGGAAATATCCTCAGTGGTAGACGGATCATGGGTTAGAGTCCCCTTGCCGTCAATAAACCGTGGGAGGTTATCTTCCTCTTCATGTAATTAAAATGCGGATTAGTTCCTTCAAAAAGTCCCCCACAATGGCAAACTTCCTCTCAATACTTGTGCCAGGAGTTTCCTTGTCTTCTGGATTGGGTTCAAAATGACAAAGCAATGGAGTTGAACATTAGTAGTAGTAAACCCATATCATTGGGACGGCTGATCAACGACGGTCATAAATTAAAAATAACACTAAGTCATATCCATTTATCTCACTCATAGTTGACAATAGGGGATGCATTGTTGTCATTTTTTAATGTTCCGCAAATTTGGGAAAATAAAGGTAACTTGCGATTTTATTTGTCCTGAAAGTGATATAATCGATGACAAGAGACTCTAGCTACAAATAATGAATGAGTTTAATTAATTATCAACATTATTTCTGAATTTTTTTTTTTTTTAATTTTCGATCTATGGCGGACTTAGAAGCGCAACTATTAAATATCGACCCTAGTACCTACGGAAGAACAACTTTTAAGATTATAATCGACGGCTTGTCCACTAATTTCCATCTTCTTATCTGAGTTTTCAAACTAAGCATGTAGACCATGTGTTTTTCAAACTTATGACTTTTGTGTACCCTTTCTAAATTTTTCGAAACTCTGCATACCACTAACAAGAAATTTAATGTATTTTTTTAAAAATATGTTTATTTTTACTAAAAAAAAATTACACAAAAGTTAAAAATCACAACTGGCTGTTGACACCACTAATTATTAACTTTTAACTCTGCAAAAATAGCCTATAGAAAAATACGTAATCGTAAATTTTCACGATTAGCCTTGTTTTTAAAGAAAAATTTTTGCAAGCTTCGTTTGTTGCAAGATATTTCGCATAAAAACGCGTACCCCCGCTAAATTGTACCCGTACCCCTGGGGGCACGCGTACCACACGGACATAGACTGTTATAAAAGACTCGTATGTTTTTAGTTGTTTAATAAAAATATTTGCTATCTCTTAAGACGATTACGTAAATAATATTACAATATTATTCACGTAATGCGTAATCTCAATTACGTAAAATAATATTACAATATTTAACTTCTTTACACATGATTAGTTTGAAGTTCACATTCATAATGGTATGTGAAATATCTAGCTTTCTATACATTTCGGTTTTGTTAAACTTTGTTTGAATTCATATTAATTTTCTCTGTGCACTGTACGTATGCTTGATATAAAAATAGTGAGAATGAATTTGACAATGCCATATATCCGTGTGTGAAATCTAATCACTAGTTCGAAAGGTATATAATTTGATTTTCAAATCAACGCACAAGCAATAAAACCCGTTAATTGCTAGTTATTTTGCTTTACCTTGTTTCTAGCATAGTCCCCTCTTAAAGTTAAAGAAATAAAGTTTTCAAAACTAAAGGTAACTGCTTTATCTAAGGTAATTTCAATTTCCTTCCATCCAAACCTAAAGAAAATTGCGAATCCTTTCCAAGAATTTCATCACCGCAGGATTCGGGGGGAGATGATAGAGAAGGGGGTTCATGCTTCAGAATTTCGTATGATGAAGTAATGAATGTTTCAGGACTTCTTCTGTGGGTATGATTACATCTGGGAATGAAGAAGCAGAACCCACAGATGAAAAAGTAGGAGGGGGGGGGGGAGAAATTGAGTGAAATAAAAGTTAATCCGCTTGGAACGCCGAGATCCAAGCATCTTGGAAGGCTTCTTTTTTTATTCACTTTTGTCTCAAACTTATTCTAAGGTTGTTTTCAAAAGAAAGAAACTATTAGAAACCCGAAATGAGAAAATTAAAAAAAAAAGTTTCCCAAAGACAAAAATATCCTATCAAGAATTAGAAATATATCATTAGAAGTTTGATAATCTTTGATACAAGGGAGTAATAGTTTTAGCAGCTATGAAAAGAAGTCTTTTATATGAGTAAAAGATTATAAATAGTTGATGTATTGATACCGAAAAGCAGGTTTATTATAAGAATCCGATTGGAAGTTTGACCAGTGCTTTTATTAAGGAAATGTTTAGAAAAAAATGCGACATATATACTACGATCCAAAAATAAAAGATGTTTCGAAATATATTGTTTCTTTTATTGCTAAGTAAATTATTACTTTTATATTTAAATTTTTATTATAAGAATTTAATTGTTTATTAATTATTAATAATTATTAATTTATAATTTATTATATTTTATTAATTTATTATATTTATAATTTATTATGTTTGTAATTTATTATATTTATTGCAATTTATTTCCAAGTAAATTAAAATTTTTATATTAAATTTTTGTACTATTTATTATAAGAATTTATTTATTATTGTCAATTATTAATAATTGCTTATTAATTCATTTTATAATTTATTGTAAGAATCTGATTGGAAGGTTAGCTAAAGTTTTTATTAAGGTAACGTTTAGAAAAAAATGCGACACGATTCAAAAATAGAAGTTACCGAAATATATATTTTTTTATTCCTACATAAAAGTAAGTACTTTTATATTAAATTTTACTAAACAGCAAAGCTATTTTTTTCATACCTGAATAAAGAACTAAAAGGTAGTAAAACTGGTTAACATGTCCTTACACTTGCAAGGTTAGTGAGATAACTGCCCCGCATATATTTCAAAATAATTATATAAACAAATAAACTTTTAATAGCTCTTATTAATTTACACTGTTTATAATCGATCATTTTAATTTTAATATATAAGTAAATAAATTGTACAAATGTTAAATTTTTGCAATATTTTTAAGGCAAAATGTATTTTATATTTGGGAAATAAAATATATTTGTAAGACTTAGAAATATGACCCCTCCATGCAAATGTCTCGAAAATGAACATTGGGTATCTATCATTGTTGTCACGATGAAACATTCAAAGGTAATCCGAATCGTGGCACAAAATCACAACTCACTAATAACTACTACCCAAACATATCAAAAACTTAAACTTGCTTGTGTGCTTCAAAAATGAGAAAAACATCTACTTTCAAATAAATAATTAAGTTGAAGACAATAATAGAATACGGGCTTTTGACTCTAAAAATGGTATTAAAATTAATCGCAAACAACAAAGGAACTACGCTATTATGAAAGAATGACTGCGATTAGGAGTTGCAAAAGAAAGTTTACAAAGCTTCACAATATTTGTGAAGTCGAATTGAACATTTATGCAGTTGAATTATAATTAACATTCACACTGAAAGGTCGGCATAAAGAATCGGCCAGAAAATTCAAATTAATTTGAATTATTTACATTTCCTCACATTTAACGAAAAAATAATATGTTTGATTTAAATCGAGATATTATATATATATATATATATATATATATATATATATATATATATATATACACTACAAATTGTTAAACTACTGTAGTCTCTACTTATTTTCGTTATTTGTAGTGTAGTGTGCTACTTTTTAGAAAAAGTAGTAGTGAATAGTGCGATACAAAAATGCAGTAGTTTCTAGCGATTCCTGGTGACTACTTTTTACGTTAGTTTAGTATATGATCAGGGTTCCAACACAACTAATTTTCTGAATTTGATGGTTACAAAGCTTCGCGACTCTGCCAAAGGACGCAATTTTAAAAGCACATGTGACTAAGAGTCAACAATAATTGCGTATTTAGATCGAGTTACGTATGACTAATATTTAAGCTACCCATTATTAATAATTGATAATTTATTTTTTCGGACATATTTTCACCTGCGATAGGCTCGTAAGACATTGATGATATTCTAAGGAAGTGAACATATCTTAGATGTACTTAACTTCTTGGAGGATAAAAAGGAGCATTCCTAATGAAATTACAAGTATTCGATAATTCTCTCAAATTAAATATTCGCTGTCAAGAAGGACATAAAAAGTTGACATATTCAAAATGAACATAATCGACTAAATGAACAAATTGGAAAGATATGTTTTAGAATAACAAACTGGCTCATGTAAACATGAATAAATATTTCTAAATAATTTTTCATGTTTAATATAAGTCAATATTTTATTCCAAATCATATCGATTATAATGTGTAAACTGATTTCCCCAGAAATGTAAATTATTAAGGTGTAATTAATTAATTTCTAAAGAAAAGTTCGGTTTCTTAAAGTAGTCACTGCGATTTCAAAGTAGTTTGTTGTCCCTACACTTAAAAAAAGTAGTTGTAGTTAACTAAAGAAAATAATTTAGTTTTCCGACCACTGTGCTAATCTCAATATTTGCTGTTGTTGTTGCTTATTCTAGCCAGTGGCTAGACATTACCATCAGTCCATATACCATCAGAAAATTCAAAATAAGAAATGCCTCAATTCTAATCTGAATAGTTAATCTCAAATATGTTAATCAATAAAAAGAACCGATATTCGAGGTATGGAAACCAGGCTCAATAATGTACTTTCTGTAAAATCATATCTTTCTTTGAAGACTTTTTACCATCAAAATATTGGGATTAATCGTAATCTACAAAATATGGACCCAAAAGGTTTGTCTGGATAGCAGACCAAAATTAATTCCATGTAAAAGTAATTCAAATAATTATTTATAATATTTTTATTATTTTAATTTTAAAAAAATGTTTAAATAGTAAGGTATACAAAATTATGAGCCATTTTGAACTGTAAAATTTTAAATGACAAAATACAAAATTTAAGCGAAATAAGTCAAATAGTGTCTGAGAAATCAAATTTTAAAAGAGCTGCTTCTTAAAACTTTCGTTCCTAAAGAAATACTCGACTGCTATAGGTCATATTCTGCATTTTGTCATTTAAAATTACACAGTTTAAGTTGTGTAAAAAGTTTCGTACTTAACAATTAAAATATTTTTCGCAGATTTTAAATAAAATAATAAATAACTATTAAATATTATTTTTGAATCTTATAAACTATCTTTGAACTAAATAATTTTAAAATTTGATGCAATATTTTTTTGATACTCTAAAATACGCAAAAAGTGAAATTAAAATATAAAAATTTGTGACGTTTCAGTCAGAATTGGGACCAAACTTTTCCAATAATAGTCAATACTCGTGTTTTGATGATCAAAAAAATTATTTTTTGATAATCAAAATAGATGATAGTCAAATCACAAAAGTGTGGTATTTCAGGGCAAGTACTTTATGATTAAACTACTTGAACATACATATAAGTATATTTGGTAACTGAAAATATGCTTCGACTTTAATTTATTAGCATAATTGAGGTTGCTCCTTTGAACCATAGTTTAGAACTTAGTGGAAATGAGAACAAAGTTATTCAATATGATATATTTTTGCCCAGTTTACAATAAAAAATATATGTTAAAAAATAAATTAAAGATTTTAATTTTTAAAAAAATATGTTTAACATTTAAACTTTAAAAAAAAATTAACGTACATGTTAAGCATTCAAGCTTAAAAAATATTTTTCAAAAAAAGTGTAGCATTTTTTTATGAAAACATCGAAATTTCATGGAATTATTTTTTTTATAATGCTTTAAGTTCATGTTGATATCAGTTTTAAATATTTATAATTTAATTTTTTTTGAAAGTCAAAATAACGAAATTCATTTAAAATTTAAAAGGGATGAGTATTAAAACAAAAAAAAAATGATATTTAAGTAATATAAGAAATAAAAGAGAAATACGACATGACACAAGTACTTATTAAAGTTAGAAACTTATAAAACAAATATATATATATATATATTAAATTAAATACCTGATACATTATTAATATTACGATAAACAGCTGCGCAAATAATTTATATTCATCCAAATAATAAAAGCTTTCTTCACGAGTTAATTTTTTAAAAGTTATTATTTATTATTTTTTAAGTAAAAACTGACACTTTTTTTATTCAATTAAAAAAAATCTCTCAACCCACTTGAACGTAGGCGAAATAGAAAACCAAACAAAGAATTCATATTTCACTACATCAATAATTAACTGTTTTATAGTTAAAAGCTTCTCCTTAAGTGAAACTTTATTTTTTAACACATTTTGCAACCTTCATAAAAAGCCTTTAAGCTCGGGTAAGGAAGGGCTTTTTAATGAACAAGAAATTGCTTGCGGTAATTTTTTTTTTACTAACATAGTTTTTTGTACCGTGCAATTTTATTTTCTGAATAAATAATTTCTTTTTTTTCTTGTTTTTAGAATGGTTGGTATATAATTTTTAATACATACTATTCTTTAAATAATATTTATAAACTTTATTTGTTATTAATTTGTTTCTTTGATAGTTTTCACAAGTGTTTAGATGGTGCTTCAAAAATTAAAATTGAAATTGAATGTTTAGGATCATATACAGAAACAAATATTTTAAATTATTACGGGTAAGTGCATGCGTTAATTACCATTTCAAAAACATACACTGTCAAAAATTTTATTTTAATTTCATTTTCATTTTAATATGATAAAATAACTGGCAGCTGCCAGTCAATCGGATTAACCGTAAAGTTTATACGGTAACGAACATTTTTATCCTTTATGGTTTAGAAACCATTTACAAAAAGTATGGTTATAAAACCATGAACACAAAACTATGTTGTTTTTTAACCATTTAGTACTAGCATTCTTCAAAAACGTAAAAAAATATAATAATTATTTAATTAGGCATAGGACCTCGACTTTCCGTAAGGTAATGTGCATTGGAGAGTGCCGGGCACTGAAAATTCTTCACGTGTTGAAGGAAATGGAGGAAATATTGTGGTGTCAACACTAGGACTCGAACTCCAGTTCAGCCGGTCATGAGATTAACAGATAAGCCCGCTCTGCTATGATATGTACGCAGTTGCAAAGAACTAAGTAGCTTCTTTAGGCGGTTCCAATTGGTACGATAAAATTCTGGTTGTTTAAACGCATTAGGTGAAAGCGGTTAATAAACAGTTTTGCTCAAACTTAACAGTTTGATTACCATTTTATTTACGGTTATTTGAGTGTTTTGATTAAATATGGCAACCATTTAATAAATTGTTATTTAACCATTTTTTTCAGAGAAATTTCTAACAGTGTAGTAAAGAGATTGAAAAAAAAAGTTCGAAAGCTATCTGGTATTTGAAATCATTGGTATTTGAAAATAAAAGTTCTAAATTAAAGGAAAAACTTATAGAAATTAAGGTTTTTTTTTCCTTTTATACATATTTGTTTTAAGACTCCTTTTTTATATTTTAACATAATTTACTCTCATTAATGTGGTCCGTTACGAAATTCTATATTATACAAGCTATATTATCCCGTCTTTCAAGAAGTAATGGAGTCAAAAACATAATTGTTATAAGCGAAGAGTAAAGTAATATGAAAGAAGAATAAAAATATAGATTCTTATTTGGAAATATTCTTTCTAGATTCTAGATGATTCTATGTTAGTACTGAAAGATAATTCAACGGAAGGAAATATAATGGGTTTAACGTAATCACCTTCTTAATATATAATTCTTATCAAAAATGCGTGTAGAAAGGTTGTGGCAAATTAGTATTTAAGTTCAGGAGAAACAAAAAAACGGGTTCAAATGAGTTAAATTAATAGTTAGGAAGGCAGTATGAAAAACAACAAAACTAATATGATTATCAAAATTAAGGTGTTTTTTTTTTCTTATTTACAGATTTGTTTTAAGAGTCGTTATTTTTTATATTTCAAATTAATGTGGTTAGTTATAAAAATTCTGATAACAAGATATATTATCCTTTTTTTTCTTCAAAAAGTTATGGTGAAGTCGACAAAATTATTGCCATAACGAGAAGTAAAAGAATCTGAAAGAAGAACAAAAATATAGATTCTTATTTAGAAACATTCTGTCTTAGTACGAAAACATAATTTGAACGGGGAGGGAATTAAATGGGTTGCAACGAGTGTGTTTTTTTTTTTTTAAATTTTTTTAGAACAATTTAAATTTAGGAATGAAAAATATATAATGTAGTGTAAATCTGTTATTGCTACTATTTCTGCTGTTATTATTATTATCTTAAAATAATTATCTTATTATAATTATTATCTTATTATAATAATTATTATCAATTACTTGCTAATTCCTCAAAAATAATCTTTAAAATTAACGCCAAGCAAATCATTACAAATTGTGTTAAGGAATGACACATTTTTTTTTTATTTCTCTTGTACTAGACAAATCTGGTCCAAATTACCAGAATATGGTACAATTTATAGTGTTTCTGTCTCTATGCAAGCAACCAAAAACCCAGTAATTATTACTGAAGCGCTTTTTAATGATTTGAATAAAATTAACTATTAATTATTGTTTTGTAATATGTTACAATATGGTTAATGTGGTAAAATTTGATAATTTTGTCAAGATTCCTATAGACATCGCAGGAAAAATATTTATTCAGTTCAATGGAGTTTTCAATTTGGTTGGTAATTGTTACTAAACCAGTAATATTAAGAACTAAAATTTTGAAAACCTGAATTTTTGATTAACCGTTACCATATATATGACCGTATAGTTTGGCTTTATTACAAAGTTAAATTTTTTTTTACCAGAAATGCCTTTACTATAAAATACGGTAATTTTACCACAATGTATTTCTGAGTGCATCAGACAGCAAAAATAAAAGCAATCAAATTATAATTTTCGTATTTTGTCTGCCTAATAAGCCATCACAGACTCCTGTTTTACTCTCTCAGACTGCTATTTAATTTGAAAAAAAAAATTCTGGAGTAATTATTATTATTTTTACTATTTGAAGCCATTTGCAAGAAGCACGAGTGTCTAAAAGTATCCCCACCTGTCATCAAGTAACCCCTATTTACAGCTTATAATAATGTTTCAAACTAAAATCATTATTACGTCACTGAATACTAATGGTAACAGTAAAATAAGTTAATACAATAAGTGCCAGCCCATTCAACAATTTTTAATTTTGATGAGTTTTTAATATTAATGTTCTTAGCTGTCAAGTTATTAGATATATATTTGAGTGATTCACATAGTAAACCTATACGCTATCCTTCAACTGGTATGAAATATATAGCACTTTTGTCTAAAATAGTCAATTTGTGATATTATATTTATTTAAAACTAGATATACTCCCTGAAAGCTTCGGATACTTTATGATATCGGTCAAACAATCCATTACACTGATTTCCTAAAATTCGTATTCTATCAAAGCCATACCTGTCGGGTGGGCTCAATTTTTTTTCTGAATAAAATGAATATTTAAAAGTAGAAGCTTTTTTTCGCTAGGGATCGGCCAAGTTATAACACGCCCATGTCATTTAAGGTCGTCACCCCTCCTAAAAGCTAACTTATGTTTCCGCGATAAAGGAAACTAAAAACGGATTTTGTATAAAATTTTTCATATTCTTTAGGCGGTTCTTAGTTCGTAAAAATATGACTTGGAAACTGTTATAAAACTTTCGGAGTGAAGTGTAGGCGAATTTTTAGGCAGTTTTATTTCCGAGTTAAGAAAGATAAAAAATACTTTAAAAACTGTTTTTTAAACTTGCTGGCCATTTCATCAGATACAAAGAAGCCGTGAGCAACATCATGTGGGTTTTATTTCTCTCCCATATTACGCTTTTGCTGTGCAAAGCACGTATAACTTTACTTCTAAGATTGAATATTAAAACGTGTTTTAATTAAGATGAATGGAAAAGGAATTGCTTTGTAGAATGAGGACCATCATCCTAGTTTTTTTGGAGAAAAAAGGTGATAATTATTTGCACTTCAGATAAGAACGGATACAATTAGTTAATAATGATTTATAGTTATAACTATGGCTGTATGATAAGTGCAAATTAGTATATTGATAAACTGTTAGAAATTTCTCGGAAAATATGGTTAAATAACAATTTACTGAATGGTTATTTTAACATATTAAATCAAAACAGTCAAATAACCATAAATAAAATAATAATCAAACTGTAAAGTTTGAGAAAAAGTGTTTATTAACTGCTTTCACCTAATACGGTTAACCAACCATAATTTTATCGCACCCACTGGAACCACCTAATGAAGCTACTTAGTTCTTTGCCACTGCAGCCGAGCGGGCTTATCTGTCAATCTCATGACTGGCAGAACTGGAGTTCGAGTCCTAGTGCTGACACCATAATAATTCCTCCATTCTTTTCTGCACATGAAGAATTTCCAGTGTCCGGCACTCTCTAATGCCCATTACCTTACGAAAACCCGAGCTCATATGTTGGGTTAAATAATTATTTTTTTAACCTTTTTGAGAAATGCTAGTTGTAAAGAAATGCATGGTTTTTTAACTATACTAGTTGTAAATGGTTTCAATGCCATAAAATAAAAAAAATTTCCTTGCCATAATCGGATGGTTAGACAACTGCCATTTATTTTACCAAAATTTTAGATAGAAAATTTTAACAGTGTACTTATCACACAAAAATAAATTACACTTCTCGTAATTTGAAACTTTTGACTAGTCCACAGAATTGAATTTTGTATCATATATTATTGAATTGGTGTATAATGGCCGATTATTGAATTGGTGTATAATGTATATAGATTGATGAAGATTAATGATTGGATTCAGATTAATGAGTGAGGAATACTTAAACTTTCAATAAGTTCATTTATGATACGATAAGAATTTGTATTCATAGGAAATTTATCATATAAAAATAAATTATTACTTAGAACTCGAAACTATTAAATATACCAATAAACACATAAAGATATAAAACGCCCATTAAATTTTCTACGCATCGAAATAAATTGGGCCCTCATTGGGCCAATATTCATGAATCTTGGCTCAATAAGGGTTCAAAGGGTCTTTATTTTCAGATATTGGCGCTATAGAATTTGCCGATATTTTACAACCACTTTACAGCCGATATCGGTCTTATATAGAATTGTCATATTGACCCGATGTTTTATATCCATTATTTAGCCAATGTAGGTTCGATATTGGCCAATGTAGGCCATTCTAGGACCTACATTGGCCATTCTAGGATATAGGCCATTCTAAGACCAATATTTAGATATCCCAATATTGGTCCCTCTGTGTATGTCTTTATAGGACTCATATCGAGCCAAATTTGAATTCAACTGGGATCAAGGTATTGTTACTAGGGTTATAAGACTAGTGAAAAAGGTGCACCTTAGATCGCATAAAATTAGTTAATTATATGTGTGCTTATTGAAAATATCACATAAGTTATTCCATAAAATTTGAAAACCATTGTTTATTTCTTAATATTAAACTAATAATTATTTTTGATTAGGATATTAAATCAATAGTTTCTTCAGATTAGAATATTGAATTAATAATTTCTTTAGAATATTAAATTAATAATTACTTCAGATTAGAATATTAAATTAATAATTACTTCAGATTAGAATATTAAATTAATAATTACTCCAGATTAGAATATTAAATTTATAAAATCTTCAGATTAGAATATTAAATTAATAATTACTTCAGATTAGAATATTAAATTAATAATTACTTCAGATTAGAATATTAAATTTATAAAATCTTCAGATTAGAATATTAAATTTATAAAATCTTCAGATTAGAATATTAAATTAATAATTACTTCAGATTAGAATATTACATTTATAATTACTTCAGATTAGAATATTAAATTAATAATTACTTCAGATTAGAATATTACATTTATAATTACTTCAGATTAGAATATTAAGTTTATAATTACTTCAGATTAGAATATTACATTTATAATTACTTCAGATTAGAATATTAAATTAATAATTACTTCAGATTAGATTATTAAATTAATAATTACTTCAGATTAGAATATTAAATTAATAATTACTTCAGATTAGAATATCAAATTAATAATTCCTTCAGATTAGAACTTAGATTGTATGAAATTTCATAATATTTATTTGTAGTTCTAGCAGACATAGCACATAAAATATATATTATTTCAATGAACTTGAAATGATTATTCGTAAAGATAGGATATTAAATCTGTCTGTTCGTGTTTAAATTAAGATGAGAGCAGAAAGAATTTCACTGTCAAAGAGTATTGATGGTTACAATTTTAAATTTTGGTAATCACAACCATATTTTTTTAAAAAAAAGAATGTATTCGTACTTTAAATTGAATTGTATGTGTAAGCATAGTTATAATTAGTAAGATAATGATAATAATCTAACACATCTGTACACTGTTTGAAATTTTGAATAAATCTATCACAAATACAGTACAATAAATTTCGTCACAGCATGAAGAAAAGGAGTATGGTCAAAATTTAAAGAATATAGTAAAATTTACAGTGTTTCTGGCTGTATGATAACACGAGAAAGTTCGGTAACTTTTGCAAAACGGCCTCGATAATGATTTTGGTAAAATTAACAATAAAGTTTATTTGTATAATAACTAACAAAATTTGGTAAAATTTAGTAATTTTATCATGATATTGTAGAACACGGCATAAAAACCATTTATTTGGCTAAATTTACTTTTCAGTTTTATATTTTTTATTAAATATATGGTAATAAGAACTATAATTTTGAAAACTCGATTTTCAGGTAAAGTATTAGAATAAGAATTGAAAAAACACCACATAAATAGTTTAAAACCATAGATTGTGGCTTTCATTACCAGAATTCTAGTTTTTTTTTAATCAGAAATTTTATTAGCTTATAGTACAGTAATTTTAATTACTGTAACGGTAACAGTATGAAATTTTTTCTCGGTATAGTAAACAGTATCTGAAATAATAATTTAAATTAAACAAAGACTGGTTTCAGTTTTCGAACATATTTTGGATATTAATAAATGGTATATAACCACAAAGAATCAAATCCAAAAAAAAATATTCATGCATTTTAAAATATTCCCAAATCTCTTAAATTCTCATTGCAATAAAAAAACGTGAGTATGAGTAAATATGAGTTTTTGATACTCCTACTTAATTGAAAAAAAATTCTATTTAAATATCGTTTTTTTTTCTCTTCAATTATATTTTTTTATCGTTAATTTATCTTATTCTCACTTAAACCCTCTTCTTTTAATGATTTTTATCAGCATCTGGGTAAAGCAAAGGCATACAAATTTGGTCATTCTCTAACTTATATGGATTGCGTATTCACTTTTCGACTTTAAAAAAGATAGCATATACTATCTAACACTACTTCTACTGTATACAACTACATAATTTTAATTATTTCCAATTCAAACGTGGAAAAATTTTCTTTGTTTCAAAATAAGATAGAATAATGGATCGTAAAACAAGTTTTAAGACAGAAAATGATTTAACAAGTCTATAAATCTACACATCTCTGGTTTTAAAAGATACTACAAGGCTAAATATTTTTATAATTGTTAAGAAAATTCTTTAAAACAGCTAATTTAGTATGAGATAAATTGCAGTTGGAATTTTAATACATATGCTTCATAAATAATAAATTATTCGCTGAGTAGCTTAAAAATGAAACGTTAAAATTCTCAGTAAGAGCCAAACTCTATTGATTGTACACGGAGAAAAAACTCGGGTCAAATTACAATACTGAATGGTAAGGATATTTCTGTACTAAAAAATTATAATTCTGGTTAATAAAGTCAAATTCATTTGGCAATTCTGCCGCTCATAGAGTAAAGGTTTATCGGAAATTCTGGATTTCAAATTCCACTATAAAGTATGGAGGAATTTGATTTAATTTATTTTATTTTGTCACCACAAATTCAGTGCTACATGCAAAACTGAAAAATAAATTTAACCAAATAAATAGTTCTTATACCATTTTCTAAAGGTATCATGATAAAATTTCTAAAATTTTAATACATATTATAAGACAATATTTTATTGCCGGTTTCACCAAAATCATTACTAAAAAGCATCGGTAAAAATTACCATGCTTTTTGATGTCTCCATACAGCCAATTTTACCATATAATGGTAGTTTTGACCATACCTTTTACATTAGTATAGAAATGTTATTTTAAGTAACATCAAATACAAAAAAGAACTTCTTAAGGCCAAACTGGCATTTTTTTTTCCAACGGATTTGGTTTCTCGGACCACAAAATATGGGTCGTATCCTTATTTGAAAAATATGGTGTCAGTACTCAAGACCAGAGAATGGGAGAAAGTTTAGTCCCTTAATATTCTTCATACAGTAAACAGTAATTATTGCTTATATAACTGTTGTTATTGCTCGAGTGAATAAATGAATAATACTTTTAAAAGCAAATGCAGGCAAAATTTAAAATGTTATTTCTTTTTTTTTCTTTTTTTAAAAAAAACACAAATTTTCATAAAGGAACTAAAAATATTGATAAACAAAATACATATACTTATAAAAAAATAAAAATTTTACAGAAATAAATTAAATAAGAAATGAATTATTCATTGATGTAGGTTTTATGTATAAAATATTAAAAGGAAAGGAAAGTATTATCTTTCAAGTCAATATTTGGAAGTTTAATAATTTTTGTATGAAAAAAAGACATTGTCAAAAACAGTGACATGTTATGTTTCATTTTTTGCAGATAATTATTTTCTATGTTTAAAAGTTGCGTATTGTTGATCGTTTCTTTTTTCCTTCGCTATTTTTATAATGATCACCTCAAAAGTAATTTATAAAGGTAGACGTCACGGGAAACCCAAATAGTTTACTTCCGAATTATTGCAATTTACTCTATTACACCCTATTCAGGAAAAATCTGAAATTGCGAAAAATGTGTATTATCTGAAATTTCTGTACTTATCCTACGAGGGCTATGATTTTATTTCAATAAAATTTAACCGACTTTAAATTTCAATATTTATTATTTAGATATCGTAATTTTGTTCCTATAGTTTTATTTTCCCATTTTTGAGAATGGGTGGTTTTCAAATTTGATGCAGTTTAAAACTGAAATCGCTTTGAAATGAAAATTAAAATGTATCATTGTAAGGGAGTAATTAATTCTTGCATCTGTTTTTCTGGTGTTTTTATAGTCAGCATCTAGATTGACTTAATTTAAACACGGAGGAATCTGGAGATCATAAAACTAACAAATACATGTAACAGACCGGGTAGTTTTACATAATTGCATTTATTTACCTATCACGAGTAATTTTTTTGTCTTCAGACATCATGACTTATTTAAAATTCACAGACTTATTTTGCATGCAACAAGTAGTTAATAAAGCTTCACTTACTGACTTTAAAAGCTTGGTAATAGACCAGAGAACGTTAAAAATTAATCTTCTGAAATTGGTAAATCTTTTGATTTGAGTAAAAAGATCACAACAATAAAATGTTACATTACATCAACTATCCAACAATTGTGCATTAAATTTAATTTCGACAAGTTTAAATGGGTAAAAAATATCACAACAATAAAAAGTTTCATTGCATCAACTATCCTTTTACTGTACATTAAACGCTTCCCTTACCAATTTTTTTGAAAAATAAATGCAAAAAATCAACATTATTTTATTTTATTAATAAATACAAGGAACTAAAACAAAACATAATACACAAGTTCTAAGTTAAAATTTTAATTTTTTTATGTGTAAAAATTATAATTAATTTACTTTTAGTTTACTATCACAAATTATCTCGGGCGAAGGAAAAAGTTAAATATTAGTCTTAGTATATGAGTACTTAGTATATAAACCATTGTGTATACAATTGTACAAAACGCGTCTGCACTCTCAAAAATTGGCAAACTACCAATCACATCAGATTATTATTATTTTTTGTTCTACTTCCGGCCGAATGAAACTTGATAAAACAAAACGTATTGACGATTTCTGTTATGCCTGAATTTACTCGGGATAATAAATATTTGTAATATATACATATTAACTCGGGATAAGCAGGGAAGCAGTTATATTTATTTTCGACAAGTTTAAATGGGTAAAATGATAACAATAAAGAGTTACATTGCAAATTATCCATGTAGTGTGCATTAAATTCAATTTTCTCAGTGGTTCAGAAATATTTCACTTTAGACTGGATTTAAAACCCGTAAAAGATAACAACCAGAAAAATTCTTGTTAAATTCCTTCAATCGGAGTTTACAGCTGGAAAAGTGACTTGTCTGTCAAAACATGGCATTCCATCTTTTAAGAAATCTCAGGAGCATATTTCTAGTCGAGAATCATTTACGATGACAGGAGCTTAGGAAGTTAACTGTTTAGCTGGAGGCGGCAAATAAAGCCGAAATAAAGCACAGAATGTCGATAAATTTTGGCTTTTAAGGCATTCCCTAGTTTGGAAGCTGATGCGATAGTATCGCCTCATCAAATCATTTCGATTTTTCTTGTCATTCAATCTCGCAGGATAAAAACTTAATGATAGGGTTTAGTTGTAATGGATGTTTAGCGTAAGGTTTGTTGATATTGCAAATTGTCTTTACAGCATATTAAGATTTATGTGGCTTGTTTTGTTCTTAAGGGCCCTGTCCTAGATTTAACAAGGAGTTAATGTAGACCATATTATTTTGTAAATTGTTTTTCGACTTATAAATAGTTCATTTCTTGTTTTTCCTACAATCATTAAATTTATTTGGGTGGCTTTTAGAATTATTTAGCAACACACGATACCAATCATACGTTATACATACGATACGTTATACAAATAGCGTGTTATACTTATGATACGTTATACATATGATACGTTATACATATGATACGTTATATATATATGATACGTTATATATACATATAAATATATATATGATACGTTATATATATGATACGTTATATATATATATATATATATATATATATATATCAAACGTTATAACAAAGTTGCAAACATTATTCTAGTATAATACAGCTTATGTAATGTTTGTATATTTAATGTTTTGTAAAATTTGATAAAATTTAAGTTGGGTGTTCCGTAAACTCAACCCTGAAAATTAATTTTAGGTACCTTATTAAATATGAAATCCTAAATATACACAATTTGGGGTTACAAATGAATTTTTAGCGAAAAGGAAAAATAAAAACGACACAAAAACCTCGCTAATTACAGTACAAAAAAAAGCATATATAATAAGAAAAGTTTGAATGCGGAAGGGCGAAAGACAATTATTATTGTAAAGCACTTTCACCCTCCAATTAAACCTGTTTTAATACTAATTTCGTAATGTTTACGTAATTTCTGTTAGCGTATGGATTACATATGCTTCTAGTGATTTATAATTATAAATTGAGATCACGCCACATTTACGTTATATTTACATACAGTCCGATGACTTAACATTTATACATAGCGTATTGCGTGTTTACTGTATACATAATTTATCTCTATTGTCTTTCAGCATCAAATAGTTATTATTCTGTATACGCAATCTCCTTTAACATTAAATCAAGTTACTGTCAATAGATAATACTTAATAATATCGATCGTCAATAGATAATACGTAAAGTTTACGTAGTATCTATTGATGAGTATGTTTTAAAGCGAACATAGAAACTGAAACAGAATTAAGTACAACTGGGGGAACAAACTTTTATACCTCGAATGTTTAATTTAAAGCTAAAAGCCAATCTTTGACTTTTTAAAATAAAAGACGAAGGAATTTTCATTTTTTAAAGGGCTATACGAATTATGTGCTATATTTTTACTATCTCACATTTCTTTTAAATCTTATTATTAATACAATTCCTTTTTCATAAGAGTATAATAATTGATTCTTGTCTTTATTACGATAAAAGAATATTTCTGAAAGAAGAAAATCGTATATCCAATTCTTTCTCCTATAAGCACATGCAGGAAAATAAAAGATAACCCCCCCCCCCTGTATCTACATAATCTAAAAATCTTATATACTGAATTCCAAATATAAAATCAATTTATGAAGCTTTAGATTTTGCAGAATGATATATTTAGGCTATTTTTTGTCGAAACGTACAAGTTTGAAAAAGTTATGTACAACAGGGTGGCATAAATATCACGACAAACTTCTATAAAATTGTATAGAAATCCATGATTGGAAGTGTCGTACGCGGCTAGGATCGCTTTCCCATTATGACCCCTCCCACATGAAGAAACAGTTCATAATAAAGAATCGCTCAAAGCGGTGTATGATGACATTTCCGGGCAAGGGTTCGGATGTAATTTCAATTCTGATGATGCACCCTAACTCACCTAGAAATTTCTCAAAACATTAACGCGAAGGTATTTAAACTGCACATGCCGTCAAAAATAGTACAAAAATGTCATTTAATAGACTGTAGTTTGGAGATAGAAACTTATTGAAATTCCGTAATCAGCAACGTAAAGATCCATTAAACAATCTCTTGCAACAGAACATAAACAAAAATATTTTCCCTGGTATTATCCAACATAATCTCAAAAAATCCTTATCATACACAATGGTAAAATTTCTTCTTCCATTAAACTTTGCAACAATAAAACATTTTTAAATTCAAATCAAGTTACAACATTATGCATAAATACCCAGAAGCTTTAAAATGCTATAATAAGTTACAATCTTTTGAACCTTTTCTAAAGTGATGTTCCATGTTTTTAAATGATTCCAGTCAAAAGCGAAGAAAAGAAGAAAAAAAAAAGTTGCGATAAGAGGAAAAAGAAGAAGTTGCATTAGCCACCTAGTGAAAAATGATTCGGTTGATTCTAGAGCCCTTAAGTCAAAAGGAATGGAATCCTCCGTAAGATTAGCGATCATCATCAAGTTATCACTTTTCCTTCCAACAAGAAAGATAAATTACTTCAAAACCTACTCCAGGCGGCGTTTTAAGCTGACAGAATAAGAAAATAACTGAGAATTCTCGTTTTTATCAGGAATTTATGTTATAATCAACACTTTTTGTTAAAATATTTACTTAAAAAATTTAAGTAAAATATAGGCCAGCAAGAGAGTTGGGCATATGTTTAATAAATATTATTTTTTTTTTTAAATTGATATAATCAATATTTTAATTTTGAAGAAAAGGGATATTTAAAAACATTTATTTCTTTAGTAAAAGTAAAAAGTTAATGATTCAGGATAGTAAAATAAATCTTTCTTTCATTATTATTTTGCATAAAAACAATTTTGGAAACAAGTGCAACCACTCTTTTGTATAATTATCCTTTAACGAAGTATTAATTAACTAATAAAAATTTATTTGTCTTATTTTCAATTCAAGTTCATAATAAATAACTGTACAGAATTTTGAAAATGATACAAATCTTAGCTTCTGCTGTTTTTACGGTTATTAAACATCTAAAATTTGACATCTGAAACATAACATAGAACGTTGAATATCAATACCATGCACATTGCTTTCATTTTCTGCGCTGAAATTCGTTTAAAAAAGTTTTGATTCTAGTTTCTACCAGAAATTTGGGTTATTAAAATTTATTTTTTTGAAAAAAATTAGTAGCTTCAAAATTTTAAATAAAATGGTCATAATGAAGGGAATAAATATTAATTAAAAAATATATGACATAATATTAGCTCACGTTTGACTAATAATACTAACTAACGAACAAATGATTAATTTTATGATTTTCAGTTCAAATTTTTAACTTCTTTTATTTCTGATAAAGAATGGGAAACCTGCAAGTGATGTATCTGGTTGTAGTAGATTCTGATTGGATGTAGAAACGTGGCATTTGTTTACGTTAGCAATTGTTATTTCCATTCTATTTCGAGTAAGCCAAGCATTTCAAGTACCAATTCTCTTTAACACAGTTTATATACTTTCACAAAGATTTCAATTCTACCACTATATATTTACGCAAAAACTTAACAAAGACATGCACGAAGATGTGTAAAACATAAACTTATTATGCATTGAAGTTGCTAGGTACGCAAAACAAAAATATATCATGGTTACAGTAATATAAATAAACAAATTATAAATCTAAGTTTAGTAACAGAAGTAGACTAGAAATAATTATATTTCAAAAAATTCGATGCGTTAAACGGTTCTGAATTTAATTAACTTAGCGTTAATTAGTATTTTAAGTTATGTAGAGAAACTTAGCTCAACTTTAATACTCCATATTACAGATAAAGACTAGCGGATTCTGACGTCATAGGTCACATGCGTGGGGATTAGTTGTCTTCTTCCTGGACTGCGAGTACCCAATTTAAAGCTAAAGTCATAGATTTTTTTTCTCGATTTTTTAGCACTTCCATAATTAAGTTGAAAAATTAGAAATAAAAAACGCTTATTAACTACATTCATTAAAATCTTTTTCCCAAAAAATAATTCTTTTTCTTTTTATTATTTTACGTTTTTCTGAATCAAAAATGAAATGAAATCTGTCTTTCCTTAATAAAGAAAACCCAATTTTTCCATTTTAAGTCTTAACTAGTGTTAATAGTTACGAGAAAAGTAAATGGTGAAACTCACATAATACTATTAACTTTCACTGAAGTGTTTTTATTTCATCTTGAATTAAAAAAAAGAAAGTTTGGAGTCAGTTTCTGAATTAATTATGAAACTTGGATTAAATGACTGTTTTAGAAAGAGTCGTTTCTCAATCAAGATAGCTTTGATGAAGCTATAACAAACTTTGATGCTCAATTAATGAAAGTTTTTCAATTACACGCCTCGTCAAACTGGCTAAGTAACTGAGACCAGATTTTTCAAAAATGTGTCCGTATTGGCGAATCTCTTTCATTCCGGAATTATATGGCGATGTTATTCGGGATAAATTGTTTTCATTGGTTGACAAATTATTTTTATTCTATCACCTTCCAGTTTTTGACAGTTATTTATTTGTTATTTAAAGAATATGAATTTTAAATTCAGTACTCTGTTTATCATTATTTATATTTTAAAAATTCTTTCTAAATATGACTTTCAGGGATATATTTTAAAATAAGCTTAGATTTTTATCGAACCAGTTTTGAAACTAAATTACTTGTATTCGATTACCTTTGACTAACAATTCGCTTTGTCGTGCCAACTTCCATTGCTTTTGATGAATATGTTTTTAAATCAATATGTATTCTGAGGTCTGTTTTATCTTAATTGTATTCTAAAATTTATTTCAATTAGAGCAGCAATTTTTTAATTTATTTTTTTTTATTATCAGAATTATTTATTAGATGACAAAATGCTTTATCAAGCCAATTCCGAATATTTATTTATTTTATTTATTTTGCTGATTTTTCTATTTATTTTATTTTATTACTATCATTATAATTTTGCTTTTTAAAAAAAGAATGTATTCGAATTTCTATTATCCTTATTTCCATTCTAACATTTATTCTCAATAAAACTTTTTAAGAATATAAATTACTATGCAAGTAACAGTTTTATAAATTCAATATTTAACTTTTAGACATTTACTGTGAGAATTATTCTCACATTAGTCATTGGTTAGAGAAATGTTTTATTAGGATTCGATTTTTTTAAAATATTATTTTCAAGGAAAGTGTACATTATAATTATAATTATAATACCAGTTATTTATTCTTTCAATATCAACGTTTAAATGTTTTTTAAATACTCAAAAATGTCAATCCCTGCCTTTTTGAACGAACTTTTTTCACGTATTAAATTCAGGAAGGAAAGATTTCTGTATAAAATTGTTCTGTTTTAAAATTGTTTAGTAATAAACAGTATTTTTTTTTTTTTTTTTTGTCAAACAGCAGATTTTAATCAAGTAAAAAATCGTGATTATTTAGAGTCTTATTCATCCGTGTTAAGTACCGAATCTTTGCGTTTGTTGTTAGTATTATCTGCCAAATTAAATTTAGAAGTAAAATTTTTAGATATTAAAACTGCCTATCTTTATAGTGATCAGAAACTGTATATATGGTTATTCCCCCAGGTTTTAAACATTTGTATGGTGAAATTAAAGTATGCAAGTTAAAACATAGTCTTTATGGATTACCCCAATCAGGTCGAAATTGGCATTTACACCTTAAACAGGAATTAAAAAAACTTGGTTTGAAGCAGCTAGATTCAGATAATTGTATTTTCACTAGAATAGAGAATTCTAAGCATTTTTATATTGGAATATACGTAGATGACTTAATAGTTATTTATTCAGACTTGCAAATGTATAATGACGTAGTGGGAAAATTATCACGGATATTTGAAGTAAAAGAAAGTAAAGAGAATAAATTTCTAGGTATTGAAATAAATAAAAGTGAAAAGGGCATAACTTTGTCTCAAACTGAATATATAAACTATTTATTGCAAAAACATGGTATGTTTGATTCTAAATGTGTAAAAACACCAATCGTAAGAGGTGAGGATAGGAGTTTTAATTGTTTAAACGAATTGATTAATCAAACACAATATCAAGAATTGATAGGGGAACTTTTATATATCTCGAACAGAACTCGAGCAGACTTAGCATTTGTCATGAGCTACTTATCTCAATTTAATCATAAACCTGAGAAACGACATTTTAATTAAGCTAAAAGAGTGTTAAAATATATCAATGGTTAATAGGATAAAAAATTATTTTTTTGTAACAAATCAGGACTTTTGAATGCTCATGTCGATGCAAACTGGGGAAATGCTGAAAATGGGAGATCATTTTCAGGAGAAATTGTAATATTAGGTGATTCTTTAATTTTATGGAAGAGCAATAAATAAAAAACAGTTACTCTATCTACCTGTAGCCCTGATCTACTTGTGAAACGGAACTTGTTTCTTTGAGTGGTGTTTGTAAAGAACTAATGTGGATATTAAATTTATTAGAAGAAATGCATTTTTCTATATTTGTAAAGAAACCTGTGACCATTTCGTCTGACAATCACTCTGCAATTGATTTGTTGAATAGTGCAAAACCATCTTCTAGAACGAAACATATCAATTTGAAACTTCATTACGTAAAGGATATAATTGGCAAAATTATTAAAGTAGAGTATGTGCTAACGGACGAAATGATCGCAGATTTCCTAACTAAAGCTGTAACTTTTGACAAGCTCACTTGGACTTTGTCACAAATAAATTTAATTGATTAATTGTTAAAAAGTTTAAGTTGTGTGAGAAATTAGTTTATTTATGTTTTATATTCTGTGGAAAAATGTGTATTTATTCGCAGGGGGAGTGTTGTTGATATGCAAATAAAATCCCATTTTTCCTCTCCCTCTCAGGTAAGTTGCGCGAGTTGCGTAATTTAATGTGACGACTTCCCGATAGGGGGAATCGATATATATTAGTTGAAGAAGCTGACTGATTGTTGGTTGATTCAGATGTATTCGTTTAGCATAGCACTGTGTGTGCAAGGTATTATTTCCGCATATTATGTTTTAATAAATTCTTTATTTGCCGGCATTGGTTTCTGCATCCTTCAACATAACAAGTTTAACTTTTTTGACAATCATTAATTTTAAAATAAAATTTTATTCTATAAGTTATTGACCGTTACTTGTATTCTGAAATTTATACATAAAAATAAACATTATAAAAAATTATTCGGAATATGTAGAGTGTTTTTAAAGGAGAAATTATAAGTTTATTATTGTTATTATTTTTTATTTTTTAGGAATTTAAGGCTTAGAATTTACTGCTAACAGGTTAATTGACATGATTTTCCCGTTTACCAAAATCCGAAAATGAAATAGTTTTAGAACTGACGGAAAAAATAGAATAAAACAAGTGCGTAATCTTGAGAAAAGAATTGTTATATTTCACATTTTTTTATTTTTCTTCATACACTGATAAAAAGATGAATAATCACTCATACTATTATATTCAGTAATTGAACAGAAATGTTTAAAAAGTTACTACACTATCTAATAAACAGTAATTTCTGGAGATACAATGTTTAATAGTAAATCTTCTTTATTGACACTACAGCCAAGGGTAAGCCTTGCCCTGCCGCACAATGTTTTCTAGATAGCTCTGTCACTGTCATTGATCTTCCAGCTCGAAATGTTTAAAGTTTTTAAATCATTCAAGAAGACCTCCACCCACCTTTTCATTGGTCTACCTCTTGGCCTATTGCACATGGGCTTGATCAGGTGATCTCTCAATGTCACCAAGTCATGAAAGTCTCTGTGCTTTGATGCATATTTTACAATGTTTTTATGATTTATAAGAGCTTCCAGTTCATTAATAGTTTTTATTCTCCAATTATGAGTAAATAAATGCGAAAATATAATGGATAAATATAAATAAAAATAATTTTTTGAATAAATTATCAAATTTGTATTGTGCGTCAGAAAACCTGAGTAGCCTTATTAGTTTTAGTTTTATTTTATAACCACCGTTGAACAGCCGACCCAATTTATGGATCAACTCCGTAGCCTTGTAATTTTGAACCCAATACTGAAGACAAGGGAACTCCTGGATCAAATATCGGGAGAAATTTTGCCTTCGTGGAGGACTTATTGATAGAACTAACACGCACTTGCGTTACATGGAGAGGAAGACCACGAGAACTTCCCACGGTTAGCCTGACAGAGCAAAGGACTCTAACCCGTGATCCGTCTTCCACGGAGGATACTTCACTTCAGCCCTGTGGTTGGTGCAAGCTTGATGCGGATTCGTATCGATCAGCCATCGCTGGATTCGAATCCTGTTCACCTCACTGGAAGGCGAACGCTCTATCCTATGAGCCATTGCAGCTCATGATTTTTTGTTTAAAAAAACTATCTAAAAATAAATCTTTGGACAAATTATCGAATTTGAATTGCTTATAATTGTAATTGAACAGAAAATGAGCACACTTTTTGTAAAATATGTCATTATTAAAATTTAAAAATAAAACTAAAAATAAGCTTCAGAGTGAACCATCAAATATACGAGGCTTGGAATTGCAATTTAAACAGAAAACTAGCGTTGCCTTATTAGTTAAAAAAAATTCCATTTATCCAAAAAGAAATTAGACTATAAAACATCAAATTTTCACTGCTTAAGATGGCATGCGACTGGTTTTTCAAAATTATTTCTGTAACATTTCGGCACGAGTATAGAGGTAAAATGAAAAAACATTTGTTGTAGCTTTTATACATACACAAAAAACGTAATAAAGACAACTTGTTAAATACTTGTGATTAGAAAAAAAGTATCCTTTGCTGGGAGGCAATAAAAGCTGTTTTTATCAGCTGAGTCAATCTTGTCTGAAGCACGTGACTACGTATTTACAAAGATAAAAATGACACTAAAGTCACACAGTTTTAGAAAAAAGACCGCCGTTAAATAATGTGGCGCCCAAGAGACAAATGTTTCGATTTGATTTGAATAGAAATGGATCTGGCTCTTTCAATAATAGTGGGGCGAATAAATGTTTGAGAATTTATAAATTGCCTAATAATGGAATTTTTATTATATATTATAATAATTCTAGGTGCTTATTGAATCATAATATAACTTTAATTTTAATATGATGTTAAGTTGAAACACATTATTGTACTTCCTTAAGTCAAAATTTCTGATGGTTCTCATAGTGTCTTTGAAATGTAATGTTGGAGCTATCATGAACAACCGTAATCCCAGTGTAGGAATTTAGACTGATTTATGATGGTCCAACATTTAAAAAAACCCAATCTGCTTTGATGATATTTTCCTGAGATTCAACAATAATTTCCATTAAACCATTATGGAAATGGATAGTTGAAACAATCATGAACCATCTCAGATTGTTGGTCCTTGAGAGTTCAACTTCCCTTCATGGTTAATCATCATAGTATTAAAGTAGAATTTTCCTTCATGGAATGATGGAAGTTTGTTGGCATATCAAAAATCATGAACACGTAATGGAAAATATTGGATTATGGTGACCAATGAATGATGTTGGACCATCAAGAACCATATCCAACATTAAAAAAAACCAAGTTGTTTGGATGGTATATTCCTGAGAACCAACAAGAACTTCCATTACACAATTATGGAAATGTATAGTTGGAGCCATCACGGATTGTTGGTCCATGCGAGTCAAATTTCTATTGATGGTTAACCATCATAGTATTAAAGAAGCATTTTCCATTATGGGAAGGTTGTTGGCATATCAAAAGCCATGAACACGTAATGGAAATGTAGATGATGATGACCATCAAATGATGTTGGATCATCGCGAATCGCACTGAAACCAACATAAACAATCAAAATTTTTTGATGGGACCACCAAGAATTTTGAATTGTATCACCATATTATCGTATTTCCTAAACGTATTTCTTTATCGTATTTCTTATTATTGTACTATGTCAGTTCTTGCATGTTTAAAAATGTTTAATTCTGAATATTTACTCAAAATTTTCAGGAATTTCAAAGTTAATTTATAATTCGTTTCACAAATACAAGAAAAGATGTTTTTCCGTTATTTTAAGAATTAAACATTTAGAGAAAATAAAGAGATTTTTGTTATTTATGTTCTACACGACTAAAGCGACTAATCTCAAAACAGAGAAGGATGGAGAGTCTCGACCATGGTAGAAAAGTATGGGATCACTATTTATTTAAACCTCGCACTGCTATTTAATCTAAGTTGTCTATCCCTGCTCGCTGAATACAGCAATCTCCAGAACCACTTGTGCAGCTCCTTGCTTCAATGTTCAAGTTTACTAAGTTTGCTAATTGGATACTTGTATTGTTTAATCTAACTCTGCATATAAGCTAATTTTTTTAAATCTGGTAAACATATACATCTTGAGAAATGTTAGACTTATAAGCATTCAATTAATTTATTATTAAGAATCGAGTTCATAAAGTCTCAAATAATTCTCTAGGCATCATACTTAATTTATACAAAATTTATCTTAAAATGTGTTGTTTTTTTTTTTTTATAAATTTGTTTTAAAGAAAACAGAAGAAAAGTGATGTTTATTTTGTTATTGAAAGGTCATCTATTTTTTATGTGGTTACTTGAAAAAAATTTCTCTCTCGATTAAAATAATTTACGCGAAATATTATGTATCCTAACTTTTATGCAGAACCATAAAAAAATTGTTTTTTTAAAAGTTCTTTAAAATTATTTCATTTCACACTTTTTTTCGAAGAATTCGTTAATTTGTTTTTAAAAAACAAACTTTTATTTTTCCAATATTTTCTCATTTTTGTAAATTTGGCATTAGTAGTAAAACAAGATTTAAGTTCAGATGTATTTGTGTTGCGTATAACTAAAGAGAAAATCATATATGAAAGAATGAATATGAGAAAAACATATACTATTTCTAATTATCTAGTATGCTTTCAGTAGAGAAGATAGAACAACTAACTAAATATAAAGTTGCAACTAATTAATAAAATAAGATAATTAATCAATTAGTATTTTTTGTATTTTGTACAAATTTAAATTAAGTACGAGTCGGAGTCAAAGCAGGAGTAGAGTTCTCAGGAAAATCGGAGTCGGAGTTAGATTCGAACATTTCACTTACCGATGCCGCAGATCTGATCAAAATTATAAAACTATGTATAAAATTTAAAAGCCTACACCGACAAAATAAATAAAGCTGAAATATTTTAATTTTTTATTCATTGCCATTACCGGGGGCTTTGCGTTATTAGATTATGCAAAAAAAAAACTTTATTAAAAGTTCATCCCATCAAAATAAAGATTAAATGTTTTTATAATCATATTCCATGATGCTGTTGCTCGACGCCAACTCACCGTATTGAAAATTTTCTACTATCAAGCAATTTTCGCCATTACTTATTCATTCAGATGAACAGTAGAAAACACATTGTCACAGTGCTTGGCAGTAGTGTTAATTATTATATTTGGTACGCATTAAAAACAGCACCAATTACCGTATTAATAGCAGAATTAAGAAAATTAATTAATCATTATTGGCTAGTATGAAATAGATAGTATGGGGATTTTTTCGATTCCCCTAAACTAACCAATATTTTTTCTCCATTAACTTTGCTTTAAAGTACATAAAATTTTCTTTATTTCAATAGCCGTAGATTTTTAATTATATAATTTTATAGATGCACGAAAAAAAAAAATCAAAATTAACACGAGTTTTCAGATAAATTTAGAAATACTAATAGATCAGACGTTATTAACGATGATCATTGAGCTTGTCAAAAATATTTTTAAAAAATAACGTGTAATAAATCTAACCGAAACACGTGCTAATGTCTTAATCATAATCATCTACAGTTTAATTAATAACACTGGCTAATGAAATTTACCATTATGAAAAAAAAATTATTGAAACTTTTAAAGCATATTAGGATCTGGGGTTAAAATCATTCCCTATTACCTAAATTTCAGGATTTTAGTCTCAATTGTTCTGGAGTTATAGGAGGTTAAAGATAACTTTCAGACACAAGGACGGACAAAAATAAGTAAACCCAAAGGTAGAAAAAAAAAATCAACTACTCTAGGTAAAAAAAAATTATTTAGGATAAACACATTTTTTACATTACATACATTTTTTACATACATATTACCTCTTTTTTAGCCGTACTGCCGACATAACTGAATGAAAAATAAGAATTAATAATGATAGCAATAAAATAATGCCTCTCATAAAACACATTTTTTTACATTTCTTTTTTAATATTCTCTTTACCTTAGTAATATACAGTCATCAAAGTTTTAATAAACTTAAAACGTCCCCGGAATGTGCAATTAGAAATCTGTAAGGCGCCGTGAAGAATGCCTTAATACCATTCAACAGTTGATAAAAACTGGTTTTTATGTTACATATTTCATTAAATATTTCTCAATCTATTTTTTGTCTCTACGAAAGCTTTATTTTTGTGTTATTTTATAATAATTATATAAATATAGATATTTTAAATAAAAAATATACAGTCAATTTTTTCACATATCTCACTAATCCGATACTATTTTAAGCCCTAACTACAATACAATTGTGAGATAATAAAATATTAACTTTGTGCAGAAATAAATTTGAATAAAAATAACAGAAAGAAAAGTGAAACGTACCTCGTGTTGTAAAATTTATCTTTATCTGGAGAAATTTAATTACTAGAATGGATAAATGCATACTATCTGCATTACTTTTCCTTCTTTTTATATAAGAACTCATTAAATTGTTTAATAAGTATTTTAGTGTATAAGCATTGCATATAAAGCAAATGATACACCTGGAGAATATGATAATCGAAGTATAATTATTCCATAGATTTAATTATCGTGATTATTACTTGTTAGCATTAATTGAAAGTATTTTTGTATAAAACAAAAATGTTGAATATTGCGTCCATTATTTAATATCAAGTGGAATAACGAGGACAATATCCTGCATGGAATGTGTGGAACATTGCCCAGTACTTACTACAGCTATATTGAGTTAAATATTGCGTTCATTATTAATAACAAGTGGAATAACGAGGACAATATCCTAGATGGATTGTGTGGAACATTGCTCATTACTCACTACAGTTATATTTTTCAAAGATAGTGATTGTCCGATAAAGACTTGTATATATTCCTTGTATTAAAGTTTTTCTTTTTAAGCATAATGACAATTAACTGCTAGGTTTTCCACTAATGTTTCCCATAATCAGATTATATAAACATTTAAATCCAGTATGCTGTTTGGAAGAAAATTTGTGTTTCGTAAAATATGATGAAAAGAATAAATGTTATTTTCTATGGTCGCCATTTAAGTAAAATCTATATATATATATTTTTTTTTTAAAAAAAAGAGTGAAAAAAAAAATAATTTTTTCCCTCTTTGAATCTTATCTAAAAACCAAAACTATATCATATTTTTCCATAAGTGCATTTGTGGTGATATAAAAAACCGGCCGTTCGTACATTACCTAGAATTAGTGTATTTGGGAAAACAATTTTAGGGCACAAAACATACTTTTAAAATAAATTTCGAAAAAAAAAAACATTTTAAAATAATAATGCAACGAAAATTAATTAGTTATTTCTTCAGTTATAAACCATATAATTGATTTTTCCCACAAAATAGCTGTGAAATATACTAGTATCAAATTATTCACGAAAAAATTTTATTTCCAAAGCAATGTTTGATCGTTTAAAAGCAAATTGCTGAAATATAAAAAGTCATCATTTTCTAATTTGAAAACTAGTACGTTCCTATTTAATTGCAAAATTTAAACATACGTTAATGAGATTTCAAAAATTAAAAATTGTGAATTCAAAATTCAGTTAATAAAAGTGTAAATTATAATTAACTTTTCCATGAGCAATCATGATTGTCAAATTATGAAAATTTAAAAGAACGTATAAGTTAATTTTTAAAGAAAAATCTATTAATATTAAATTTATATTACTGATTTAAAAGAACAACTTTAAAGATAATGAAAGTAATAAAAAAACATTCCAAATATTACTTTCATGTTGTGCAACGAAAAAAAAAATCTATCACTTTACAAACGAGAATTCGTCAGCAAACAGTTTTCGCTTAAAGTAATTAAGAAATCTTTAAAAAAAGAAATCTCTGCAGAATTTTTGAAAAATTAAAAAATGAAATGAAAAAAATAAAACAAAGAAGAAAGACGAACAGAAAGTATTGAGTTGTCGAGCCATTTTTTTTTCTGGAAAAACATTATCTAGCAGTAAAAGTTTTCGAGAAAATAAAAATGCCAAACTACTCGTAAAAATTTAAAATACTCTACGAACGTCGCCAATTCTCGGAATGATGTTTGCAAAAAAGGAGTTAATTAATTACTAAGGCGGACCTTTCTGTGAAGTACGTAATTATTTAAGAACATAATGACATTCTGGTGACAGGAGGTTGCTGTTAGAAGTTGCTAAATTGAACATTTTTGATAAAACCTGATTCTGCAAAATTTATTTGGAAAAAAGGAAGTGAAATGCCGTCTTGTCAACTGCTTGTTCGATAATCTAAGTTATGTAGAAAACTTAATTCCTCCGTTAATTTGAATAAAGAAGTAAAAGGTAAATTGAAGAATTTATCGAACTTTTCTATTTTTTTTTTTCCTTCTCAGAAGTAATAAATTAATCAGAAAGAAAATTTAGTCCGGAGTTTATTACTTTTTTAATAGAAGAATTTCGACAAAACAGATTAAAAATAAATCAATATTCTAAAAAAATAATAAATTTTTCTTATATTTCCTATTTTATGGTTATAATTCAGTTTAGTATATTAAAAATGAAATCAATGTTTAAAAGAAATGATACAATATTTTTTTAGCAGAAAATGGTTAATAAAATCAAGTTAAACAAATTTTAAACAATTTAATCATTTAAGTTTTATTTTGGTTACCAAATATAGTTGTGGTCAGTTTAAAATCTATTTAAATCATGACAAAAATTCTCTCATAAAAATCGTTAAATTGCACTATATCGGTCTTTTAAATAGTGGTTAAATGCTTGTTTGATAATCTAAGTAGAGTAGAAAATTTAATCCTTCTGATAAATTTAATTAGAAAAAATGATAAATTAAAGAATTTTTCATACTATCTAAATTGAGACGCGATGGTTTAGGGGATAGAGCGTTCGCCTTCCGATGTGGTGAAGTGGGTTCGAATCCCAGAAATGTCTGATCGATACGAATTTCACACCTGGCTTGTACAGACCACTGTGCTGACGTGAAATATCCTCAGTGGTAGATGGCTCATGGGTTAGAGTCCCCTTACCGTCAGGCTAACCTTGGGAGTTTCTCGTGGTCTTCCTCTCCGTGTAACACAAATACGGGTTAGTTCCATCAAAAAGTCCTACACAAAGGCAAATTTCTCCCAATACTTGATCCAGGAGTTCTCTTGTCTTCTGGATTGGGTTCAAAACTACAAGGCTATGGACTTGAACTTTAGTAGTCGTAAACCCATAAAATTGGGTCGGCTGTTGAACGAAGGTTATAAAATAAAATACTATCTAAATTATCTTCCATGCTATCTAAATTATCTACTATCAAATAGGTAGGCTCTGAGTATCAATATTAATATCGTCGATTCAATATCGTCTACATTGAACTAATATTTCTCGTAAATTTCCATCCCGGTGAAGAAAATTCACAATTCTGAATCACCAAAATCGAACTATTTTGAGTAAACTTTAATTGCTGTGACAAAAGTTTGGAATTCCAAATCGCTAATTTAATGATTTATGATGATAGAGAAATTAATGATTACAAAAACTTTGCGCCCAGTAGCCATTAATTAAACTATAAAGATAAGAAAACTTGAGCATTAATATTTTATTTGAAAAGTGGAGTAAAATGCCTGCATGTCAGCCTCTTGATCGATAATTTAAATTATGTAGAAACATATTTAAAAGACTGATTTTTGGGGGGAGACTGATTTTTTTAAGAATTTTTTAATATTATAAAAAAAAATTTCTTCGATGTGATAAATTATTCGGAAACCAACTTTAATAATCAATTTATTGTCTTCTTAAAGCAAAGTTTCTCATAGCAAATTGAAAATATTAAGAGTTTCATGAATAAATTGAATAATTTTTCCCATTCCACATTATTAAAATTTATTACTATCGTATATCGGTTTAAATAAATCTTTTAGAGGCAAAAGTTATTTTTCGAAGACCTGTTTTCTCTTAACATATTGTAAAGAATGATAAAATATTTTTTCAACGAAATTTTCAACGAAAGTTATTACTAAACATAAAATTGAAATAATTTAGATGAGCCATTTTTTAAATATTTGAGTACTGAAATAAGTAGGGAAAAGCATTTAAACTTTTAATATTTTAGTAAAGATACCTTAAGTTTGCTCACTCACAAAGTTTACTATTTAACCGCCATCTTGAATTTACTGAGGGGTGGAGAGGTTAAAAGGAGATAGAGAAATTTAAATATTACTATCTAGAAAAGAGAGGTATTATTTCCTTTATATTTTTATGAAACAAAATTAAATCCAAAATAAAATTTATAGGATTATTATATCAAAAGTTAAAAAGGAATTTATTAAGTTAAAAGTATAATAAAGTGGAATTTTTTATTATAGGTTTATACGTAACTGAAATTAGGAATTATTTCCTTTTTTAAGCTAAATTGTATATTACCGAAAACAAATTCGATTGGACTAATATTTAACAACTTATTTAACTTTTCATGTCAAAAACTTCTACACTTATAGACTCCTCTGACATTTTCATGACTTATAAATGATGCGTATGACTAAGAATATTCTATGCCTGTGACTAAGAAAAGTATCTGCTTTTATGAATTGCTTTATGCTGAACAAATTCAAGTCAAAAAGTTTTAAAGTTAAAATGTCACGATTGTTTCAAATATTTAATTTATAATTTTTCCCTTACAAATTTTTATGCATGAAACGAATTTTTACTCCTTATAACTTCAAAACTATTTATTACTCCTTCGAAATTAATGAATTAAACATAAAAAAATACATAAGAAACGATGTCTCATTTATGTAGATAGCAATGTCCTACGCTTAAATAAATACAAAAAAAAATTTACTTTTTATATACCTTTATAATTCTTATAATTTCTAAACTGTTACTCCTAACGACGTAATTTTGTCCCATAATATGGAAGAAAAAATATTTTGCTTGCCTACGTAGTAATTTCAGACGTATAGATAGATAAAGTAGGATAAGTACAGATAAGTACATAATAAAATATTGCACTTTTCGATGCTTCATACTTATAAAAACCTTTAACACTTCTAAAAAGCTCTGATATCCAGATGTGATACTCAGTGGGCCACATGAAGCTGGGGATAAAACCCCAATATTTCATATTGACATATCAGTACCTAAACTAATAATTGATCTATCCTTTTATTTCCATTATTAATAAAATTTTGTCTGTAATGAAATTTTTCTAATTGGAAAAAAAAATGCATGATTATTTTTTACACCTTTAAAAATAAATGAACTATGGCAATTATTTTAAACTAACATAACAGGTATCTATACTAAAAACAGACGGATCATAATTATAACAATCGTTGAAGAGCCGACCCAATTTCTGGGTTTACGACTATTAATGTTCAACTACGTAATTTTGAGCCCAATCCAGAAGACAAGGGAACTCCTGGATCAAGTATTGGGAGAAATTTGCCTTCGTGGAGAACTTTTTGATGGAACTAACCAGCATTTGCGTTACATTGAAGGGAATACCACGAGAATCTCCCACGGGTGGTCTGCCGGCAAGGGGTCTCTAACCCATGATCAGTCTACCACATAGGAAATTTCACGTCAACACTGTGGTCGGTTCAAGCTGGATGCGGAATTCGTCTCGATCAGTTATGACTGGCATTCGAACCCGGTCCACCTCATTGGTAGACGAACGCTCTATTCCCTGAGCCATGGCGGCTCAAGTTTCTTTTAAAAATTATACAGTATAAAAATTAATCTAAAATTTGAGGTAAAATTCCAATATGGCTTTAAATAATTTACTTTCCATGACCCCCTTCTCCAAAGATATTAAAATGTTTGTTGCAAGTTTGTTGCCAATTTACGTACGTAAAATTCTCAATTCCTTTTGGAATCCATATTCGTCAGTTGGAAAAATTGCGTCTCAAACAAATAACAAGATTTCAACTTCCTCCTTCATTCAAGAGAAACCCAAAAAAGAACGCGTAATCACATTTTCATGGCATTGGAAATGGTGTTCAATTTCACTATTGTCTTCTGCAAATAAAAAAAAGAAATTGATAAAAAAGGAGATTTCAACAGCTACGGGAAGTGAAGTGGTGTAAACAAACTTAAAAATCTCCGCTATCTGATTCTAAATTAAAAAAAAATTTCACTCATCGCCTCAATTTTCTAGTAGGCGTTAATAGAACTAATTAACGGGGCTGATGTTTAAACATCAAGAAACGAGTTACTGTGAATGTGGTTTTGGTTTGAGAAGTTTTACTGCTTGAAGTGGGTAATGAGTTACTTTGAAAAATTGTTTTTTAATGAGTTTTTTGTCTCCAGCAATAAGAGGGGTTAAAGTGTAGAAAATTTAAAATGCCTATTAAATTAGGAATTCACTCAGAAAATTTTAAATTGTTTTAAAATCGATTCGTGTTCGAATCCCGGTCATGGCTGGCTGATGCGAATTCCGCATCCGGCTTGCTCCGACCTCAGTGCTGACGTGAAATATCTTCAGTGGTAGACGGATCATAGGTTAGAGTCCCCTTGCCGTTAGGCTAATCGTGAGATGTTTTCGTGTTCTTCCGCTTCGTGTAACGTAAATGAGGGTTAGTTCCACCAAAAAGTTCTCCGCGAAGGCAAATTTCTGTCAATTCTTGATCCTGGAGTTTCCTTGTCTTCTGGATTGTGTTCAACGTTACAAGGCCACAGAGTTGAACATTGAGTTGAGTAGTCGTAAACCCAAAATTTGAGCCGGCTGTTTAAAGACGGTTATAAAATAATCTAAAATGAAATTTAGATTTTGGTATTTTTAATTTTTTAGAGTGATTAATAGGGCCGTATTTTTGTATTGCCCTATGTGTAATTAAGCAATTGCATAAGCAATCCACCGATTTTGTTCCTTACTTGATGTATACAAATAATTTTTCCCATCAAATATTTATAAACATTATTCATAGCCAAATATCTTTGTAGCAAATGTAATTAAATTTTTTTTATTAATATTTAAAAAAAGGATTAACATATTCAAGGAAATATTGCTATAATAATTTGCTATAATTCTTACAGTCAATTTTAGTTACAATATAAAACTATTAAAGGTTTATTTTTTCCTTTTCTAAAATACTACAACCTGCTGCATGTCAAGGCCACCCCAAGTATTTGCAGCCATTCCGTTTAATCATTCAGTTTCCCTTAAGTATATGGAATTCAAATATTTTTTCAATTAATTGATGAAATCACCTGATTAGTGTACCTGATTGGGTCTAAATTACCAGAATATGATAAAATTCATTGTTTCTGGCTGTATGGGAACACCAAAATGCTCGGTAGTTTTTTCTAAAGAGCTTTGGTAATGATTTTGAAAGCTTTGGTATAAATTATGCAGATTCGGTAATTTTATCATAACTTAAAAAATGGCATGGAAATCATTTATTTGGTGAAATTTAATTTTCAGTTATGTATTTTTTCTAAATTTAGGGTAATAAGAACTATAATGGTCGAAAACAGAATTTCCAGTAAGACGTTATTGCATGAATGGAAAAATTATCAAATAAATGATGTGAATATCGTACATTTGGATTTTATCAATCAGAATCTAGTCTTTTTTTATCAGAAATATTATTATAGAGTACGGTAATCAGGATTTTTTGCTCTGTGAAGTTTTCCTTGTTTTCAAGTTCTTATAAGATGAATAAATAGGAGTTGGTTTTTTTTTATCGAGTCTGTAATTTCGATACAAAATATGTACCCAAGTCATTGAATCTTTTTGTTTTGTGAAACCTGCAATATTAAGTTGTTTGTATGCTTCACAAATTTTGAAGCTATGGAATTACCTCCAACGGCCTAATTTCCTTATTGACATGGCTTCGTCAAATATTTTTCTTTAGATTTTTCGTTTTATCTTATAACCGTCGTTGAACACTCAACCCAGTTTTTTGGGCTTACGACTACTAGTTTTCAACTCCGTATCCTTGTAATTTTGAACCCAATCCAGAATAAAAGGGAACTCCTGTATTAGGTATTGGGAGAAATTTGCCTTCGTGGGATATGTTTTGATGGAACTAACCCGCATTTGTGTTACACGGAGAGGAAAACCACGAAAATCTCCCACGGTTAGCCAGACGGCAAGATGACTTTAACCCATGATCCGTCTACCACTGAGGATATTTCACGACAGCACTGTGGTCGGTGCAAACCGGATGCGGAATTCGTATCGACTACCCTTCGCCAGGATCGAATGCAGTTCAGCTCATTGGAAGGCGAATGCTCTATCCCCTGAGCCATTGCGGCTCAATGACAATAGTTTATGTGATTTGATAAAAACCCCTCATCCACAGACATACGGCAAAATAAGTATCGTATTAGGGTTTTATAGATATTAAAATTGAAGCCCAATAATTATAATTGAAGTCCAATAGTTAGAGATTTCAGCTGATTTGAATAATTAATTGTTGATAACCTTGATATGGATTTTGATTTAAATAATTGTTGATAACCTTGATATGGTATTTGAACCCAGATAATGAAACAGTCTTTTTCCAAGATTTAGCTTTTCAACATTAATGGCATAAAGTTTCGTCTCATGTTGTTGATATCAGTTTTGTCTTCGGGGTTATATATATTAAAATAATATAACGAAAGCAGGGCTCGTAGCGTTTTTAAGAAGTTCTTAAAGGAAATGATTTTTGTTTCACGTTCTTTAAAAGCTTTTAAAGGGACTTTTCTTTTATTCGGGGTTTGTAAAAAGTGCTTAATTTTCTATTTTTTAAAAAGATATTTTTCTTTGTGCGTATGGATTGCCGTTCTTTATTACATAAAATATATGGTTTTCACTGCAATATTTATCAGAAAATAGTTATTTTATCATAATTATGTAAAGTTTCTGAAAATGCTTCTAAATTTTATTGATTTTATGTTTATAAATTAAACGGGACTTTTTAGGGATTATGGATGGCTTTTTAAGGAAATTTCGATTCACTCGCTATATAAAACACTTTTACAAAATTTTCGATTATTCTTACTGTCTCGCCGAAAAAAGTACCAAAAATTTGCTCGGTTTTTTTTCTTTTCTAGTGTAGCCTAACCTATTTAAATTAAGCACGTTAATTATTTACCTTTAATTGGTTCTCAATTTTATTTTAATGAGGATTGAACAAGCCCAACTTAAATGTTTTCTTTTTGAAATCAACTGGATATATATATATATATATATATATATATATATATATATATATATATATATATATATATATATATATATATATATGGAAGGAGTTTTTGTAAGGAAATAATTGTGGTTTCTATAAATAATAGGTGGAAACCTCATGTTGCTCAAGGACTGCTATTAACATGTCAGAGTTTTGCGTTAACGCCTTTTTTACCACAGGAACTTAAGATGAAATGCACATTCTAAGTTATGTGCTATATGCTGGTGCAGTTTCTAATCTTCGTTTCTTTATTTTTCAGCACTGAAACTTAAATTCTATGTACCTAAGGGATTTTAAAGGATATTAATTAACTTTTAATGAAAAAAAAAAGAAAAAATATTTTAAATATTAGAGAGTTTTTTATGTATATTTTATGATTTAAATTTATGTTTTCTGATTTTATTTTATAACCGTCTTTGAATTGAGATTACTAATGTTCAACTCAGTAGCCTTGCAATTTTGAAGCAATCCAGAAGACAAGGAAACTCCTGGATCAATACCCCCAGAAGTATGATTTGTTATGGGAACATTGAGGACTTTGTGACGTGCATCAGTCACCATTTTTACTACAGAGGGAGTCTTCGGCTGGAGGGGATAAATCCCACGACCTCTTGGGCATGGGCCCATTGCCCTACCATCCAAGCTATCCTGGTCTAAGTTTCCTTATTTGAATATATGTTTTCAGATTCTAATTTGAAATTACTTGCAATTGCCGCTATTGTCATACTACAGAAAGAAAAATGTTTAACATGCCGCTATTAATCAAATTCTTTGATGATTTTGTGACAATAATTTAAGAGGTCGATGCAATAACTTTGTTTTTTCATTTTGTTGTGGATAATATAGCTGCTACGATTAATTAAAACTCTGGACGCTAATTTGAAATCACTGTAGAAAATAGTGTAAAAAAACACTATAAAACTACTTTTGTAACCATAATTTTTTTAAATGACATTAGATTCTCAGGAAACATTATCTGAATCTGTATTTACATTATTATTGCACTGAACCCTTCAAATATTTCTTTTCTTTGATAAAATGAACTGTATTAAAAATTACTTCCCTAATAAAGTGCATATCTATATAAAAAGCTTTTTGAATGCGTTAAGAAATGATAAAATAAGGTAAGAGATGAAGCAGGAAGATATGCTAAATGCGACAACTTTTCACTCCCCTTTTTTTCATTATTGTAGTTATTCATTTTTTATTATTTGCGGAATAGGACGTTAACGTGTTTAGATGTATATTTAAATATTGTTCGCAGAATCTCTGTAGAGCTTTTTAAAACATAAAAAATTAAAATTGAGTTAACAGTTTATAAATAATTTAAAATATTTTTATAAAATAATTATGCATTTATCATTAATTATTAGACCCAATTTCAAAAATGCGAATGAATAAATTACATATATTATTTTACTTTTATTATTCCAAGAAAATATTGAAGCATTTACTAGAAGTCTAAATGTAAGTAGGACTTATTTTAAATAAACAGAGTAACTGTTTTATTTTTATTTTTTTAGATTTTTTTTTTTTTTTTATGAAAATCTTAGTAGAAATGGCATCACAATATGCATTTTTGTAATGAAAATTCTGTAGCTTTAACTATAAATCTAAATGAAAAAATATTTTTTTAAGTGATCGAGTTATAAATCTGCTTAAATTATATTAACAAAATATGTGCTTTTACGATTGCAATTAATATTTATTCATACGATACTTAATACATGTTCACAAAAGATAGTTTTTATGGTAAACACTTAAACTTAAAGTTAAATATTATTTGAAGTAAAGAAATAGACGTAAAGACGTGTTGAAAATGATGAAACTGTCGACATAGCTAAGAGAATTATTTTGTTCAAGTTTTGACACATGAAATCTGTAACTCGTTTGCAGTTGACAATGCATGACATTTTTCTGCCTGGTCTTGCAAGTCTGAGACAATATGTCAAATCCGCTGATAGTAACTCAGTGGAAAAAGTTTGACCTCGTCAGCTATTTTTTTCTCACGCTACTTTTAGATATTTCCTATTTTATGGAACGAAGAAAATATTTCAAAGCAAACTAAATAGCGCATTACATTTACTGTAATATATATGTTAAAAAATTTAGCATCTATATGGAAATAATAACTTTATTTTGGAATGTTTTTCGTTTTTTCGAACGTATAATTTCAAATAGTTTCTGTATTTAACTAAATTTCCTGTGCAAATTTGACTTTACAGTTGTTAGTAGAAAAACTTCTAAGAAAAACATAACATTTATCTGATTTAAATATTAAAATGCAGTTATGTTTTAGCAATTAAAAGCACAAAAAATGCTTGATTAAATACCCTTTTAGTAGATTAATTGTTATTTTATAATTTTAATAATGACTTTATTGAATAAAAACACATTTATTTACTTGTATTTTAAACAATTTAAATTGTAAAATTTAAATATTTTGGAAAAAAAATGTTTGTTTTTTTAATTTCTTATTTTTTTATTATAACAAAATGAGCTAAATATGATTTGAGCTCAATTAATCTGTATATTCATGTTTTTTTTTTTTTAGAATTTCTTTTGAACAGAATGTATCTGCAGTTACCCAACCTGTGTTAGAACCTATAGTTTGTTGTATGCTAACCTCGTCAGCAATTATTTTCTCAGGGTAATTTTATGTATTTCCTATTTTATGGAACGTAGAAAATATTTAAAAACAAACTAAATAGCACATCATATTTATTTTAATATATATGTATGAAAATTTAACATCTATATGGTAAATATATCATTTTAAGTTCGGGTGTTTTTCCTTTTTTCTTTTCGTTTATGTATTTAATTAAATGTCAGGATTCAAATTCTTTTTCACATTATTTTATTTGATCAAATGCTAGGCTAATTATAGTTTTTAAAGTTTTCATATACGTTGTTGAATACAAAAATGTATAAAAATATATTCTACGTTAAATCGTTGTATAATTGAAAAATGCTTCCATTCAAGTGAGAGCACAGCATAGTGAAATGGAATTTGACAAGGATCAATTTCCATAATAATAAGGTTCAACATGGTTCCATACTAAATATGAATCAAATTTGCTGATATCTGTCCAAGCATTAGGTTGGGTCAAAATTAACTACCAGGTATTTTAAAAAAATTACAAACATAAATATGCAGTTTAATTTAGCTCAAATCATATTTAGTTCATTTTGTTGTAATAAAAATATTATTGTGAGAAATTTTTAAAAAAATTACAATTTTTCCAAAATATTTTAATTTTACACTTGCAGTTGTTTAAAATATAAGTAAATAAAAGTTACTTTATTCAATAAATTGGTTATTAAAATTATGACTTGAAAATAGCAATTTTACTTAAAGGGTTTTTAATCGAGCAGTCTGTGCTTTTATTTACTCAGAAGTAACTTCATTTGAATACTTAAATCAAATAAATGTTATGATTTTCCTTAGAATGAAGATTTTCTAACAAGTGAAAAGACAGTTTAAGGGAGGGTTAAAACTTATATTTGGCGAAATTTAGAGAAACAGAAATTCAGTAAAAAGTTTTTTATTCATGCATTGTTACACTTTTTTTTTTTTTGTAATTTAAATAAAATGTAGAATCTATCATAGATAAAGGAAAAATTAGAACATTAAATGGAAAAAAATCAGAGCATTATTTATTAATTTTAGTTATTTTTCCACATTCAAAATCATTGGGGATTTTTTTTAATTTACCAAGTAATAATTATAGAAAAAGTCAAATTTTCATATACGACTAAATAAGAAATAATTGTCAATTGTGAACTATTCAACAAATAAAAAAAATTAATACATCATTCATTAACTTAAGTTAATATATATTCTACATAGAAATTCAGAGGGATTTTTTCAATCCCTCAAAGATTAGTGTTAGGTCAAATTTTGATAAGAGGTCATAACTTATATTTATCAAAATAGAACGGAAATTTCCCTAAATAAGATAACTGTTCATAGTACAAAAAAATTACATAAAACGCCAGCTGCTTCTGAGATGAAAATAGATATCAATCAAATTTCCAGATATCACGATTTAAACACTTTAGAGTGTTGAATCGTGCTGAGGGTTAGCGTGTAAAATAAGAAACTGATATATGTATACATTATCAAACAATGTATAGTTTGATAATAGGAGGAAAAGTAATTCGCATATCTGACTGACATTTGAGATAATAATTACTGTAGCCCTCTTTAAAAATGTGATATTAATTGTAATGGTGAACTGTTTCTTGTACGTGTGGTCACGATTTTAAATTACAAAACCTATTGACGGCCTCCATGCTCTTATTTGACGTTTAAAACCTAAGATGAGTTTATAATGCTGTTAAGTAACTCATAAATATTACAGCAATAATTGCGCGTTATATTCTTTTCTATAATTAATTTGTAATTATGTTTTAATGTAATATTTAGATTTACTAAAAAATATTTGCCACAAAATGAATAACTTTTATTTCAATAAAAAATAAGTAAACAAACCTCTGTACTTCTACTGCAAAGGAATTATAATATTTTTTTAAATTTAGTTATAATTATTTACATTTTTATGCATTGTATTATGTGAAGTGCTTTGAACAGAATCCCGTTACTATCGTTCTCTCCTCCAATTTCGATTATTAATATCAGGAGATTAACTGATTAAACCCAAATAGTGTACATATTTAGTACTTTTTATGCGCAAAATTTTTTTAAAAAAATAGTACCTATTTTTTAATTCTAATTAAAAATAGTCGTGGCAGAAAAATAATGATGCAAAAAATTTATTAAAAATAATCTTCTTGAGAATGCTTGGAGAGTTCTTGAAAAAAATTCAATTTTGCACTAATATTTAAAATATTTTCTTCTTTCATTACTTTTTGAATGTTAAATTGTTTAAAAATTAAAAAAATTAATTAGGAAACATGAAAATATTGCTTTTTCAAAAACACTTTCATATCTCTAGATTATTACAGACCCTTGCTAAAACTAGTTTAGCATTTGAAACTCTTTCTTTCTGAAATATAGATCTTTGTTGCCAAACTGTTTACATACTGAGAAAAAATTATGTCCAAAACTACTAGAATATGGTAAAATGTACCGCGTTTCTGACACTTTGGGAACACCCTAAGCTCGGTAAATTTTACAGAAGCGCTTTGGTGAAAAATTTGGTAAAACTAGAAGTATAGAAGAAATATAGTTTTATAAAGCATGATAATTAATGATTTTTTAAATGTAATAAAATGTAGCAATTTTATCATGATACCTTACAGCATATCATAAAACCCATTTAGTCTGTTCAATTTTCTTTTCAGGTCATTATCAGGTTGTTTAAAAACCAAACCAAATGAAAAAAGTTGCCATATGAACGCAAAAATTACCGAAGGAGAGGCTTAAATACCGTATATTTTGATTACATAATTTGAAAAAGGGTTCCCTCTTTAACAGAAATATCATAATACGATTACGAATAATACGATTCAGTAACATTGCCAGAATTTTTTCTCCGTCCATGATATATTAAAAATTAATGCTACCGTATCTACTGGGAATTTAAAAATAAATTATATTGATTTAATTACTAAACATATGAAGAAAAAAAATCTAATTTTGTTTGCTATTATTAAATCGTTAACATCCTTACATTTTTAATGGAAATATGAGAAAAATTCTGTTCTCTTTACTCGAATTACAAGAAAAATTCGGCTATGTATACAGAAATATCCTAAAAGAATCACAGTCCATATGCTTTGGAAAATGAGAAAAAAAGTTACAAGTTTTATCAGTCCAATTTTCATCTGACATTAAAATAGCCTTTTTTTTTCCTTCCACCTTCTCCACGAATAATTCAATAAATTTTGATTGCGTCTCAGCACTTTTAGCTCTTGAACATTAATTTATGAGTGCAGTTTACCATGCCGGCTTATACATGTGTGCATTAATGTTTATACACACTGTTAGAATTTTCATTCTAAAATTATAGAAAAATAACCAGCCTGTCTTCCCGATTAACCGTAAGATACATTTTTTAACTTTTCTGGTTTTGAAACTGTTTAAAACTAATATGGTTATACAACTGTTCTTCTACAATTTACAACTACCATGGTTTCAAAACCAAAAAAAGAAATTTAGCAGGGCATAGGCTTTTAGTTAGGTACATAAATTGGGACATAGGCTTCAGTTTGGCATTAGAGAGTACAGGATACTGGAAATTCCTTATGTGTTAAAGCGAATTGAGGAAATATTGTGGTATCAATGCTGGGACACAAACCTCAGTTCTGTCGGTTTTGAGACTGACAGATAAGCGGCCTTCTCTACTGATTGGAGTGATACGTACACATTTGTAAGGAACTAAGTGGTTCATTTAATGGGCCTAGTTGGTGAGATGCAATTCTGGCTGTTTAACCGTAAAATGTGAAAACAGTTAATAAACGGTTTTTCTCACTGCTGACATTATAATTGCCAGCTTATTTATTATTATGTGACTGATTTTTTTAAATATGCAAAATTCTAATTAAATAAACTGATGATTAACAATTTTTTTCGAAAATTTTTTAAAAGTGTACTTAAATTTCTCTAGTATGTCAACTTTATTTACCTAATTTGTGAGATGTATTCTAAAAATAAATATTTAAAGAGGATATTGTAAAAAAGTCAAAAATAAAATAGCTAATTTTTTTAAAGTATAGTATTCAATTAATTCTGTATTTATAACTTAACTTTCATTACAGTTTAAATCTAACGCACGGTATTTTTTTAGAATAAAATATTATTTTATCAAACATGCTTATCAAAACAAATACGTATTCCTTTTATTTATTTGCAAACATAAGCCTCTCAATAACTTAATTACATTTTTCACTACTTGTCAGAAAACTAATTTTCAGTTTAAGAGGAAAAGATAACTCTAACATCATATTACACGTTTTAACAAAATTGCATCAACGAAATTTTAACCCATGCGATAAACTTCAAAAGTTCACTATATATCTTGAACATTCTTCCCACGACACAAATCACCGCCAAAACTTAACACGTCCAAAAAAGAAATTTTATCAGAAAGAAAACTTGGAGCGATCGTCACTAACGCCATAAAAATACTTCGCCAAGATCCGGCGAAAACGGGATAACAGTTGGCGGCAAAAAAAAAAAAAAAAGTGTCAAGAAATAACTTAAAAGGTGAGATTGAATTTTTCACTCAGTAGCCCAAAAGCTTTTTATCAGTACTTGTGTTTTTCCTGTAGTTTTTACAACCACCTCTTTTTAAGTGGACGGTCGAGAGGAAAGAGTGAAATATAAAGAGGAGATTTAGGAACACGTGTTTTATGTCCGTGTAATCGTAAGACTGTAGTTCCCCTGTAAAACCCTTTTTTCCGTCTCACTAGATGCGTCTGTGACGGGAAAATCACTTTTTGGATCAGGTTGTTTGCTTCATATTTCAGGGAACGCGTACAAATTGAATTGAGTTAAATTTCATGAAGAGAAGGAATCTGTAACACATTTTGTATTGTACTGTTATTAGAAGAGCTATGTAAAATGAATGGATAACGAAAAATGGATATTATTATTTTTTAATTACCCTGGTACTAATATTTAATCCTATTTCTCGCGGTACTTCGTGAATGATTGTATCGTTTACACGAATTTAAAATTTTATCATATTTCATATAAAATAGAATTTTCTTACTTCATATATGTTTTAGATTGGCTTGAATATTTTAAAATACTAATTTTCCTAAAAATTTTGTGACCCGATAAACAGAAGAAAATAAATATATCACCAGCTCAAAAATAATTCAAGTAAGATAGTATTAGGCACAGCATTCTATCCTAGACTAAGAAAGTGTTCCTGTAAAAAATGAAGGAAAAAACATGTTGAATATTAATAATTTGGCCTCATAATTTCTTCTAATCTCTTTTAAATCGAGAGAGGACTACAAAATGAGAAAAGATGTTAAAAACAATTTTCATAACCTGCTGAGGGTCGTTCATTACACGAATAAGGCGACCGCCTGACCGACGGCTTGTCGTCAGCCTAAGTAATAAAGTTAAAGTATTTAAATAAAAGCGAATAATTTATAATGAGTAATAAATAAACGTAAGGATATAAAGATAAGGTTTAAGAGTTTTTAATTTGCTTTTTTCAGCGATGCTTTTAAGTGAATTAATTTTTTTAAAATAAAGTGTATTCATTTAATATATTATTTTAATCTAATTTTTATTCTACCTACGATCTTTAATGTACAATTTTCGTGAAAAATGTTAGTTAATAGAAATATTTAGAAACCTATTACTTTATTTTTTATTTCTTTTATTTTTTATATATTTTAATGAAAAATCTTTTTATTTCATAAAGAAGTTTAATTATTTAGTATAACTTTTCTTTAAAACTAATGTAAAATTTTTATTTTTTATTACAAATATGAAATTAGATGCATAGATTTTACGATTTGCCACAAAAATGCTTAATCACATATTTTTTTAAAAACTTTATCTCCTTCCTTTCGTCACAACATTTTTTTTCTTCATCAGATGCTTTTATTTAATTTAAAATACAAAGTGAAACATTTAAAAAATAATAAAATGCGTGAAAAAAATTTTAAAAAAATTTATGCTAGTATGCATTGATTGCCAATTCTACCTGTAGCATAATTAGGCATACTTAATTTGTGACACAAATGGATATAATATAAGCACAACCCCTATGAATAGAAATTTGTGTTTTTTAACAAAATTACTTTCTGCAAGTGAAATATAGGGCCATATGCACTCATTTATTTCTATTTAATTATTAAAAGGAAATACTCTGTTTTCGAACAAAGTCTACATACCAGAAGAAAATGTAATTTTATGAACGAAACTTTTTTTTAACACCGAGTTTAAAATTGTCTTTTTTCAATTCCATAATGTTATGAAGCTTCTATGAGATCCAGCTAAAAGAATACGTTCTATCCTGTGCACTCTATAGATTAGAAAAAAATGGTTTTTTGGTTCAATTTTGTTGTTTAATTTAGGTATTTAAATTAGCACTGTAATTTTACTAAAAATAATAAACAGGAGTTTATGGAGTTTCAAATTCAAAACTTTTAACATTCCTTACGTACCTCACATTTTCGTTTCATTAAAGAAAATTCATTGAATACTCAGTTTAAGATAGAATATTGTAATATTTTATTTGACTGAATTTCATGATTTCACCTAAATTTTGCAATAAATCAAATATTTACTATGGATTAATGGGAGGAACTATTTATCTACCATGTGACAAATGTAAATTTCTTTAATTAATAAAAAATATTATTTTATAATCAAGTAAAATTTTACTAGGGAATAGAGAAAAAAAAATTTAGAAATGTTAACACTCTTTCCCCAATACTTACCAAATTTTTGAAAATTGTTTATGAACAGATTACCTTATTCAAAGTAAACTTTATATCTGGTTTATATTACCGTATATATACCAAATATTATTTATTCAAATAACTAATATTTGGTTAAAAAAATAAGGAAAAAAATTATTGTTTTACATTGTTTCAAATAATAGAGTATATTTTTGAAGAATTTTAGATTGATTCACTGATATACACGAGACAAATAATTCTTTTACCCTAGATAAATTCCCCATGTTGGAAGTCCATAAATTCCGAAAAAAAAATTTTCTTGTATTTTCTTAAAGCTTTGTATGTTGAAACTTAAAATTATCGATAATTTAAAAATTTGAATTAAAAGCAAAAACCTATAATCTCGTTAAAAGAAATCAATGATCGCGTAAAAAACGAAAATTTAAAAAAAAAAAAAAACAACTTTTTCGAATGTAACACAAAAACTTAATTTAAAGAAAAATCTGTAAAAGCACATCATAAGATGAAAAAAAAAGAAATACGAAATTTACTTTTTTTACAATAAAATGGTTTTTTGTTGAAAATTAACAAAGTGTAACATTTTAATAACGAGCATTGCTAGAAACGTATTTTCTCAAATCTTTCTTCGGAAATATATTTAATCCTTTTCTTTGAATTTTTTTTAATATTCTACGTGAATATTGCATATTTTAAACAGAAAAGTAGAAATAGAGGTATAGTTAATGTGAGTGTCGAGTGTTTCCAAAAGATTAGCCGAAGTAACTGAAGATATATTCTAAGACAGGTGTTATTTCATAGACATTTCATAGACAATACATTTTTGAGCTAAATTTTAAGCAAACAGATCACAAATGCAAACTAAGACTATTTAGAATTCTATTAGACATTACTGAAGTTGAAAAGTCAAAACAAATTTAATTATAAGATGAACGAGTTTTTTTTTTTTTTTCATGAGATGACAGTTTCTATTACAAATAAGAAACTTAAGCAAAAATAATCGTATTCTTAAAAATAAATATTCAAGTTAACTATTAAATTTTTATTCATTACATTAAAGAATAACCACATTAAAAAATTTATTTAAATGTGAGAATTCTTTGTTAGAAATTTCTTATATTCTTAAAAATAAAGTTTTTCTGATGATTTTTTTATTATTTAAATTTTCCCAGCGCTTGAAAATTTTTTAATTTTAATTATGAACCATCTTTAATTTAAGAAACCATTTCCCTCTGACATGAAATAATATTTCATTTTAAGTAATTTGATTTCATATGATTTCTGATTATTTTTTCATCTGAAATTGAGATTAAAAATGCTTTTAGCAAAAAGTATCTCTAAAATAGCAAAGAATTAAAGTATAGCAAAAAGTATCTCTTGAGATTAAAGTAAAACAATAAGCGCAGAAACTGATGTAAACATTCGTTGAAGGAAAAATGGTTTATTTATTGCATTTTCGAATTAACTTGAAATTTTGCTGATGTTTACTTTCTTTAATCAACACAACATGCTTAAAATATTAAAAAAAAAAGAAGCAAAGTTTCACAAACTTTTAATCTATTTATATTTTAAATAGGTTTGTAAGGAAAAAGTAAAGATATCTAATTTTAAGAAAATTCTTAGAAGGCAATTAAAAATATATAACGACGAACTATTTTTATCTTTCAGTAAATTTATTTTAACTTCTAATACAAGCATTAATCATTATTTTATGGATGCGTTTCTTGGTTGAAATTTCACAAATAAAAGCTTTTTTTGATAGTAAACGTAAATAAAACTTGTTGTTATGCAATTTATTTTTAATAATAACACAATATAAAATAAATTATAATAAAATTAAAGTTTCAAAGTAAACAAGTTTTAAATTATTTAAAAAATTACTTCCAATTATGTATAATGAAATTAATATTTTATTTCGATGTAAATTTGAATTCAGAGATTTTATTGTGGTTTGTAACAATTAGAAAAGAAAGTATTCATCAGATTTTGTTCATTATTTACATTGTTTTAAATAAAATATGTAATACAACATATTTTAATAACCATTTTTGAAACATAATACCACATAGTACACTAAGTAATGATAAATTATTAAGAATAAATCATTACCAAATGTTCAAAGTTACATTGCTTAAGTAAGCATTACTTGAGGAAGGCAATAGAAAAACAGTTGAATTAATATTTCTAAGCATAAATAAATTAAGAGTTCTATTTTTTCAAAAGATATGCAGAATAATGTAGAAACAATATCAATTTCTACCAACAATTAAAACAATATAGGACCCAAAATGTTAAAAGATTTGCATAATTTTTTACCTAAAACAGAAATTTTTTTTAAAATTTATATTTCAACGAATTTAAGACGGGATTGAGTAAGATTTATTTTTAGAGCTTTTATAATAAGAGTCACCAACAATTAAAAATAATCAAGGAATTAAATTAATTTTCTGTGAATATTAATTTAAATCTTTTTCGAAATATATTGGAAGTCTAAAAATTGGAGACGCAAAAAATATCATGTAAATAAAAATTAAGTACGAACATTTACCATAACATTAAAGCCTAGAAAAATTGTATTAATCTTTATGTTCCAAAAAATACATTTATTTATCAGTTATTCAGTATTAATAAAAACATATTAAATAAAATAGTATTGAATGAACTTTGAATGAACTTTATAAGGAAACGCTAGTAAAAAAAATTAATAAGAAACTCTAACAATAAAAATGATATATTAATCTTTACTTAAAGCTTCATAAAATATTTCTAATTATAAGTAATTCATTATTAATAAAAAAAATAATTAAATGAAATAAGAACATAATATTATTTAAAAACGAAGTTGATTAAGATATATTAGCAGAGCCTTTTCAGTAAGAGCCATTAACAGGTAAAAATAAACAAAACAAAAACTATTTTTTTGTGAGATTATTATTAATGGATCCTAATCCGAAGATTTCATTTTAAGCCCGCTTTGAAGAACGAACTAAAGGAGGTGTGTCCCAAATTTTGGCCAATCTGAGGGCCGCTCTAAGCCAAGGTCGTAGGCGGCCGGAATCAAAAGTTGTAAGAGATCATCGAGTGCCGTGTGTTTTTCAGAATGATGTCTTCGAAAACAAACCATCTGGTTATTTGACACGGTGTCAAACTTGTTCCAATATTCACATTGACACCCACTCTTCGGAATATTAATTTCTCATCGTCAAAGTTGCCAATCAGTGTCAAATCGGCTAATTTGACTATTACATGGACTTTTAATTTCTAATTTCTTATCAGCCAGATGGCGTAAATTTTTATTAATTGCCGTATCGTGTTCAAAATTCCTCGAATTTTGTTTGCGAATTTTGAAACTTTTTGTTGGTGTGAGATACAGGAAGGTCTAAAATAAGATACCATGGTGCTTAGAAGTAAGGATCTTATTTTATTTGCTAAATACGAAGGAGAAAAATGTATCACGTTAAATTCACTAGTTGATTCACAGATGATAGTTTCAAACGTATCAGATTATAAGTATCAATTGATTTACGCATAAAAACTGGAAATGTATCAAATTTATTGAAATCAAATTTATTGAAATTTGATTTGATACACCTATGAAAACTGGAAAAATTAAGATGAATTTTTTAATTGATTTACAGATGAAATATGCATATTTTTAATATTGTATGTATTGATTGATCCATAGGGGAAAGCTAAATTACGTTTAATTTACTAAATGGTTTAAAAATGAGAATAAATATTGCATCCTATCTCATCTAATCAATCGATCAAAACATAGAAATGAACAGGGGTAATATTGAATTTACAGATTGCTTTATATTCAATGTCTTCCGTTAATATATATCCAATTGATTTTCAAATTTCATTTCTTTGAAATTATTCAAATGAGCTATTTTATTGCACTTGTAAATTATTGATTATCAATTTGATTTGCAATTTTATTTCGTGGTATTTAGCCAAAAGAACCTAAATAACTTTAGATTTCATCATGAGATTTTTCCTAACTTTATCGATATTCTGCTTGTTGCTGATGTGCATCGAGGGTCGAAGACGCCGTTCTCAAAACTGTAGAGAGAAGATGGACCAAACAGCAAAAATCATCTTTACAGGAACTGTTGAAAGGCTGTATAAATCGAGGGCTGCTGTTTACAAAGGGGTGATCAAAGTAAAAAGAGTTGTTAAAGGTGATCAGACATTAGCAGATAATACTGTCATAGTTGAAGGATTTGGTGATCCGAATATCTGTCACAGCGATGTCCGAGAGAGGGACACAAGAATATTTCTTGTTAATCAAATGGACAATGGGCATTTAAGATTGAATTCCAGTGTAGTAAGGGTTACGGTCCATAATTTAGAAAAGGCTGCATCAGCTGCTAGTGGTAAGAGATTTATTATTACTTCTATCTTATTTTATTTTGTTTATATTACAGAAACATGTATTTTTTCACATGTTATAAGTCATAGTTTGTAAAAAGTTTTATAATTTATTATTTATTTCATAGTTTTGTTTTTAAAAAACACTTGTAAATAGCAAACTTGAACTATTCAATAGGAAACTGTTTCTATATCAAAATAATTCATAAAGAAACCTGATTATTAAGAACGGATGCTATAGAAACGGATGTTTTTTCACATATTATAGTTTGTAGAAATTTTTAAATTTTTTTTTATTTTATAGTTTTTTTAATTTTTTTTTATTTGTATTTTAAAATTCTATTCAATATAAAACAGTTATTTCTAAAGCAAAATAATTGATAAAATTTATAACTTTAAATGATTTATTATGTCTGTTAGCATAGTTTATTTAAATTATGAAGCAAATAAACCTGGCAGACTTGCGACAAAAATATTTTAAATCATTTTTGAAAAATTCCTGTAAGTGTGAGTACATTTGAATTCGCTACTCACTTCATATATTACATTTTGAGTTTTATCATATTTTGAGTTTCAGTTGTATTGAGTTTTAAGTTATTTATTTTCTTGAATTTTTATTTTCTTCTTTCACTTGATTGTTTTATTTTGGATATTTTTTATTTTAATTTTATATTTTTCGCCTATCAAGTTCTATTTTCGTTTCAATTTTTTTTGGTCTCGAATTCGTATTTTAAAAAAGGTGTATGAAACCATGTGTTTCTTTTATCGATATTTGTGATATTAAAGCGTATTTCAATTAACTTATAATCGTTGAATATAAGCTATATAATTATCTTTATTTTGAAAGGATGGACTTAAAAAACAGTATTTGCTTAATCTGATAACATAAAGCCACTAGGTAGATAAACAGATAATAAAAAAATAGAATTATTTCAGCTTAGTTGGGACGGTATATGTCTTTCAGTTTTAAGCATCATTTCAAGTGTAGATTAGCTCAGATCTATCGATTGGTTACTTCTTTCTTATCCCTTACGAAGAACACATATTCTGCTAATTTGAAATGAAACATAATTTTTATGTTAAAATCTGAGGAAACTTCTCTATTTAAAAAGCAGTTATATTGATTCATAATTTATTGTTACGTAATTCATTAGAAGCACAACTTAAAATTCTTTCAAAGATTGTTAAAGAAATACGTAGTTTTATTTGGTTTGATATTGTTGTAAACGGGTCGCGTTGAGTTATGGCTGTAATTAGGAATTTATCTAGAAAGATGATCCGAAAACAAGATCGGCGCATGAGTTTGCTACACAGCCACAAATTTAGATAGGAGAGCAGACGGTGGTTGTAATCAACGGGTGTCCATTTTACGCTCTCAAACATTGCTTGGGTTGCCCTATCAAACAATGCCGAGAATTTTACAGTAGAGTTTGTTTTAAACCTCTAGAGCAACATCAAAAATGCAGTAATCAAATCAATCACACACCCTTTAGAACGAGGAATTTAACACCGGCCTAAATAGGGCATCCTCATTTCATGAAAATTAACAAAACAAAAAGCTACATAATTGCATTGTCTTTGCAAATAAATTATACAACTAACATATGAACTTAAAGACTCATTTATATAATTAAAAACATTTAAAAAATATAAAATAAATTTTATAATTAATATTTAGTTAAAAATTTTTTAGAGCTAATTAAGGTTGTATACATAAACATATTGTTAAACAAATGTTAGATAATATTATATTCACGTAAACTAAAAACGTATTAAAAATAAATCTAAAGCTATTCCAGAAACAATATAAAATAAATAACAAAATTTAAAATTTTTCACACCAATCGCATGTAATCGTTTGCTTGTGTGTTTATAGGGCATGAGCTAGAATGAATGCTGGCATTTGATCAAATTGCAAAAGCCACAAAATGTGTGACAGCTCTGTCAAAACGAGGAAAAAATGTGCCTGTGCCTTGCGTGTGTTACCCTGATAGTAATATTCCACAATAACAATAATTTAAAGATTTTAAAATGTTAAGTATAGTAAATATCAGATACGATAATCAATCAAATCAAAAATAAATTTTAAGTCAGTTCTAAAAGCAAATAATATTCCACCTGTAAAATTTGCAATTTTTAACCTTTTATTATCATTTGTTTTATTATCACTTGCCGTCAGGCTGACCATGGGAGGTTATCGCGGTCTTCCTCTCCATGTAACGCAAATACGAGTTAGCTTCATCAAAAAAGTACTCCACGTAGGCAAATTTCTCCCAATGCTTGATCCAAGAGTTCCCTTGTCTTCAGGATTGGATTCAAACTTACAAGGATGCATTCTCTCCGTGTAGTAAATGGTAACTGATGCACGTTAAATCTGTCAGGTTGTAAAATCCTACATGTTCCCTTAACAAATCAATACCCCTAGGGGTACTAATCCTGGAGTTTCCTTGTCTTCTGGATTGGGTTCAAACTTACAAGGATGCATTCTCCCCGTGTAGTAAATGGTAACTGATGCACGTTAAATCTGTCGGGTTGTAAAATCCTACATGTTCCCTTAACAAATCAATACCCCTAGGGGTACTGATCCTGGAGTTTCCTTGTCTTCTGGATTGGGTTCAAACTTACAAGGATGCATTCTCCCCGTGTAGTAAATGGTAACTAATGCACGTTAAATCTGTTGGGTTGTAAAATCCTACATGTTCCCTTAACAAATCAATACCCCTAGGGATACTGATCCTGGAGTTTCCTTGTCTTCTGGATTGGGTTCAAACTTACAAGGATGCATTCTCCCCGTGTAGTAAATTGTAACTGATGTACGTTAAATCTGTCGGGTTGTAAAATCCTACATGTTCCCTTAACAAATCAATACCCCTAGGGGTACTGATCCTGAAGTTTCCTTGTCTTCTGGATTGGGTTCAAAATTACAAGGCTACGGAATTGAACATTAGTAGTCGTAAACCTAAAATTGCGTTGGCTGTTCAGCGACGGTTATAAAATATAAAATAAAAATGTTTATTGTAAATATTTGTCATAACCAGCAAAAGCAAAAAATTATGTATCGTTCAAAGAAATTTTTAAAAAGGTATTTGTAAACGCAATATACCCTACGCATGGAATTTGTAATTTTTCACACCAACCGCATACAACCATTTGTTTAAAAATATGTGTTTAAGATCTGAAAATAAGCAAGGATGAATGGTGGCATTTGATCTAATTATAATAGGCCACATAATGCGTGATTATCCTGTCAAACCTAAAAAAAAAGTACCAATTTTTTAGGTGTGTGTACCCTGATAATGGAATCTTGTTACCGCCCTGTTCGGGGAAATATAGAGGGCCTATTTGCATCTTAACAACTTAATTATGAGTTGTTGGAGACGCTCGTGTTCTGCGCGTGCAAACACAGAACAAAGAAGAGAGTGGGAAGAAGTTTTACTTGTAAATTACTATAAAAAATCGTGGTATGTTAAATAGCCGTCTCTCTACTTCGTGACTTCAAGGAAGTTGGGTGATATATTGCATTATTGTACGTTCCGTGTAAGAACTAAGCGGTATGATGGTTGAAAATGTTTAATGAAGTGCGAATTTTGACACATTTTTAAAATATTATTAGAGTAGGTATATTAGTATTGATATAAAGAAAGAAAAGATAATTTTGGAAAACTGAAACTATAAATCACTTTTCTCTTGGAGGTCATTTTTATCGTCGAGATCAGTTTGCGCTTTTGATTTTTTGATTTCCAATTTCTCCATGATATATATATATATATAATATATATATAATATATATAATATATATATATATAATAACAGGGCTTAATCTCTGTTATCAGTGGTGTATTTAGCTTTAATAATGCAGTCGTAAGCCATGTTACACACAAAAAATCTTTATTAATGGTAGTAGGCTGGTATCGATAATACTTCACATCCACACTCCGCAAGGGAGGGGGTGGACAAGACTTTGGACAATTCCGGAACAACTTTTCAGGATCACAACATGATGGAAAAAGCCATGCGAAAAGCATTGCTCTCGCTTTTATACTAACACAGATTTGAGTAAACAGGCACAGTCGTTGGCATTCTTGTATCCTTACGCATTAAGGAAAATCATTTCATGCTTCCTTAAATGGAAGTGAAAGGTGGAGAGATTCTATAAATAACTCAATCGTATGTTTATTAGCCTTGACTTCCCAAAATAGAATCTCTCTACGCTTATTCTTTAACAAAGACATTTTATTAAAACGAAAGAGATTTAATTCTTTTATTAATACAAAAGTATTATACTTTTTGTATTACATCCCCCCCAAAAAAGATTTTTGGCAAGCCAAAAAGAAATCATAATAAAATTTAGAATTCTCTGAACTTTTAAAATTTATGTTGGTACGACTGTTCCTTTTCACTACTACAAATAACATTTTTTCAATTATCTGTAAAAAAACAACTATATACAATGATAACAATAAAAACATGATAATACACTTTATCTGTTTAGGCAACTAAACAGAAAGAAAAATGAAACATATTTTTATAACTAATCTACTAAAATTTTCAAAAAAATTATTTTTTTCACACAGAAATATACAAACTTTTTATGGAAAAGAATTCAATTTCACTATTCATGATTTAATTTCAACATTTGTGGGTTGTGATATTTCTTAAGTTTTGATACATGAACTATTTCAAAATTTTGTTTACTTAAACAATTATTTTTATTTCCTATTTTTTCGTCGATGTTAACCTGATAATGTATGCACCCATTACCTAGTTCTATCTTCGAATCATTTGAAATGTTTGGCCTTTCTTTCTTTTTCCTGTACTTTTTGTTATTAACTTCTTGGTCAATCTTTCTTTTTCCTATTTTTCCTGTTCTTTTTATTTTTGTTACCCCTCACATTATTTTTTTTTTCAAAATGTTTACTTTTACTGAAACATCTTAAACTTTTTTCAAAATGTTTACTTTTGTTAAAACATCTTAAACTTCCATTTTTTCAAAATGTTTACTTTTATTGAAACATCTTAAACTTTCATTTTTTTTTTCACAATCTTTGACCTTAACATTATGAGAATTCTGTTGTCTAATGTGCAAGGATAAGTTGTCATTGTTAGATTTAGCAAAGATGATCAGTCTCTTACCAACTTGAGTAACAACTGGCCCGACACAATTAAAAAACAAACAAAAATCTTTGCAAGTCTGCAACCCTACTAAAGCATACAGTAACTCAGTATCAAGTATAAGAAACTTGGCTGAGTTAACAATTTCGCCTATCGTAATAAGGGGAAACTCACACAATTTGTTAAGCGTGAAATGTCCTTTTGTTTGGGTAACATTTAATTTTTCACATTTTAAATAGGAATATTTAGTTTTGACCAAGTCCGAAAAAGAAAAAACATTACAAATTTCTTTTAGTTTTGTTTTTGTTTGAAAAGCTGAAAAATTTTTAATTTTGTTTGCCGTCACAAATTTAATTGACGTTTGAAACACATTTATTTCCCTCAAAAACATTTTAAATGCATAAAAATACACTATTATATAATAATTCAAAAAAAGCAATCTAAACACAAGAAATGCAATCAACTATTCATAATATAACATACTCAGTTATTCATACTTTATAAAGAAAAAGCAATATAAAAACAAGAAATGCACTTTAACTCTTAATAAAATTCTATTGATTAAATTTCATTATAAAAAGTTTAGATCACTTTCATATCCAATATCAACAAAATATTTGATCATACTCGTGAGAACGAAAACTAAGAGAATAAAAAAAAATATATCTACAGTACTTTCTTTCCATTTTCCACACTGTTCTTTGACCTTCATGACTTTTTGTTTTTCGTTGAAGAGAAAGAACAAATATCATTGCACTTCATGAATATTCATGATTAAGATTCACGCACATTCACTTTTGTTTTCACATAAATCTTCGGGATTTTACAGGCGTTCACATATCACTGGTGTTCACAGCAGCTTTTTAATGAAAGGAACTTTTAATAAAGAAGCAAAAAGCTTCTCTCTAAATTTAATGTAAATCGCGCACATTCACTTTTGTTTTCACAATTTGAGCACTACGGAATTGTAGGGTTATCGGTCATTTCCAGATTGGACACTGTAGGGTCATCTCGATCAACACTATGGGTTTCAGAGAGGCATGTGACGAGCTCGAGCCAACGTCAGCATTCTCCCAGCGATGAAGGTACGGATAGTTAAAGATGGAGTGGTGAAAACAGACCTGCTTCCTTCATTTGTTTTTCACCGCGGACTAGGCACTTCTTTCTTTCGTCCTTCGTCCGGGATGGGCGATTCTCTTTTTTCGTTCTCCGGGGGATGATGGATGAGGTTTTCGAAACACTGGTTTCCTCGACCAAGCAAAAAATTCTGCCGGCTTATAATAACAGATCTTAAATATTGCAGTCGTTTCCATGATACACTCCAAAAAATATTTATTAATGGTAGAAGGCTGGTATCGATAACAGTCCACATCCACACTCCGCAAGGGAGGGGGTGGACAAGACTTTGGACAATTCTGGAACAAATTACCAGGATCACAACATGATGGAAAAGCCATGCGAAAAGCATTGCTCTCGCTTTTATACTAACACAGATTTGAGTAAACAGGCACAGTCGTTGGCATTCTTGTATCCTTACGCATTAAGGAAAATCATTTCATGCTTCCTTAAATGGAAGTGAAAGGTGGAGAGATTCTATAAATAACTCAATCGTATGTTTATTAGCCTTGACTTCCCAAAATAGAATCTCTCTACGCTTATTCTTTAACAAAGACATTTTATTAAAACGAAAGAGATTTAATTCTTTTATTAATACAAAAGTATTATACTTTTTGTATTACATATATATATATATTATAGTTACTTTCTCTATTAGTTATAAACTCTTAAGAATTTGGTTAAAGATCTTTTGTAGCTTAAAACTATAAACCATTTTTTTTAAATTTTAAACGTCATTCTGTAGAGATGGTATATTTTAGGTCATTGTTTTTTCTCGAATTAGTTTATTCTTAAACTTTCGATGATTGGTTTTTTTTTTAAAACTGAGTCATCTTCATTTTACCATATAGGGGTTTGGTGGGTTAAATTTATAATTTTTGTTTCCCTGACGTCCTTTTGCTTTTAACAAAGTTTTGATAATAAATTTCTGAAGCCGAAAGTTAAAAATCTTTTATGGCTTAAAAAACCTCCTTCTATTAAATTTTTACTTTAAATCTAAATGGGGAACATTTAGATTTAAAGTTAAAATTCTTAATTTTTTTCCCGACATTTTTGTCTCTTTTTTCTGAACAAATTTTTTAAGGAAAATGTTTTTGAAACCCAAAACTATAACTTTGGTTTGTTTGTTTTCTTTAAAGTTTGATTTTTAGAATATCTAAAACTTAATATTTTTTGTTTCCTCGATGTTTTTCGTTCATATATCTCCGATAATGGGTTTTTTTGCGTATCCAAAAACTAGCTTACTTTATAAAAATCTTAACAGCAATTTTGCCTCTTTCTCTAGAATTGTAAGGTACCTTTTTAATTTATTGTTTTAATATATTTTTGTTATGATTTTTAGATAATCTATAAATGATAATGCATAAATAAATGACCATCATTCGGTGCACGTTCAAACATATGAGCAATAAAGGCCATGATTTACTATATTGGAAGAAATGACATTTGAATTATTTTAGAACTAAACGTATGTTTTGAAACGTAGAAACTAATAAAATTACGTTTGTTGGATGGATAATTTAATGCAATACATTTGCGGTTTTTAAATTTTTTTTTTTTAATTTTGCTTAAACTGTTATAACCGATTTAAAAATTTTTGAAAATTTTAATTGTTGTTAATACATTTTTAATTGTCCAACAGAGCTTTTTAAAATATAGTATGTTTAATTGTGCTCAACGAAGTTAATATGCCGCCAGAATGAAAATATTTTCTTTAAATTTATAAGAAATTGTTTATACATCCGTCGTTGAACAGCCGACCCAATTTTGAGCTTACGACTACTCCGTAGCCTTGTAATTTTTAACCAATCCAGAAGACATGAAACTCCTGGATCAGTACCCCCAGAGAAATTGATTTGTTATGGGAACATAGAGGACTTTGCGACTCTCACCGATCACAGTGATGATGTAAGTTAACCTTAGTGGAGGATGAATAATGGGTTAGAGAATGGGCCCCTTGCCGTCAAGCCAACCGTGGAAGGGTTTCGTGGTTTTCCTCTCTATGTAACGCAACTTCGGGTTAGTTCAAAAAGTTTTCCACATAAGCAAATTTCTCCCAATAGATGATCCAGGAGGTATTGATTCGTTATAGTATTGATTTGTAGGTATTGATTTGTTGTGGAAACTTGGAGGACTTTGTGACTGGACAAATTTAACGTGCATCAGTCATTTACAACACCATTTACAACACCATTTACAACACCATTTACAACAGCCAACGTGCATCTTCGGCCAGCTAGGATCGAACCCACGAACTCTTGGAGATGGGCCCAGTGCCCTACCAACCAGGCTACCCCGGCCCATAAGAAATTGTTTGCTAAAAAATAAAGGAGACTTAATTTCTCAGATCACAATAAAACAAGAATTAAGGAATTAAAAAATTGCAAATGTTTGATAATTTCGCATTTCTTATATTAAATATTTGCTGTCTAAAAAGGCATAAAAAGTTGAAGGTTAATTGAACAAATTCGAGAAAATATGTTTTGGAATAACAAACTGGCTCATATAAACATGAATAAATATTTCTTAGATATTTCCTTATGTTTAATGAAATCCAATCTCTTATTCAAAAAAATTTTTAACATAAAATTAAGTTATCTAATAATAAGTGTAAATTAAGCTCTCCAACAAAGTTTGTTTCCTTTAAATAATTAAGTAGTTACTACAATTCCAAAGTAGTTTGTCCTTTCTCCATTTAAAAAATGTATTAGTAGCCATAATTAATTACATTTGTAACAAAGTAGTTTTTGTTGTAGCAAACTACAAAAAGTTTTTCCAACCACTTGTTAAAAGCAGATCAATAATCGCAAATCATTGCCTTTTAAAGCTCAAGGCTATATCATTGATTTAAATAAATGCTTATGCAGCTTTAAAGTGCAAAACCCATTGTTTCACTTTACAATAGGTTTATTTTGTTCTTTCAAACTAATCTGAATGGCGTCACATAGTTGCGATTATATTCTAACTAGAATTATGCATACTAGAATCTTTATTAGCATCTTCTTCTGTTTATTGTTTAACATAAAACCTACCAACATTTTCTATGCTTGTAAATTGATATTTTTCTTCATTGCCTTAAAGCAGTGTCTTCCAAAGTGTGGTACGCGCACCCCCAGGGGTACGGGAACAGTTTACCGAGGGTACGCGTTCTTATGCAAAATATCTTGCAACAAACGAAAATTTCAAAATTTTTTATTTAAAAACATTACAATTTACGATTACTTATTTTTCTATTAGCTATTTTTTGCAAAGTCAACAGTTAATAATTAGTGGTGTCAACAGCCAGTTTCGATTTTTAACTTTTGTGCAAACTTTTATAGTAAAAACTGCATTCATTTCTTTATTAGGGGTACACAGCCTTACGAAAAATTTAGAAAAGGTACACAAAAGTCATAAGTTTGTGAAACAGTGCTTTAAAGTAACGAAGATAATTTTCTCACATACATAAGAAGCGACTAATAGAGAGTTAATTGATGTTAGTATAAAACCCTCTAAATCAGCGGTTCTTTAGAACCTTGAAGAAGACAGAAAATTCGAATTAGGATTCAGAAGTTAGGATTCTAACTTTTTTGAAACTTGCAATTATATTTAGAGTCGGTAAAGAAGCCAATACTACTGTAATATTTTGGTTGTACTACTACTGTATAACTGTTGGACATGAAACATAATTTTAGATTATTAACGGTAAAACGAAGAAAGAATTTTATTTCACTTATTAAATATTTTTAAAATAATGAAAGCTTTTATTGGTTAATGCATTTCACAATTGTCTATATATACTTAATTTACGGCAAGTCGGGTAATACTTAATACAAATTATTAATTACCCGACTTACAGTAAGTCAATACGTACGGGTAATTATGTAAATACTTAAGTCGGGGTTCGACAGGAGAACGACTGATATTTAAAGGGTTTCATAAACGAAAAAAATTGGGATCTGCAACTCTAAATAATTGGGCTAACATTGTTGAATATTTTATAAAAATTTTTTTGAAAACTCTACTAATTTTTGAAAAAATTTTAATTGTTTATATTCTAAAATATAATTGTGTATCATCTACTTCATTTTGATCAGACTTAAGATATCAAACAATGTAAAGAAAATATTGCAAATAAAGGGTATTAGTCATTTAACAGTTGTAATAGATAATATGCTATTTTATTATAATGCTAATTATAATATAAGAATGATATTTAATATCAGAAAAGTTACTGTTGCTTATACCATTTTGTGCATTTCACCGATTCAATATTATCAATACAAATAATGTTTTGATAAAAATATATTCCAAAGGAATCAATGTTTAATTTGAATCAATTAATTTACTAGTTTCTTTTTAAATTAATCTACATATTATATTAGTTTCACTGCAACATTTTGACTGTTATTTACGATATTTAAATTTAGCAATTATTTAGAATGATAACAATATTTGCATTTTAAATTTATAATAAACACTAGTTTTCTTAAAAAAAATATAGTAATGTCGTTGTTAGATATTTTAATTAAGTATCTTGTAGCTACATTGTATTTTTAGTAATTATTTAATATTTGATAAAGTGTATTATGCTATGACGAAAAATTTTATAATATTTTTTTTAGGAAATGAGGTTTTTAAGACACAAATTATATTCTCTATAATTAACAGCGATGAAAAATTTACTCTTTTAAGCGTTTATAATCATAAGTAAACAGTTTACATATTCTAGAATTTCATAATGGGAATTTTAACAAAAACTTTAAATTTTGAAACATTTTAATTTATATTTTATGAACTAGGTTACATATTATTGCCTTATAATAGCTTATAATGCCTCATTTAATTTATTAAACATTAAACAGCCTATTTAAAATTATTTTAATATTATACGATTATCATCCGATTCAGAAAATTGCATTAAAATTGTTTGAGACTGTTTATATTATGAAGCTTAACATGCTAAATTCATTAACACCACAAAGCAAATATAAATAAAAATCTGATTTAAAAAAATAGTCTTTAAATAAGTAGGTGACTAAGAAAGTTTAGCGGTGACAATTAGAAGAAAAAAAATTGATTGTATACAATTAGGAATTTATCTAGTGCTTTAAAACTAAATTTAAAAAAATAATAAAAAACAGAAAGTGGAGTTATTCGATTAGGCGAGTGAAGCAATTACATCCTTTTTTTAGTAATCTTAATTTTTTTTTTGTTGCTCCTCAGCCAATCAATTTTACACATGCCTTAACTGCACCTCTTTTTTCCAGATTTCTATACCTTGTTCTTTTTTTTTTTTTTTTTTTTTTTTTTTTTTTTTTTTTTTTGTAAATTTAAAGTAGAGCCGTGGTGGCACAGGGGATGGATCCCGGATTTGTATCCCAGCGATGGCTAGTCGTTACGAATTCTGCAACTGGCTCGCATCGACCACTGCTCACATTGACGTAATATGCCCTCAGCAGTTGTCGGATCACGGGTTAGAGAACCCTTGCTGTCAGGGTAACCATACGACGTTTTTGTGATTTTCTGCTCCATGTTATGCAAATGCGGGTTAGTTCAATCAAAAATTCCTCTCCGAAGGCAAAATTTTTCCAATAATTATACCAAGAGTCGTCTTATATTCTAGATCGGGTGTAAAATTACAAGGCTACGGAGTTGAACATTGGCCAAACTATTCAACGATGGTTATAAAAAGTTATACAAATTTAAAGTAATACATAAGCTATTTTAATTGATGCAGAGCCAGAAAAAATTCCTGAAGCAAACTGAACAATCTAGAAATAGAATTTAAGGAGCAAGTTTGATTTAAAAACTTAATATTTTTAAAAATTATGTGTTATTACTGCCATTAAAAAGCCATTAATTACACTTTGCCATTTGACCAAGCCATTTAATTACACTTTGTGTATTCCATAAATTATAATATAATTTAACTTAACCCATAAATTATTATATTATCTGCAATAGATTAATAAAATGAAAATATCATCAATTTAAAAGAAGTCTTTCAATAAAAAACATGATATTTCTAAAACCCTTTAATGTGCTTTTGGATTATTAATTCATATTTATCCCAATGTTGAAAAAAAAAATTAGTCATGAAATTTCTTAAGTAGATAAGAGGTATGTAATGAACCCAACAAAGAGGGTCATATAAGAGGAGTGAAAACAGATCACGCAAGAGACGAGGAGAGGTGTTTAGCTGCTGCTTCTTCAGCGCCTAACCTTGGATTACAACTGGGTCTGACCCGGACTTCATTCGATGGTGTCAGTGTTCTTTGATTCCTTTCGTTTTTCTCCCTTTTTTTTTTCTTCTAATAAACAGTCCTCTTCCTCCTTCCGTCTGCTTGTCAACATCTGTTTGCACATTTACGTCTAAAATCCATCTACGACATCCATAAGATGTCATATTTACCACATGTTGCTTCCTGAAGAGGAAAGAATAATGTCATGTGCTTCAGTTGTTTCATTAATGCCTGGTTAACTGTTAAATTGACTAAAAATGTCTCTGCCAATAAGGTACAAGTGACGTCATATGTATTTTTTTATATAGCTTTAAGCTATTTTATTTTGAGTTAAGCTTACATTTTTTGGATGTTTGAAATATTGTAGTTTATATATTTTGATTGGTCAATATTTTTGTTCTGGAGAGAGAAAAAGAAATCTGGGAATTTTAACGTCGTTTTCTAAGAATTTCTATATTGTAGAAAAATTGTCTTTGGTACGAAAAGGAAAAATAAAAGATGAATTTTTAAATTATAGGAAAAAAATCATTTGCGCATTGCTATTAAAAAATAAGAAGACTCGTTAAATTTCTTCCACTTTTTATTTGTTTTCATAACATTGCGTTATTGTTTTTGCAACCTTGTATCAAATTAAATATGATTTTTCCAAAATTTCATTTTTTTCTACTCTATCTTGCAATCAGCAAAATAAAATTAAGGAATGTTAAATTTTGGATTGTTTAATTTCAAATGACGATTGCTAAGTAGTAAAGTATTCAATTTTGACGACATTCTTTTGGTCCTGCGATTAACTCTGTAGATGGTAAAATTTTCAAAGTTTTAAAAATGTCAGCTATATTCTGCTAAATTTTAGAACAGAATGCACGGAAGAGAAAAAAAAATTGCTCCATAAGATAGGTATAATTTATTTTTTAATTTACATAAGTTTCTTTTTTAGGGGAAAAATTGATGAATAACAATGTCGCAAAGTTCTTACTTGTAGATATGCAAATGCAAAATAACTACATGTTCAGAGGTGTATGATAAATAAGAAGAAATAAAAAATGTAATAAATGCTACCTTTATTGTCATAATTTGATGATTTGATTACTGGAGTCAAGTTTTTAACACCATACAAAACTGGCATGTGTTGACTAACACTAGAAAAATCTGAATTCGAATTGAGGTTATTCTGTAACGGAAAAATTAACTAATTTCCTATAGCACTTAAATTTCTGAAGATTCAAATCTAAAAATGAACTTTACTTTGACATTTCATCAGTTTAATGTCCTAAAAGTCGAGGAAATTTTTACGTATTTATTTCAATTTAACTTTATACGAATCTACAAAAATTTTACCATATTTTTGCAAATAGGTCTGATTTCAATTTAAGATTTCAAATAAAGTTTCTTAATTTTAAAATTTATTTGTAACTTTTACTATTGACTATTTACATATTGTTTATACTACTATTATTTCAATTGTTTTTACTACATAATCAGAGGTTGAAATTAATAAATGTTAGTCACTGGTTGGCGAACCAGTGACGCAACAAGAACAAATAGAGCAGAAAGATACATTGCATTCATGACCGAAGCTGGATTCGTACCCCGGATCCCCCTGGTACGGGCCAAACCCTTGACCACCATACAGTCCGATCGGCTTAATTTGGCACTTTATTTTCTATTGTTTAGTCTTTATTCTAGCTTCATCATTGTAGTTAATCTCTCACAATGCCTTACAACGAGGTTTAGTGTTGAAGAATCATTTTCGTCATATATTTTCGTTTGCGTTTTCGTGACGAAATGATTCTCAAAATTAAAGAAATATCGTTCAAAAATTGCTAAATCGTCAAAAGTGAAAGTTTTATTTTTGAGTGTATGCTAAGCCGGAGGCACACGGATGATTGTTTTATAATGGTTATTATTTTACAGATTTTTATTTTAAGGTGGTTATTATTTTACGGTGGTTATTGTTTTACGGATTATTATTTTAAAGTTACAAACTTAACGATCCCGGACCAATAAACCACAGTTAATTTCTAGCCTTATATAAATAAATTAGTATTACACATTTTATAGTATCTGAAGATTTTTCTACATCTCATTCGGAAAGTGCTTGAAGCGATGTACATTAACATTTTAATAAATACAATTACCCCGATTAATATCAACAATATTTTAAAAATTTGAACTATACAAGACAATCTAAATAAAATAAATACTGTCTGTTGAAACAAAGCAAAGTTTTTAAATAAGAAATATCTTTATATTAGATGTTACTCTTTTGTTAAACAGAATTTGTTTGTGAGTTTAAAACAAAGTGTACATTTTTTACTTGTTTTATTTTCTTTGATTCATCGAACAACTAAAATTCGTCTTCTTATCTTGTAATGTTAGAAACCTATTCAATCATTGGGCCATGTAAGGATCGGATTAGATACCATGGTTTTCCTTTTTTTCTTTTCTTTTTTTCTTTCTAGTGTATCATTTTATCGGTCTCACGTAGGCTGTCAAGACAGGGCTCAACCCAAACCTTGAAAAACAGGCGCCAGTGTTAGATTGATTGTTACAGTGACGGTTTTATCCGGCCTGTAGGCACACGGAAAAACTATTATTTTTCAGTATTTATTTCAATACCTTCAGTAAAATAATCTCCAGTTCATCTTATTTCAAACGTAATTCGTGATAATTATTTCCCTATCTGATTCGACAAACTAAATACTGAGTGATTAAGTACATACATTAAGTACAACATATTTCAAATCTAGTATCTATTCAAATCTGATTTTAGCACCTTTTTTTAATGAAGTATCTTAGTAAAGTATTTATTATTTCAAATGCTATCGGTAATAATTGTATCCATACCTGCCTCGCCAAATTACAAGATTTGTGATAATTCAAGTATTCATTACAAATTTAGTTTCCCATTTTAGTTTAGTACACATCATTTCAAATACAAACCAAATTTTGAGTGATTAATTACACGCATAAAGTACAACATATTTCAAATCTTGTATCTATTGAAATTACGTTATACAAAGCAACCCATAATAAAGACCATTAGGACATTCTTTTAAAATTTGTTTCAAAGAAAAACATGAATGTAAGATGTCTAAAATTAATATTCTAGCTATAATAATATGAAAACGCAACCTAATTATCAGGAATAACTACTGAGAGAAGTGGGATTGAAAACATCAAAATATATTTCATAGAGAGAAGACACGTAAAAGCGTTATTAGAAATGAATTAATTTCTTCAGGTTATTAAATTAGCATCATGATTTGTACAATAGTTTCTCAAACAATTTCGATAATAAACTTCTATTCATATATATATATATATATATATCCATCAAGTTGTGCACACTTTTAACCAGGATTCTAAAATATACATAAAAAATTATACCTTTTGTATCCAAGTAAGTTTTCTCCTTCAACTTAAAAAGTTTTTGGAGTAAAAATAAACCAAAAACTTAAGTTGTATTTGTGAATGAGATAAAAATAAAAATAATGTGATTAGTATTTGTCGTTTACTCGTTTCGCAGTTTAAAAAATTTTAATTGTATTTATTACTAAAAACTGAAGCATATCGACAGAATTTATCATTCATTGTTTGTTTTTAACATAAGATATTTGAGTATATTATTAATTCCAGTAACATTTAATTGAATAAAAAAACAAAATCGCAATCTACAATAGTTCTTTTTCATCATAATATCTATTACAGAAAAAAAAACTTAAAAAATATCTCGAAATTAATAGATTTTTTTAATGTACCATCAATTCTTCACTTACAGAACTTATGAGCGAATGTATGTATTTAATATCATCTAATATCAATCTGAAATTTTTTTTACAAAAAATAAGAATTAAAAACTTATTTTTAAAATTATAATTAACTTTTTATTATTTTATAAGTATAAAAAATTATTCTAACGCAATAATATTAAATTAAAATTTTTTATGCATTCCTCAAATTAATTTAAAACGTTTCTTATTTATAAATGGACGTAAAGAACAAAAGTCTTTATTTTCTCAATTCTGTTTAATAATTTTTGCATTCGAATCGTATTCTATTTTTTTTTAGAAATAATTTGAGCCATAGAATATTTTTAATATTAAAACATTATTCAGATAGCAATTGGAAGATCTTCATGAAATGTTTTTCTAAAAAAGAGCAAAATCTCGATTTAAATTCAAAATCAAGACTAAACATAATTAAATTAACTAAATCTGTTTTTTTTTCTTCTTCCAAACAAAAGTCTTTTAAAAGTCTATAAAAGCAATTTAGAAAATTAAATTTTCTTTCCCTTAATAGAGAGCAAAAATATCAATCATATTCTTGCAAAAATAAATTTTAATTATGGTTAAATTACTAGAGTATATTAAATTATTCGGTAAATTATAGACTAAAATTTTGTTACTCGCATTTTTAAGTATAATATTTTTTAGTATAATATTTTTTAGTATAATATTTTAATTTCTAACTATTATTATTTCCGATATATTGCAGGGTTATTTTTATATTTTAGAATGTAATATAAGACCGAAATATGCATAAAATTAAATAGGTAATTTTTAGTTTTTACATAGCATAGTTCTTTTCCCTTTAATATTTATTAAGCAGTACTTAAAGTAGGTTTTTCCTCCCTAACTATTGACATTATTTATATAATATTTTAATTTTTATGATTTATATTGAATTCCAATCAGAAACCGAACTTTTTATTTTACGCATTAAATCAGGTAAATTTCATGTTTTATATTTTTACATAAATTATTTAGTTATTGATTCAGCGTTTAAAATACTTTTTTAAACAATTAGCGATATCGTTTTTAACCAAACAAAGTATTAATAGATTTCGATAGATTTTTCATAATTTTCACGATTATAACTCATAATCATAAATAGCTGAGACAATTACAACGGATGTAAAAACTATGATACTGGGAAATTCTAAGCATGTACTTTTTTTTAATCAAAAATTTTTAATCCCATTTTAAAATGTAACGAAGACATTACTATTGAATACAATAAAAATGCAAAATCGTGACAAGGTCAAATTAAAAATCTTAATTCCATTCGAAAATATTTTACGAAATTAAAATTTTTAATTCCATTATAAAATGTAAAGAAGACTTCCCAGTATTATTGAGTAAAATACAAATGAAAACTCATTCAAGAATTTTTTGTTTCGATACAAAACTCGGATGAAAACGAAATAGTTATTACAATTAGTTTAAAAAAGTCTTTTTCAATAAGTTAGATTTTCTGAAAAACAAAAAAAAAAAAAAAAAAAAAAATATATAACTGAGTGGCAGGACAGTTAATGGAGGACCTACTCTTTGCGCATCCCAGCTTTTCGGGAATAGAATTCCCGAGTGCAATAACAAATGTTTCGATTGGGTGGTCAGGCGAACGTGGAACTCCCTATGCTTGGTACATTCCGTTTTGTCAAAAACTTAATATTTAACAAAGAACTATTTACAAAGTTCTGTCGAGCCGTGGTAAGGGGATAGAGCGTTAACCTTCCAAAGAGGTGAACTGAGTTCGAATCCCAGCGGTAGCTGGTCGATATGATAGGTCTCGCACGAGCCGCAGTACTGACGTAAACTATCAGTGATCATGGATTAGAGTGCCCTCGAAATCAGGCTGACCATGTGTGGTTTTCGTGGTCTTCCTCTTCATTTAACGCAAACCCGGGTTAGTTCCATCAAAAAGTCCACCACGAAGGCAAATGTATCCCATTATCCAGCTCCTGAATTCTACGGAGTTGAACATTAATATTCGCAAACCCAAAATTGGGTCTGCTGTTCAACGACGGTTATAAAAAGTTCAATTAATTATCACGAATTCTGTACCCTGCCTTTTTTTAATAGTTTCATAGAACTGAATAGATTTTGAAACAAAAATAGAATTAGAAAATTTTAGTTCTCTATTTAGCACAAAAGCTATTTGTCTATTCTCTGACTTGCTCATAAATTTTCAATTACATAGGTAAATATGAACGGAAAATAAAAATTTTGTCCACAATTAAGTGGGTCCACTAACAAGTCAGCGTTAAGAAGACGGTTTTTAAAGCATTCAAAAAAATAGATGAATCATTGAAACGGAATCTCCATAGAAACTTAATATTTAATTCGTAACAAATAAATGGAACTTAACTGTTCATGAAAATGACGGAAATAATCATTGTCTTATAAGTCATATAATCAAATCATACGAATCAAATCCTAACATTCAAGTACGTATGACGTTCTCTAAAATAATTCAAATATTCTTCCACTTGAAAATTCACTCTTGTTTTATTTGAGCCTTTAACATATTTGCTTAACACTCGTGGAGTTTCTCTATTATTACGCTTAAAATATTCCATTGGCTCAACTTTGGCAGTGATTTAATTTCTCTATTTACTCAGCGTCTTGAGTAAATTCCAGTTAATGTTTAAAATTCACCAACTTGTTAACTTTATACCAGACAGTAAAAAATTAAACTTTGTTAAACTCACTTTAATTGTAAATTATATATATCGTAATAAAGAAATTACAATAATTCTCCAACGGAATGCATATTTATCTTAAACAAAAGAAATGACTATTATATTTCCTTGATAGTTGAGTTTAGTTTTTAAAAACAAAATATAGTTTATAGAAAAGCATTTTTAATTAAATAATGCTACGAGTTTTTGAATAACTTTCAAAAATTTATAGTGTATTATTTGAATGAGTAGTTTAAAATCATCGTTATTTTGAAATATATATAAAAATGATATATAATATGATCATTTTTTAAAGTGATTATTTATAAAATATTAATTTTAGGAATTTTATTTAATAATTGAAATACTATAAATACATTTTTATTTAAAAATGTCTATTTAAACTACAAAGAATATTCTATTATCTATTAATATAATGTTCTTAAGATTACATATAATGATTAAGTTTCAATCGTAATAATTATTAATTTCGCCATTTTACTTACAGTTCCTATACATTTTACTAATATAATTAAACTTCACTTACGATAAGAAAAAAATTCGGACATCGATTTTATGTACAATTTATTTATTTTTGCTACGTATTTTTTTATTAATATTTATTCCGCGATCAACTTCCCCGTCTTCGTTTGATTCCAAATGTCTTTATCATTCTCAATTGCTACCGGAAAAAAAAAAGCTGTAAAAACATCAACCGACATTCGAAAAATGCCATATAATGATAGCTTCCAATCCTTCCTTTGAAATTGCTCGGGCTTCAACCAAACTATTCTACAAATCTTTTTACGCCTTCGGGACATAACTGGAAATCTCGAAGCGAGATAAGTGATAATAGACTGTCGAATTTATTCTTTGAATCTCTTAGCTTCCCTCATTCATATGTATAAGATTTTTCATTTGAAGAAAAGAAAGAAATGAAAAAAAAACGATCACATAAATATATAAGTAATGAAGAAGGGTGTGTTGTTACTCGATATCATCCATCTGTTGGGATTGTAAATATTCCAAACTAAGATGTGATAAAAATGGCGCTATGTTTCGATTTGAAAAATGTTTCAAATGGAGATTTTATTTTTTATTTTTTAAGAGAGGATATTATAAATTGTTATATTTACTTCAAATAATAAAAGGATTGTCCCTGACAGATAAGATTTTTTCAGAAAACAAATAATAGTGTTAAAATTTACTCAGCTATAATTTACATCATAAATACCATAAAGAATTATCAGGTTATTGGAAATCACAAGTAGCTTTAATTTAAGAAAAATATTTTTAAAAAATGCTACAATTTCAGCGATGCTTTTCCACAAAACTTAAAATTTTTAAAAAAACCTAAGCAATATTTTTTTTACAAATTATTATGAGACTAGATCAGCAGTTTCCTTTTATTTTCGGCTGTGGAACCCTAAATGGTCGAGCTTCTTTTGACGGAATATCCGGCATTATGATAAAAAGTTCAATAGCGGCTGTAAATATTCTAAAGAAAATAGTGGTCGTAAATATAATAAAGAAAAGAGTGGCTTTAATACACTATATTTAAAAAAAATATATTTCTTATTATTTTGAAACTATTAATTTATAGATTATAGATATAATTTATAGATTATAGATATAATTTATAGATTATAGATATAATTTATAGATTATAGATATAATTTATAGATTATAGATATAATTTATAGATTATAGATATAATTTATAGATTATAGATATAATTTGTAGATTATAGATATAATTTATAGATTATAGATTTTGAATTTATAGATTAAAATAACTAATGTGATTTTTTTTTGTATGTATACGCGGAAATTGATTAACATAAGCTGAAATATGGTATTTAAATATGAACTGTTATAGATGAGAATAGTTCTCAGAAAAACTAAATTCTTTATTCTCGAATTTAGTTATTTTCTTTTGAATTGAAAAGTTCGATGAGAAATCCTGAGCAAATTTTAATAAATGCTTATTTTTTCATAATTTATTCAATACATTATTACTGAAAAAAGAAATTAATTTTTCTACTTTTTTTATTAAAATTTTTTATCAGCAAAATATTAAATAAATTATGGATTATTTATTGATATTCATTATATATATATATATTATTTTTTTTTTGCATTATTTTTATTTTTGTATTATATTTTGGAAATTATGGTTTATTAAATAAATTATGGAAATTATTAGATAAAGATATTATCCTTGGTGAAAAATATTCTAACTCTCGGAGTCCCTTTCATCCTTCATCGGAACCTTAGGGTTCCGTAGTACTAGGTTTGGGAACCGTTGGCCTAGAACACTGCAGATCTGGAGTAGTTTTTTAAATGTTATTAAAATTGTATCACAAAATTGTATTCCTACTTTTATAGTTTGATTAGTGACTTAATGTAGGCAGATGATACACATTTTAAATCTTTCATAATTAATCCGGATTTATTTTCAGATATCCATAGTTAAACTTATTTGTATCATAAATCTTATCTCCTAAACCGGAATCACATAAAAAAAATTATATGTCCAAATACTTTTCAAAATACTCAAAGCATTTCCTTTGGGAAAAAGTTAATTATGCCACAGATAGCGTAACTGGAGGCTCGATGATGAAGAAACGTACGGCGTTATAAACTTCCCGTATGCTAATGACAATAGGTTAAAATAATATTAAATGCGAAAAGATTACCATTTTTACACATATATATATATGCAAATAAATTCGCTATTTGTATATATCCATATTTACATTAATCCAGAAAGATCAGTATATATTCAAATGAAAATAATAAATTTTTCATTTCATAGTCTACTTTTATTTCCTGGGATGAATGAATGTAACCAATTTTGGTCAAATGATCTTATTTAAAAAATTATTAAAAGAAAATGCAACCTTTGAAGATTTATTTTCGTCATTTATTATTTAGCAAATTATGACGATTCATACAATTCTTATAAATTCTTATAAATCAACATTAATTATTCTCTAAATACATTAACATGTGAGCAAAATTCCTTCATCAAGTAGATGTTTTATTTTCCTGGAAGAACTCATTGTAAAAGTAAAGACTAAATAGAAATGTTGTTTCATTTTATTATACATGAAAACGAAATCTTGTGAAAATCTACGCAAATATGTAGACAGGGGAGCTTTTAAGGGATCTGAAGAGGGTACTCGAAAATTTACTTGTATTAGAAGAAAAATACTTCGGGACTTCTGAAATGTTACAGTTTCTATGAATAAACATGCGTTTCTTTTTTTTTTACTTCTCCCTCAAAAAGAAAAAAAATTGAGACCAAATGTTTAAACAAAAAATTGCTGAAAGTAACTTTTTTGTGAATCCAATTATCTTAGAATCTGTTTTTTTGGAAAAGTTATTTACTGTAATTAATTTTTCTACTTATAATATTATATATATATAAGGAGATAAATATGAAATAAAAGTTCAAAAAGAGAAAAAGAAAATTATTAAAAAAACTAAAGAAAGAATAAAAATTTAATAAAAATCCAGAAAAAAAAAAGAAAAAAGAAGATCTCTCTTCATCAGCTTTTTTTTTCTTTGTGAGTGCTGCTCACGCTATTGTATAGATATATTTCGTTTTAGCTATAGTGGTACAATATTAGGAAGCACTCCTTTTTTGCGGATATTATAGTACGAGCTGATGAAGAGAGTATTTTTCCGGATTTTTTTAAATTGTAATTTTTTTTTAAATAATTTTCTTTCTTTCCCCGTTTTCATTATTCTGTTATTTTTTACATGTTATCTCTACTTTTTGAAGTTATTTTATGAGTTATATGTACTTGCAGCTTACGCGCAGTAAATAAAACTTTTTGATTTCTCAATCTTCTCCATTTTTCTCTTTTGTCCTTTTCCCATCAGGCAGGAATAGGGACGTACATTTCCTTTGCGGGAGAACATGCAGAGGATTATTTGGTAGCAGTTTTTACCAAAGAAATTCAAAACCTCACTAGAATTAGAGATTTTTTTTTCAAATTCAGACAGAAAAAAAATTTAATTGTAAATTAAATTACACGAATGCTGACGGATTGTTGCTTTAGAATCGTCTGTGTCATTTTCTTTTAGAAAATGTGCCGTGGTCCCTGATAACGAACGATTTTAGATTAAATAAAACAAATGAGCAAATAACAATTGAAAACCAGAAAAAAAAACTATGTAAACAATTACACTACAACGATAGCAATTTTTAACATGACTTAATTTTTCAAAATGGCTTGCCATTCGATAAATTTTTAAATTTCGTAAACTGCATTTTTAATATTTAGTAATCTGCTGCATTGTTTTCTCCTGTGTTATTATTTTTATCAAGAAACAAACATTATCAGACTTTTTATATCGCAAATCAAATTGAAATCTCAAAGTATATTTATGACATAAATTATAAGAATGCGATGAAAAATTCACCAACAAAATGTATTTGATTTTCATAGAGTAAAAAATATATATTCATGTTAATAAAGATAAAAGATTTGTGCAACATGTGTTCGGTTTTGTTTCCTTTTTAAAACTGAAAATTTATATAAATATATTTATTATGGAAATAAATGTAAACAAAAAGTTTTGTAAGTAAGTCAAACAAAATATGCACATTTAATTATTTTATTGTAATTATGCTACATTAAAAAATGGAAATTTTGCCTTCTTAATTTCTTATAATTTAAATTGTGTGTTTTATTATATATTATTTATATTGCTGAATGAATGTACTTTTTTCCAAATTGATATTAAAATCCAACATAATCTATAAAATTCACCAGTTTATTTCAAAAAAGACTAAAATGTTTGAAAGAGAAAAAAAATCAATCATATTGCTTGGAAGTTGAATTTTGAAAATAAAGTGAAATAATTTTAAAAACTAAGTTTAAGTGAAATAAAATTGCGATTTCATATTGACTATTTCTCTATTTCGTATAAATTCATCTTTCACTGAATTCTGCTTCGTGTGTTTATTTTGCATACAAAGTTACGTGGTTTTTACCTATTCTAACCTAGAGACAACCTATAGAAAACCTTCATTTTGGAAATCCTCCATTGAAGACAACAGGAGAACAAAGACAGACAGTTAACCCACGAGTAACCTTTTCCCGAGAGTATTCTGATCCCTAATTCTGTGTTGTAAATACGGGTTCATGTTGTCTCGATTTTACTTTTTTGTATAAATTCATCTTTCACTTGGATTTACTTCGTGTGTTTACTTTGTATACAAAGTTAAATGGTTTTATCAAGGCTAACCTTGAGACAACCAAGAGAAAACCTTCATTTTGGAAATCCACCATTGGAGACGAGAGGGGAATAAAGACAGACAGGTCAACCCACGAGTAACCTTTTCCCGATGATATTCTGATCTCGAACTCTGTGTTGTGAATACGGGTGTAACCCGCAATCTTTATTAATCGATAAAATGTGTTTTAATATATTTACAATTAAGGAAAGTAATTTTTGGTCAAAAAAAGATTTTTTAATATTAATTATTTTTAACGAGAAGTGTTATAGTTCAAAACCAGAATATGGTATTCAGACTGATTATTCATTTTTCATTTGAAATTAAACTAGATACAATTTTTAGTCCATATGGTGTTTTTTTCATATGTCCAAATACAAAGACTGTATATCGATCATCGATATTTATTTTAAAGCCATAATAGTATAGCTATTATTGTCTATATGGTACAATTAAAATAGTGCGTAGATAAGGTTACTTATTTTTATCCAAAAATATCATTTATTTAATTTAGAACTATTTTTTAAATTGATTATTTAAGTTTAAAAGAGAATTTATTGCTTAAAATAAAAAACTTATTTTGTTATATTTTCTCTTTCTGACTATAAACGAACACAACATTCTTCTTATATCGTAAGTGACAAAAAAATTAACCTTGACTTTGAATTCCTTATAAGAGATTAACTAAATTGTTTGAAAAAATTAAGTTATTTTATAATTCATGATGATAAAATAAATGAATATATTGTTCTGACAAAAGATTAAACTCTTAATATTGAAATATTCTGACAAATATTTTTGCCTTTATTTACATAGGACTATATTCTGCTAAATAAAAATTCATTTTGTAGTAAAAATTTTTCATTTCCGAATCTGCAAATTATTCGGGATTTTCTTGACACTTTGTATTTAATATGGTGATAAAATCCAAGCTGTCCCATCCAAGTTTAATTTTTGGTAAAAGGAAATTGTTTGAAAAAGACTATGTAGTGTACCTATAAATAATTTGAGCAGACAAGCAAGAGATCGAAAATATAAAATTTAACCGTTTCAAAAACTATCGATTTTTTTAAACTTAACTTTTAATTTTTTTACCTCTGAGAAGAGTTTTTATCAAAGACTGAATAATTTGGGAGGTATGCGTTTAAAAGTAAATAACAATAATGTCCGTGTTTTCTATCAAACAATAATGTTTCATAGAAAAATATGAGCGTTAAAATAGAAGATTTAAAAAAAAATTATGCATATAGGAGCTAAGGTATCTAGTGTAAGGAATAATTACTTACTCTTTGCATTGAGTCAAAATTTTAAAATATGACAAAAACTCTTTTTTATTGAAAAATTGATTAGTTTAAGAGTAAAAACTGTTTTTAAAAATGAAATAAATTCGAAAAGAAAATCTCTAGTTGCACTAAAAAAAATCTGTTATAGAGTTAAAACTTTCAACAAAATAGTGAAAATGAATGTGTTAAACATGTGAGCTTAATAATAAAAAGATTGGTGTGGCATTCACTTTTAGTTAAAAATAACATTTTTATATATGTAAGCATATTTATTTTGTAGAGAAAAATATTAATTATATAGTTAAAATAGTTCTTGCCAGGAAATATTAGCTGCATAGAGAAAATATCCATTTTACATTAAAAAAATATCTCTTTTATAAAGAGTATATATTTCGCTTGCGTAAATCATTTTATTACCGTTTAAATAGTTATACTTTATGTACTGTGAGCAAGAAATAATTAAATAAACTGAACAACGTTAATAACTTTTAAACTAATGAGTGGATTTTCAAGTACTAGGATTCAATCATTGGTACGAAGAGTGTGACCTCAAACACGCTACTTAGTGCAAATGATATTTTAATTAAAAAAATCAGTCAAAAAATCTTCTGAATAAACATATCTTTTTTCTATCGATTTTGATTTTTAACACCAAAAGTATAGGGGGTAGCTGAAATCTGGGAAATAGGGTCAGAATAGTTTAGTCAGTAAGACGGTCGTAGATTTGAGCCAATGTTAATTTTACGAATTTCGCCTTATTTCGAGAACTTTTTAAGCAAATTTAAAAGTATTTAAACAAAAATTTAAAAGTAGTTTTTCTAAAGATAGTTTAGAATAATACTTTTTAAAAATTATTATTTTTCATTACTTTATTTAAAAATAGTCTTAAATGTTTGAACTGAAAAGTATTTTAATTTTTACACCAGTTTACATAATGTAATTTTATGTGGCAAAATACAAAATTTTAACAAAATCAGTCTAATAGTTTCTAAGAAAATTCGATTTCCTAGGAACTTTTCGATCAATTTTGTTAAAATTTTGTATTTTGCTTTAGAAAATTTGTTTTTTTTTTTTTTTTTTTTTTTTTTTTGAAATGATGTAAAAGTTTGTATACCTAACAAAAAACTTTTTTTTACTATTATTGAATAAAATAATAAAAACAAAAATATTATTAGAAACTATTTTTAGCTTGAAATTATCTTAAGTAAAAACTAATTTCCTAGTTGTAATCAAAAATTTTCAATTTCCTTAAGCATTTCTCGAGATAAGCATTTCTCGAGACCTGGCAAAATATGCAAAAAGTAAGGGATTCATATTTTCAAACTCCTTCCTGTCCATAGTATTGGTGACATATTTTCCAGATTGCGGCAACACCTTACATTTTTGGAGCAGAAATCCAAATCCGTGGGAAAAAAAAGGTATGTTCATTTAGAGAAAGTTTGTTTTTGTGTCTGGTTTGGTAACTTAAAAGTCTGCACTTAATAATTAGCGTATTCGAGACCACTTCTTAAGTAATAGTGAAAATCTGATCATTGATTGATTTCCAAATTAAAATGAAAACAATTACCGATTTTTTTAAGTGCACACTTTATCTTTTAGATTTCAAAATGTCTTACAACTAAAATGTATATCAGAAGCACACCATAAACCTTATTGAATCCAAGTATATCTCACCGCACAATCTTTTTTTAAGAAACACTAATGTCTAAAAATAACTTTAATGCCGTAAATCTTTCACCAAAACGCCGGTAACAGGATTCCCACACCCATTCTTACAAGGCACTCTTCGCGGCAACACCCTCATGTAAGGCTGAGAAAAAAAAGATAGCGCACCACTAATTTGAGGCACAGAAAAAAAAGTTTAGTGCGTATTTTGATATTTTATAAAGGTAAAAAAAAAAGATATATCAGGCAGAAATGAGATATTTAGACCCACTGTTTTGATGAGAAGAGGGTGTATCACTTAGGATATTTGATGCTTTTGAGACCAAGATATTTCACTTGCGTAGGTAATATTTACGACTTAGTTTGGGACGTATTTTTGAAAGAAGTTTAAGAAAATAGTTGACAAGTAAAGTTGGTTTAAGGTTAGGCTCAACGGTAATTGGGGGATTGGCCTTTGTTAATACCACCCACAGTGGCTCATAAGAAACTGATAACTTTATTCAGAAGCTGCTGGATGAATTGAAATAGCTTAGACGCTATTTTAAATATAATTCTAAGATAAGTGTTTTTTTTATGACATATAAACTATTTTTAATAATTATTAAAATAATTTTAATGGAAAGAGATCTTTTTCGTCACAAAAATTAACGGAATTTTAACAATTTTATTGTTTAATTGAAGGATTTTAGGTAATTTAATTATAAGCCACGCTTTTTCTGAAAGTTAAAGTTTTTACAATTAATTTCTTTAATATTGCTTTCTGATGAGTACTTAACTTTTCGGGGAATTTGCATAAAATAATAGCGAGATACATAAAGACTTCTTATTGGCTTAGTGGTCACCAAAAAAAAAAATTATATTAAACATTATTACAAAAAAATTATGCCGTTATATTGCGTTATAACATAAATTAGCTAATTTGTAGTCAGAATTTTAAATGCGAACTTCGACTGGACACAGTTTTACATAACAAACATATATGTTGCTAATTTAAAATAAAAAAAAGCGCTGGTTTACGAAAAGAAAAAAGAATAAAAAACTATATTTTTTTTAAAATTAAACATGTAATATTTTTTTAGTTCTACTACTATGGATTATATTCCGCCATTTTGTTGGAGGGAATCAAATTATTTGCTTTTCTTATTTCGTAAATAATCATCACATTATAAAATAATTAAAAACATTAAATAGTAATTAACAAAAAAATAAGATCGACATCAAAATCTTCCAAATAATTGTTTCCTTTTCAAGATTAGTTTGTTGTAATAAATAATATTGTACAAAATGTATCGGATTTTAAAAACTATAGGGAAATCACTAACTAGCAATAACTGCCAAAAACAATGAATAGAATCATTTTCTTAATAAGTAAATACTCAAATGCACGATTTCAATTTCCCATATTCTCTGAAATATATCGGGATATTTAAAAAGACCGGAAAATCAATATCAATAACTGCCGAAAATACAATCGAAACATTACATGGATTTATGATACAATTGACATATATTCGTGTCAAAAGTGATTCAAAAGAATTTTTTTTTAACTTCTCAAAAGAAAAGTCTTCCTGCAAGAACTCTGCAACGTTCTGCGACAATGTCACGTGCCGAGCCGTCATGGCTCAGGGTTCGAATCCCAGTAATGGCTTGTCGATAAGAATCCACAGCCGGCTTGCACCGACCACAGTTCTGACATGAAGTATCCTCAGTGGTAGACGGATCATGTGTTAGAGTCCTCTTGCCGTCAGGTTAGCCTTGAGAGATTTTCGTGGTTTTACGCATCTAACGCAAATGCGGGTTAGTTTCATCAAAAAGTCCTCCACGAATACAAACATTCTCCCAATACTACTTGATCCAGGAGTTTCCTTGTCTTCTGGATTAGGTTCAAAATGACAAGCTTACGGAGTTGAACATTGTTAGTTGTAAACCTAAACAAATTTGGGTCAGCTGTCCAACGACGGTTATTAAATAAAATAAAATAAAATGTCACCGAGTCAAAGCGGTCTGCCACGGGTTCTTTAATATTCATTAAACTTAGCATTTTCTTGCAGAACTGAAATAATTAAATAAAATATTACAAAGAGAAAAATTTTTGGCTAGTCTCTACCTTTGGTAATAAAATGCTGCTAACTACTACCCCTGTTACAAAATATTTTATAGACTGATAAACAATTAAAAATTATAGAATTTCTTGAGGTTTTGGCAACATTTTAAAAGCCTCACCGCTAGAAAAAACAACGGCATTCCATATTACCTTTTGAATCATGTAGTGGTGTGCAAACTAACATCAAATGTACCTAGCAAAGAATTATGCATTAAAACAGAAACCTAATTCCAACTAGAAAATGTTTTCTCAAAAAGCGTTGAAAGTTTTTAACTCTGGTATCATACTTGCATTATAACCTGAACAAGCATTTTTTTTCCCCATTATATTTTAATCACGGAATAACGAATAAAAAAAAAAGAATCCAGAAGTATCCGTTGGTGTAATCGATACAAACTGAGTCATTTAGGCAGAGAATATATTAATGCAATTATCTTAAGTTTGGATAATGCGGATGGAATTCCGGTATCCGATACAATTCCGATTAGTGACACTTGAATAAATTTAAAGACTATCAATTCAGACCTAATCTTATTCCTTTAGAGCAGCATTGATGTCTTGCGCAACTAAATTATAAAATGTCATTTCTTTTAAGCACGGCAGTGTGTCAGTCTCGCTGAAAGCCAGAGTGACATCCAACAAGAGACATGGCTTTAATTTGGTGTGATCACTGAAGTACGGCGACACGAGTTCTAATTCAGTTTTGAGCCCGAGGGCTCTTAATTACCAAGGGTGCCTATTTTTTTCCTTCTATGGAAAAATGCTCCTAAAGAAAAAAAAAATCGCCAAGGTGTTTGATCATCAAAAACTTTTAGGGTGTTTCCTAACTTTTCCTCGTGGCATTTCTCAAAAAAGCATTTTTTTTTTTTTTTGTAACAAAATATAGCATTTATGTGATTTGCACTGTTTGTGAGCCATTGAATATTCCGTAAGTAAAATTATGAAAGGACAAAAAATGTGAAGAAGCTGCTTCTACAAAACGTATGGTGGCTGTTCCCTCACAACTTGCCGTTCAAGTCGTAAATTACGCCGGAGCTTAAGAAATACCCAACTGGCAACATGACAGATCATCTCCTCTGATATCAAGGGGTCGTGCTCCCCATTTTCCTCCCCCAGTTTTTGAAGCGTCATTTCGTCAACGCCCTGCATTATAAGAGATAACTTGAGGGACTGGATAGGAAATAATCATTACGTTCAAAAATCCGCGAGGAATTTTGTAAATAACACATTCCCTTTAGCCATTTGAAAACTATTGGATAGTTATAATTTATTAATAAAATATGCATTCAAATTTTTGGCTTATTTGAATTGATTTGACTTATTGAATTGATTAAGCGCAATAAACACACAAATTCCTTTTTTTCGCTTATTTATTCTGATTGTTCTAAACTTCTGATTTTTTTAACCTTGAAAACAAATATAAACTCAGTTTTTTTTTTCCTCGCACTAATTTGATAACGTCTAAAGGAAATGCTTCAAAGAGACTGTAAACACCTATGTAATATAGACAAATTAGTTTAAAGATACCGGGATGGCAAATAAATATAAGGAAATAACCTCATAACATAAACGGATGTGAAAGTTTCCTACAACTTATCTGTCTGGAAAAAAACACAAAAATTAAATAAATAAAATAAATAAGAAAAATTTATGTATAATAAACTAATTTTGAAACAACTTTTAAAAATAGTTTAATTTTAATGTTTTGTGTCAAAACAGCTTATGTTTACTATTTTAAATTTTTAATAATAATTAATACGAATCATCTTAATATACATAATAAACGTAACATAAAAATACATATATAGAAAGCTTACATAGAAAAAATAAACTTTTTTTTTCTTTCTTTTTTTTTAAATTGAGCACTAAATTATTCGATTTAACAACCAGGTTTTTTTTAATGAAAAAATTGGAACCGGAAGCAAACTATTTACAAACTATTTTATCGTAAAAATGGAAGCTTCCCAAATTATTTTATCTTAAAAATGGAACCTTTCCAAATTATTCTATCGTAAAAATGAAACCTCAAAATATTTTATCTCAAAAACGGACTCTTTTAATTACAAAAATGAATATTTCGTAATTTTTCTTTTGAAAAACGGAGTTGATGATGTCTCTTTTTCAAAGCTATGCCTTCTTGAAAGACATTTTTTTTCCCCAAAAAAGGGACTTAATTTAAACTTATTTACAAAATCTACCGTAGCTTTAGATTCAGGAAATTATTAATATATTATTTATAAATTCCCCAAAGTAGGACTGAAGCGAATCTTTTCAGGTCACGACTAGTTTTTGTGATTTTTCTCAAATTTACCAGGAACAAAAAACGTCACCCTAATCCCGCAAACGCATGAAATTATTAGTCAATTTTCTGTAATTTCCCCAAAATAGTTCCTTTCACAAAAAGTGTGGAATGGCAACTGTTTACAGAATCCCAGGAGTAAAAACAGTGAAGATATATATCTTAATTTCTCACCAGGCACATCCACACCTTACTAAAGAATAATTATAACAATTAATCTCTAACTAAAAAGCCTAAATAACTCAATTAACGCTGAAACAGCCTAATGCAAGCAAATACTTTCATTAACCAAAAATAATATACTAAAAAAACAACAGTAATTAAATAAAAAAATTTGTGTGTGAAAGCTATGTGTTTAATTTGTTATCTTTATTTTGAATGATAGTTAAAATATTGAATTTACAATCGTTGACATTTTCAAGTTAAATCAAAGAAAAATGAAAAGTTGTGAAATAGAAATGCTCCAAGACTTAAATATGTAGAAGTTAAACATACATATATAGTAATATGTTACTTCTCTCTCCTATGTATTTCATTTTATTTCATTAGCCGACATAGGTATTTTTTAGCAGACCTAATTTTGTGGTTTATGACTATTCTTGTTCACCTCCGTAGCTTGTAATTTTGAACCCAATCCAGAAGACAAAGGAACTCCTGGGTGAGGTATTGGGAGAATTTTGCATGGAGGACTGTTTGAAGGAACTAACCGTTACATGGGGAGGAAAACCACAAAAAACTCGCATGGTTAGCCCGAAGGCAAAGTCACTAACCCCTGATCTGTCTACCACGAGGATACTTTACTTCAGCACTGTTGTCGATGCAACCCGAATGCGAAATTCATATCGAACAGCCATCGCTGGGATTCGAACCAGTTCACCTCATTGGAAAGTGAACGCTCTCTCCTCTAAACCATCACGGCTCTCTCATAGGCATTTTATAACCGTCGTAGAACAGCCGACCCAATTTTTGTTTTGTGACTACTACTGTTCAACTTCGTAGTCTTGTAATTTTGAACCTATCCAGAAGACAAGGAAACTGCTGGACCACTACCCCCAGAAATCTTAATTTGTTATGGGAACAAGGAGGACTTTTCGACACGACAGATTTAACGTGCATCAGCTCTACCAACCAGGCTATCCCGGCTCTTCTCATAGATATTTGCGATGTTGCCACATTCACTGAAAATATTGCTTTTAGTTATGGTGTTAAACATAGAGCAAATATCCAAATATAGTGAACACAGCACGATTATTTTTGTCCTTCTAATGAATCTACATGACTGGAGGGAGAATCAAATTGGAAATTTTTTAACATCCGTTTCTCCTTGTTATTTTAGGTGAAGAAAATCGATGCAGTTATTTTAAATTAAAAAAATCTTTAAAATGTGGTAACGCTTGGTTGCACAGAAAATTTGTATTACAAGAACCTTTTGCACTTCATATATAAGCTAATTTATATCTTTCTGAAATTGCATTTGTTTTATTCATCGATAAATAAACTTAGGCAAGTGCAGCTTTTCCTTAAAATATTAGTTAAACATCGATTATTTCATTTTATTTCTGCTGAACTACCAAGTAAATATAAACAAGTAGGAAAATAGCTCAACCATAAAATAGAGCTTATATAAAATTATTTATAATCAATACGGCATTTTTGTTAATTTTAATGTTAAAATGTAGGACGTGAAGTTTTGGCGACATTGTTTTGCTGCTTTCTCGTTTATGTGTGCTGTATTTTTTTGCTCCTGAGAACGTTTTTGAAAGAATAAATTCCTCTTTTTTCTTCTTTTTTTTTTATTAATTTCAACCGCTTTGAAATAATTTAGTTAAAAAAATACATTTACTCATAGAGAAGAGGAAAGATTATTACTAAATTATTTAATAAATAGTGCTAAGTTCTTTACAAGTTCTTAAATAAAATAGTCAGGTCTTTTTAAATTGATATCGTCTTCTAGATTTTAATTGCAATAATGAATAAAAATAATAAAGAATATAAGATGTAGTACTAACGCTGGTTTATTTTATCATTCACGTTGTAAAGTTAAAAGAAAATCTGAAATTTAAATAGTGAAGCAGATTTTTTAAAAACGTTTTTTTACTGTGATGCAGCTCTTTTTTTATTCCAAATTTTTATTTAAATGTTTGACACACTGACATGTATAAATTCATTTATCGCACAAGTTTTCAAAAATTCTAAATACCAGAAAATATATAATTTTACAAGAGGCAAAACTGTAGTAAAATATATGTTATATTGAATTTAAACGCCTTTTTTATTCACTTTAATAACACTTTTTTATTAACTTTATCAATCAAAATTAATATATGTCTATACATTATATATATGTTTCAAAATTAATCATTTTTTTCTGAAAACTACTGAATCAAATCGAAAGATACATTTTTATCATTTTAAAAAAAGTTTTTGTAATTTTGTCAAATATAAAAAAAAAAAAAAAAAAAAAATTAAAGTGTAAACTTATTTAAAAAAGTAATTTTTTTAAAGAATTTTTGATTTATTGATCTTAAGAATAATGGCTTGTCGAAAATGATCCATTTTATTTTACTGTTCCGCTAATCTTAATGATCCTGAACCGATCGTAATAACTAAAATATTTCATATTTAAAATTACAAACAAGCAAAATTTATAATTTAATAACGTAAAACGAAAAATACGTAAGAAAATCTAATTCGCTTTCATAATAGTTATTTACGTTGTTCGCAAATATTAATTTCGATATATTTTACGTAGGTATAAAAATTTTAAGAAGGTAATAATTGCTCTTTAGATTCGCATCAAAAACTGAACTTATTTTTTCTTTAAATAATTATTTAACCTGATATTGAATTTAAAAAATATTCAATAATTTTAAATAACAACTGTTAAATTATTTAAATTTGTAGGAAAAAAAAACGTTTAAAGTTGTGAAGTTGTGAAGTTTAATTCTTGGTAAAAAGAAAATTTAAAAAAAGACTAGTGTACCTATAAATAATTTTGACAGACATGTAAGAGACCGAAAATATATGATTTAACCGTTTTAAAAACTATCTATTTTTTTAAAACTTAACTTTTACCAAAAGTTTTATACTGCTGAAAAAAAATATATAGTAATATAGAGAATAAGTTTTTTTATCTTATTTTATTATTATTACTTATAAAAAGCGTTGGGAACTGCGGAGATTCAAATAACATATTCTAAAAAAATTAAGTGCTAACTTTCAATAATTTCAATTAAACACTATGAAAACCAAAAGAAATTGATGATTTTTCAAAAACCAGTAATGCTTAACTGATTATAGACCACCAACTAATGGCCCACGCCGTTACAAGAGGAACTCAGTTGGGTGTCATTCAGAAACAAAATAAAATCTCAGTTGTTGTTCATTTAATGACCCCGCCTTATTTGCGATCCAGCTGTGTACAAGCGACTTCCTGGGGAGTGAATATCATTTTTTTCCTCTGAAATATGTGATAAAATGGAAGCAATTGAAAAAATATTAACCCTTGGCAAAAATGCATTCTGTTTTTAAAATAGATTTTTTTTTCTTTGTGATTAAGTTATATTATGACTTAAAATCTTTCTTTAAAATTATGTATGTGTATTTTTTAAGCAACAATATTTCAATATTTATATTTATTTTAATATTTATTTTTTAAGCAGCAATATTTATTCAAATATTTTTTTTCGAATTGTTTTTTCATATTTGTTATGTACTGATAAGGTTATTACATGCTATCGTTTAAATTCATTAAGATTTAGTCAGATATTCTGTCCAATATTTATTGCTTTAAATTATTATCGCTTTATTTTTTTTATATTTTTTTTATTTTTTATTTATTTATTTTTTTGTACGGAAGCAATTTGGTAATGATCATGGTCAAATTTCCAATAAGATACGATTTGATAAAAATGTGATAAAATTTGGAAATTTTAACATATCTTAAAGCTGCGACCTTCGATTGACCTCGAGAATTAATGAATAAATTTCATTAGCAACTGTGAACATACTGGTTAATGAAATGTTATTAAGCGTTTTGAAAATACTTTGTGAATGAAGGAAAAATAAAGTGTTTTCAACATATCGTTTTATCAATATTAGTCTAGAAATTGGGGATTTATGCCGGACAGTTGAATTCAAAGGGATGGTATATAGTCTTGTTCTAAATATAATTTTAGTTCAAGCATAAACTGATAATGAATGAGATTGAACATAGGTATTATTGAAATAAAAACAAAAAAGAAAATAAACGTTGAAAATAGTTATCGTAGAAGCATACTTCTTTACTCTTGAATTTGGTTATTTTTATTCAATGCGAAATATTAAAATTTGTCATAAATGCATATATCTTTCTCATAATTAATATTTTTTATTCTTATTAGAAAAAAAATTTTTTTTTCAAGCATTTCAAATAAATCATTTCATAAAAATAACGGAAATATTAAGCAAAACTATATTATCTGAATATAAATTTATTTACGGATTTCAAAAATCATAACTGGTTAAAAATTTCCCAACACTCCCAACCCCTGTTCGTCTTTCTAAGGAACCCTAGGGTTCCTCGGAACACCATTCGGGAACCGTTGCTTTAGAGCACGGTAAAAAAATAGTTTATTCGGTTAAGTTTACTTTTCAATTTTGCATTTTTTATTAAATGTAAGAAAATAAATGTAATTTGGAAAAACAGAATTTTCAATAACCCAATTCCAAATGAGCCAAAACCTTACCAAATGAATGGTTTAAATACAGTATATTTTGGTCATAAAAACCATAATTGAAATCTTTTGTGTACCAGAAATTACCGTACGATACCGTACCGTAATTTTGCCTGCATTTTTTTTTCTCCGTGTAAGTTTTTGAAGAAAATGAAGCTTTTATCTTATAACAACCAAATAAGTGATGTGTGTTCTTATTTAATAAAAACAAATAAGTTCTTGATTAGAAATCTTGAGAATCTTTATTAGATTTTTAATCTTTGATTAGATTTATATGCAATCACTTACAAAATATTTTTTTTCAAAACTATATTAATATCAAAATAAATCTTTAGGAAAATACTTCGTAATTTCTTCCAATGAAAAATTTATCAACTTCCTGAATCACCTATCAAAATCTTCAGTTAATTTCTCTGATGGAATTACTGTCTTAACATTTCCTCTTAATTCTTTCATATTTGTTCGCCCACAAAATAAAATATTAACCACAATTCTGAAGTGCTTCTGCGAAATTAACTCCATAGCACCATAGTACAGCTGCTGGCTTTCCCCTGTGACCTTATACCATGGGTCACATACTTTCCCGCCTTCACTCTCTACAAGTCAATCCAGAAAGGGCGCTTAGGGGTGTCCCAGCCCTGCCCAGAAGGCATTGATGGAGATTATTCGGGTAGGCAAAATGAATCGAAAGCTGGGACAGACCAATTGAAAGAATAAGAGGGTAGTTTGTCTGATTTTAGCTTCTTTTATCAAAGCCAGTTATTTAGTGCTTGTTGGGAAAAAGAACTACTTCCCACATTTTCAGAGATGTATATCGATATTTCTTGGGGCTGTTTTCAGTTGAAGTATGTGTCCCAGAACTTCTAAAAATCTAGGCTGATTATTGTATTGTTTATTTGATGGTCGATTTCTGAAAGGTTGTCTTTTGATTTGTTGGAAAGAGATGTAGCGAATTTTTGTTACACTCATCGTTATTTATTGATGAATCTCATACCAGTTCCAGACAACTTGGGGTAAAAAAAAAATAGCTAGACACACCCGCATGCATATATATATATATATATATATATATATATATATATAGTTTGAAAATATGGAAGGCAAAAGAAGATTAATTAAAAAAGACGGAGAAACATTAAAATAGTTTTTAATTAGAAAAAAATTAAATAATTGTCTTATTAAGATTTTTTAAATATATTTCCTTTTAATAATTTTTTTCTCCTCTTTTCATTAATATTTATTATTTTCCATGTTTTCTTGATATTTTGAACTTTTTTTTTTTAGTTCTATATCCTTGCAGCTTATGCGCAATAAATAAAACTTATTAATTTTCCTCAATTTCTTCGTTTTTCTCTCTTCTTATCTTTTTTGTCTTCATTGTGCTATATATATACAGGGCAAAATGACCCATTAAAACATATCTTACATTAAAATGGATTTCGGTCTTGCATGTTATCAACGTTTTGTACATGACCATTTTTAAACATTCAATATTCTTAATGAGCAGTATAAAAATCAAATATTTTTTAAACAATTATTTTATTATAAAATATTTTTCAGAATTTAATCATACAGCTTTTTGCAAATATTTATTTAGTTATTATTACCAGGTAAATGAAATATATAATGTAATGTGGTATCGTTTAAAATAAATTATTTGATAATATAGCAAGTTATAAATAATTTTTATAATAATTTTATACTTTAAAGAAGAATTTATTGCCGCCTAATGATATAAAATATAAAGAAATGAAAGGCATAAGGGAAAAAAAGAAATGAAAAATTTCTAAGTTTAAAATTTTTGTATTCCTTGAAACTAATTTTAAAAAAAAAAATTATATGGTAAAGTGTTTAAACACTTTAGTCGATTAGTGTCTAAATACGGTAAAACACAATGCAGCCATGATTACTACATCATACAAAGAAAAAAATAGACCACTTAGCTTTAGAATTTTTAAGTGGTACCTAAAACATAAAAACCCTCATTTATGAAAAAAACGGGAATTGTGTGTGTCACTTGGATTTTGTGTGACTTTATGCTACTTCATATTTAGTTATTACATTAGATACCAATTCTTACTTTTACAGTATCTATAGGATTGCTCCTTCACAACTGAATTTACCATTACAATCCTGACTGATCGTATAGACACGGTTCCCAGTGGAACATCGAAGTCAAGCATTACTGGCTGCGATCAATAAGCGGGTGGGTAACCAATTTGATCAGCCTGCGTAGGGACAGTGTTTGCACGGTATCTGTCTTTGTTAAACTGTTCTACCGTAAAGTGCTCCACTTAGCGTGTAAGTCATTGGGCTACGATAGCAGAGGAGCAATCCCTTCTGCAGAGGATCAAAATTGTGATCTCCTGATCATCCTCAGGGATGTTCCCCCGACCGTCGCCAATAGCCCAATGAGCAGCTCTAGTGTGACGTAAATAAAGTACCTACCTAAAGTAAATATTCTGATCAATTTAATATTTCTGATTATACTTCTGTTTTAATTTAAACATTTTTAAGTTTCAGGAACTTTTGTAATGCGTTTCTTTTGTACAGCCACAATTTTTATTGTGATATTGTTTAAAGAGTTTTGTGTAATTTAAATCACAGTTTACTTATTTTTAATTATAAGTTAAACTAATAAAATTAACTTTTTTAATAACTTTGAAAAATGTGAAATTGAACTTTTTAGAGTAAAAATGCCACTATAGCATTTAAGTTTCTTAACGTTTTATGAACAAGAGTTTAAAATAGACGTGAAGAAAGTGAAGCAACATAATGCGTTTTTGGTACTTAACACTACGATTTTCATATAGACTATTTGTTAAGAATGAATTTCAGAAATTTCTAAGATAACCATCTGGGATAAAACATAAGCATTTTTTTTTTAAAGTAATAGTGTTGCTTATTAAGTTTAAACCTCGAGCTCTTCAATTGCAATAATTCGACGCATTATTATTTAGAATTATTTTCTAATTAGAACATACTCTATGACAAAAAGAACATTCTGTTTGATAATTTTTAATTTTTTTTCACCACATGCCATCTTTAATCCCAACAATGATTGAGTGATTTATATTGTGCTCCTGAACTGCACCGACTATACTGATTCCGTAAAATATAGCCAATGAGTACGGAGTCAGGATCCTATTGGATAATTGAGATAAAGATCACCGATAGTAATGATTGAACTGCACCGACTACACTTATTCTGTAAAATATAGCCAGTGAATAAGGGCTCAGAATCCTATCGGCTAATCGAGATAAAGATCACCGATAGCAATGTTTGAACTACACCGACTATTCTGATTCCGTAAAATATAGTCAGTGAGTAAGGAGTCTGGATAACATAGGCTATACTTTACTGATTCTGTAAAATATAGCCAGTGAATACGGAGTCAGGAACTCATTGGATAATCGAGAGAAACATCACCGATAGCAATGATTGACCTGCCCCGACTATACTGATTCCATAAAATATAGAGAAAGTGAATAAGGAGTCAGGATCCCTTCTGATAACTGAGATAAAGTGAGGGATTTTTAATAAAGCATAAATAAACATTTTTATCAGTTTATGTTCCCAATAAAATAATGATATTTACTTAATAATACAAATTAAATTATTATAAAAAATTCAAATTTTAATTTTTGCGTTAAAATTTATTTAGAAAATAATATTTTAACTATTAAACTTTAGATTGATTATGCTTAGTTACCTCCTGGTTGTATTTTAAATAGCAAAAACTCAGATGGGAATTTTAAATATTTGGAATTAATATTTGTAGTAATATTAACTATTATCTCTTGATTTAAGACAAAAATAATTAAAATTTACTAACATATTAAAGAATGAAAATTGCATATTTCAGTGTAAATATATTCATAATCATATATAATTTTGTTGCACTTTTCTTTGCAAAGATAATCAGATTGTTCTAATGAGATTATGTAAATTTATTTTATATTTAAAAAATATATTAACTCTGTTTTGAAACTTAAGTTATTATCTTAATGTAAAAATATATATATTCAAGTTATATTACTTTTTTTAATAAAATCCTCATAATTTACAGGTTACTTTGTAAAGAACTTAAATAGGAAATTTAATTTGCATTTGCGCTTTTAACAAAAATAAACCACAAACATTCCTTTCTTTGTATCAAATGGAAATATTTACATTTTGTATTCGAAATAAATGAAGTAAGTTAATCAAGTTAAATAAGTTAAATTACCATTTAGATATTGAAAAAAAAAAGAAACACAAAGACTGTTATCGTATATGTTATCGAATAGAATATATATCTTTTTTTTTACGTTCTTAAAATCCCCGTGATTAGACATTACGAACTATATTATGTGCTTAGTTTTGTTGAATAGTTAACTCCATGATGTATAAAACAGACTTTTTTATTTATTTATTTTTACAATACACCAGATTGGCCGTTTTAATGAGATCCAGTTCACATTGTTACGCAAATAATGAATTCAGAACTAGTCGAAACCCTTCTTAATTTCTACAGAAAAGAAGATTTCTTTTTGGTGTTAAAACTCGATGTAAGCAAGATCTTGGCTCATCGGTTGCTACTCCATTTTCATTATCTCGCCAAATTTAGAAATGGAAGGAAATGAACAAGTTAAGAAAGGCTTCGCCATGCTATTGTTCCTTCAGAATATGAATAATTCATTTTATTAAAACTTCTTTTCATGATTCCTATCGTCTTATTTTATTAGATTTTCGCGGTTCTGTAAAGTTCTAGTGTGAAATGCCTTATGATCCCGCTAAATAAGTAATGAACTCTGTGTTATTAAATTATGCAAAATCATTTTCTTCTTCCATGCGTAGCTTCATCCAACAATAATAGACGGTTCATTTTTTTCCCCATCATCATACTTCCTTTTATAACTTGAGAATTATATATTCTTTTTTTTATCTTTCTTTCTAGGATTGCCCCCCAAGACAAGAAAGAATATTCAAGAAAGTAAGACAAATATTAATATTCATAGATTTCGATTTTTTTTCCTCATCCCTCTTATTATTATTCTAATTTTTTAAGCTAAAGTTCATACGAGGACATCAGGCTAGTTATGGTTTTTTCTTATTATTATTTCTTTTGTACTTTTTAGGATGTTTAATAAAGAAATTAATGGCTTTTTTCTTTGGGAGTAATACTAAGACATCTAAAAGACAAGCTAAAGTTGCTGAAAAAATTTTTTTGGCTGCAAGCGTGGTTTTTAATTATAGTTTGAATCGTTGCTTTTTTCTTTATTCCTTTATCGATTTTCTGAAACTTTTGTCGATTTAGTTATAAAAAAGGCCAACCCTCATATAGTTAAAAACAAACAAGAATAGTTCCTAACTTTCTTTTTTTTTTTATTTCGCAGCATTACAAAAATTGTTATCGTAAAATACATTTTTCTCGCAACAATTAAGCCCGAATATTTGAGGTAAATTAAGGTAAATGTGGTAAATTATTTGAGGTAAATTTATTAATATTTTATAAAACACATAAGGTACTTTTTAACACACTGGGTGATTATAATTAAAGGCTTGCATTTAGAAGGCTGTGAAAGGAAAAAAAAAGTCATTGATTAGAATGATATTTTATATGAATAAATATAGAGCAATGCAATTGGAATTTGTTCTGCGAAAGGAGAAAAATAGTTAAAAATATGACCGATTGATGGAACTGCACTCGTCATAAAATAATAAATTTGCTCTAAAATATGTGCTTTGGTAAATATGCTGTTAATGATAAAGTTGGTTACTTCTCTGACGTAGTATAATAGGTACAAGTATATCCCCCCCCCCTATTTTGATCACTCGTGTCATGCGATGAGTGCATGTCATTTTATTTAATTAGCATCCTATAATTTGAATATATTCTAAAAAAATTTATTCAATTTAATTATAATTTTCCCGTATTTTTAAAGCCCTTGTCAAAAGCGAAATTTAAAAAACATACCCGTTTGAGTTTGCAAGGTAACTTTATACCTGAAAAATATTATGTCATTATATAAAAATATTGAGTTCAAAGTAAAGAAAAAAAATTTATGAAGAATTTCTTAAAATTCTATAACATATTTCAAACTTTGAAGATATCCTTAAAGAAAGCCTCACAGCTTTAACTATCAATGGCATAAATCAAATATTACACACGTACTCATAAATCCTTCTTTTTTCTTCTTCATTTATATACCTTTTTAGAACTAGAAACCTTTTTCAACAAAAAAAAATTCTAATCATAAATACAATCACAATCAACTAGATGCTGGTTGTTTACAAAAGTGTCGAAAGAACGCTGAAGCCTACTTTTTGAGACAGATAAAAAAGAAATAGTTCGTAGTAAACAAAATAAAGAAAAAAAACTATGAAATCGAATTTCTTGTCACGAAATTCATTTTTAGTTTCTATATTTCTTTTTAGTCATCTTCCTCAGACGAGATAAGTATTTCCAATAAAAGTCCTGTCGTAGTCAGACCATTCTCTTGTTAAGTGGAAAGGATCAAATTCAGAAGACGGAGGCTTGTTTTGTGGGCCCAGCCATTGCCCGAATGTTCTCGGAAACAGGGACTGTCAGCTTTAACACCTGACGCCTCTTGCTTTCCGAGAGAAAATCCGATTTAAAAGATTGTTCGTCGTTCCTTTCCCCAGACAGTTATTTCGTCTTTATTTTATTCTTCGCCCTACTTTTTTTTCATTTGACATATATTGAAAATTTTATCATCAGAATACTGTTTCAGACTTATAAGAAAAGGATATCGTAAGTTTAAATGCTTTGGATAGAACTGAATTTGGCTTCAAAGAGACACGTTAATTCCAGGAGCACATATTATGTCTTAACCGCTTTGCTTACCATTTTTTTTTAAAAAATGCAACAAATCAACATTTTTTTTCTTTTTATAATTAATACCGGGAAATAAAACATAATACACAAGTTCTAAGTTGAAATTTAAAATTTTTATGTGTAAAAAATATTTAATTTGCCATCAGTTTACTATCTCAAATAATCTCGGGCGAATGAAAAAAGTTAAATATTAGTCTTTGTTTGTTGTTCACATCTTCATAACCTGAAAAATCATCTGCATTACTTTCACTTTCGCTCTCGAAAGCCATTCTTTTTTAACCCTTTTTTTTCTATGTAAATTCAACAACCATCGTAAATATAATTACACAAAACACGTCTGCAGTCGCACAAACAGCAAAACTCTCAAACAAAAACTGACAAACTTCCAATCACTGCAGATAATTATTATTTTTTGTTTTACTTCCGCCGAATAAAAACGTGATAAAACAAAACGTATTGACGAATTTTGCTATGTCCGAGTTTACTCGGGATAATAAATATTTGCAATATATACATTCCCGAGTTAAATTGGGATAATCAGGGAAGCTGTTAAAAAATTATATTAATACCCCTAACTAATAAACCACTCGACGTTTTTTTTTTTTAAATTTCTATAAGGAAAAAAAATAACATTTCTTCTTTAACGAACTTGCTTTAAATATTTCTATAAGCACTAAGATTTTTTTTTCCGATAGAGATATTAGTAAACTAATTATTAATTAATACATAAAATGATAAGCTTATTAATTACTTTTTTCGGCTTTATTTAGTTGCCTACCACATTTTTATTTGAATTATGATTAAAATTTATAACTATTACGGATTTAAAAGAGAAGAAGTAAAAGTACTTTAGCTTGAATGGAGTTCTACTCTGTAAGAGATTAAATGTTAATTCTGGAATTAATTAATTTTGTTATTAATTCCGACCAAAAACAGGTATCAACTTTTAATTTTTAGTTTATTTCTTAAAGAATGCAATAAGATTTTAATAAAAAATTGACTAAAAGATTAAATACTACAAAAAAAAAGATAAAGAATTATATTCTGTAGAAAACTAAAAACTTTTAATACGTGGTTTAACTTTTAAAATCTAACTCAAATTGAAAAAAATAAGTTCGCTGAAAGTAAAAACAACAATAAATTTTATTTTTCCCTTATTTATTAAATTCCTAATGAAAAAAAAATTTTTTTGATAAACATTTAAGCAAAATCAAAAACTTCAAAAATGCAGAGCTTAAATTTTAAATTTTTATATCCCAGAAATTATAATTTAGAAAAAGGCTCTTCTTTAGAATACCAAAACTATCGTATGTCCTCATCCGTACTTTATTCACGTTAATTTTTGTCCATGTTTTTTTCTGAATTTTAAAGCGAAATTTAGTTAGAAAATACGTTTGCACCAGAACATTTACGAACCAGAAACCTTTTCTTAAAAAAATATTTAAGCATTTTGCAGGGAATTAAAAAAAAATAAGTAATAAATCATTTTTTTAAAAATTTTAATTTAATGACAAATTAAAAGCAACACTGATTCATTTTATTTTTTAAAAGCATTATTCGTCTATCTCTCACTAAAAACTCCGATTTAGATAGAAATTTGTATATATAGAAGATTCTTTAAGTTTGTACTAATTTATCTTTCAATTATTTTAGCGGAATGTGAAAAAATGTATTGTGCTTATGGTGCTTTATGTGTCGTTGATAAACGGACTCAGCGAGCCCACTGTAGATGTCAGGAAACCTGTTCGGACGTGTTTGCACCAGTATGTGGGAGTGACAGTGTTACATACTCCAGTGACTGTCAGCTGAGAATGGCATCATGCACTAAGCAGAAAAGAATTTTTACTAAACACCAAGGACCTTGTGGTAAATTACCCATTATATTTTATTTCGACATTTTTTTACCTAGTTCTATTTAACTTTCATTAACACATTGCATGCCACGCTGATTTTACATGGCTTGCCCGTCTGGCTAAAAGGTAAATAACTACAAACTAAATTTGCAAATATTAGAGAGATTTTGCTAGTTTTTTAAAAGATATACTGTGACATCTCTGAAAAAAGTGGTGAATTATATAAGCCTACGAATTGTTTAGAAAGAGTGGTGGATAAAAATCTATTAAATTGAAATTATTAAACCAAGAATCATAATTAATAAACTACCACTTGAAAATGTTCATTCGCTATCCAGAGCAAGTTGGCATCTCTGTGTATATAAATAAAACTATTTTTGCGTGTTCTATATTGCATTAATTTCTTCAAACCATTTTAGTAACGATAATAACATACAAAAATTAAAAATTTACTCGAATTATGTGTTTCTAATAATCTTGGTTTCACCGGTAAATCGAACAAACTCAGTGCCGGTCAACGGTGACACCCATGGCAGTGTCTGTCACCCATGGTCCTCCATTTGCACGTGTTAATGTCGTTTTAAACACATACATCCTAATTTGTGCTAGACCACTTGGTAGATTGTTATAATAAGAATTTTTTTTCCGTCCAAAAGTGGGTTCGTATTGGTCCTTATTACCTCAACTTGAAGTATTATTTTAATTTTCATTATATAGCAACACTAATATACCAGGACTTCTAAATAGTACATGCATTGTACATACCCTGGTTCATTGAGTCGCGAATAACTCAGTGATTTGTATTTATTTTTAACGTATTGCATTATAATACTAACCAATTGATAAACGAACATACATTAGTGTAATTCAGTTTCAACCACTTAAAAGCAATCAAGCTGTAAAGTAACACCTTTTAAGATTTTACATAGAATCTTACAGTGCGTCTGATAATTTACCCAGGGACTGTACATGCTACAATCAATAACCCATTAGCCTATAAATAAACTAACTAACTTGATTGTTTGAATAAATCTTATTTTTATTTATTTATTTATTTATTTAATTTTCATAGATCTTAAAGATCCCTGCCAAGAGAAAGAATGCCATTTTGGAGCACAGTGCCAACCGTCTCTAGACGGAAGAACCGCAGAATGCATATGTCCAGAGAAATGTGCCGTATACGGCGATAGTCGATCAAGGCCAGTATGCGGTACCGATGGCAAAGACTACCTTAATGTGTGTGAACTACGGAGGACATCTTGCCTCGAAATGAGAGAGATCAAAGTTCGATACAAAGGACAGTGTGGTAAGAAATAGAATGAAAGAACAGCGTAACGTGAATAGAATATTATAACATTCATTTCTAGAAAGTTGGATTGAAAAATGGAACTATTCTGATTTGATTGTATGGCAGCTCCAAAATACTTTCCATGGACTTTATTTCATAACGATATAAAAGCAGATTTTATATTAAAATCTGGACGTTCATGAAAAAATATGTCTATAGTTATCTAGAATAAAAGCGTGATACGGAGTTTAAAGTTAACATTTTTTAAATTAGTTATAAATTTCGTCAACACATGGTGCTGTTAACTTGAAAAAAATTCTAAGATTTGATATTCAAATGATGACAAAACGACCACGATGTAAAAAATTATATTATGATAAAACAACAAAATATAAAAATATTTCAGTTTATTATGATATTACATGCAGCCGAAAATTTTATTTCTCCGCTTTAACACCCAGTAGTACCGTCTTTTGCGTAACTAATTTTGAAATTAGGTTGGCCTTGTTCTTTAAAGAATTTTTTTTTTTCTAATGCCCGCCTGGGGAATGACCTACGTCATACAGGCCACTCCACCACTCTCTCAGGGACACCTTATTAGGTGGGCCAACGTTACTCCCACAGTAAGGACAGATAGTATAGAGAATGGAAGAACACCCATGCCTTGACCGGGATTCGAACCCCGAACCTTTCTGATGCGAGGCCAGTTCCCTGACCAATAAACAGGCCGGTCGGCTCTTAAACAGAACTACAAACTATACATTTTTATCTCCTTCATTTTTTAATATTGATTTTTCAAAGCGATCTATTTTGGATTCCTTTGGGTAACATGAAACTCATTATGTTCCTTTTAGCAATTTTTTTTTTTTTTTTTTTTTTTTACAGAATTTTACAGTATTTTGAAAAAAGTGCACGTCTCTTATAATCTACTCTTATTATCTACTATATAAGCTGCTATTTAAAATAACTTTTTCTTTCAGATCCTTGCCAGAATATAAAGTGTCCTACTTACCAGATGTGCCAACTCGATGACAACAGAAACCCAACCTGCCGTTGCAATGATGTTTGCAATCCTGAATTCCGGCCAGTATGCGGTTCTGACGGAAAAACTTACAACAACGAATGCATTATGAGAGTTGAGGCTTGTAAAACACATAAAAGCATTCGAGTTATATATTCCGGTGACTGTAATATAGGTACTTTATTCACCTATGCATTTCAGAATTAATCTTTTAACTTTGCAATAAGATTGACTCTGTTATTTCTAAATTGCGTTTTACCCTATACGCCAGCATTAACGATGGAATTCGTTCCTGTACCAAAATGGCCGCCTGTCTTGTGACCTACACATTATTTTACGCGCTCAGAAATATTTTGAAATTACTACGAATCCATTTTAGAATGAATCACTTAACTCTGCAATTCGATTGACTCTACTATTTCTAAATAGCATTTTACTCTATACCCCAACATTAATGATGGAATTCGTTACTGTACCAAAATGGCCGTCTTACCCATTATTTTACAATCTCAGAAATATTTTGAAACCACAATGATTCCATTTACTTTAAAAATTATATTTTTATACATTGTTAAGATATATGAAGAACATAATAATTTAAACATATCTTTTGGTTATTTTTCCAAAACTTAGTGTTCAAATTAAACATCAATAATATTTATGTTTCTACATGCATTTTACAGCAGTTGTTTTTAAAAAAAGATATGTGCGATGCTTATTGTTGGTTTGAAATGTTTTTAGTAGTGGGTATCTTTTAATATTAGTTTTAATTGTTTTTGAATATTCAATCAAACCCCGCTATTGTGAGCCTTCAAGGGACAGACATTTCAGTTCACTATAACCAGGATTTCACTACATCCGTTCCGCAAACAAGTTCAATTAATCTTTCCGAATCCCCCCTCTTTTATTGCACATTTAAATAAATGACCAATAAAATGAAATACGAAATTGACTGAATTCGTAGTAGCAAAAATGTGTTAACTTTTATTTTTATTGCTCTTCGCCTTGCGTACAAAAAAAAAAAAAAAAAAAAAAAAAAAATTTAGTAATCTTCAGCTGACGCGCAATCGTCAGCATCAGATATGGAAACACTTCCCGAGTCTCCAATAGTTTTTCCTGAATTCATATTATTTCGGTTTTTAAACCTGTTTAACCATCCATTCGTTCACATAAAAGTAATCTTACCAAATCGCTTCGCAAATTTATCGCTTTGATTTCAAGCAAATGTCCAGATATTGAAAGTATGCGGCTTATTTGAATGCTGAACCAATTCAATTATGTTATTCAATTATGTTATTCAATAAAGAAGCAAACAAGAAAAATACTTATTGCTACATTCCATGGTATAGATGGTTTTAAAATCGTTATATTTATTATTTTGAAGTAGAAATTTCAAAAATATTACAAAAAAATGAAGAAAATAAATCAGTCGAAGACAGAAAAAGTTCATAATCTCAAACTTATTCTCTTGCTCACTATAGTCCCAAAAAATAACATACGTGTGTAGCAAGGCATGGGAACGAACATTTTGTTCACTATATCAGGGTTTGACTGTATAAATTTGTATTTGACACTCATTTGCTACAAAAAAAAAAAACTTCATTTCATATTATAGGTCTCTGATAAAAAGTAAAATAATATTTTTTCGAAAATATTTAAATTTTGAAAATCAGTTAAGCATTCAGTTAAGCTTTCTTCAATTTTTTGAAATATATGTTGTCGAAAAAATTGAATTATGTTGCTTATGTTTTAGGAATAAATCCTTGCGACTTGATTAGATGTGGACCAGGTCAAGAATGTGATATTGATAAATTTGGAGTCGCGTCTTGCCAATGTCCACCAACGTGTGAATCAAAAGTGCATCCAATCTGTGGATCGAATGGCAGGACATTTGACAATGATTGCGAACTCCGAAGACAATCATGTCTTCTGAGACAAGAACTTACAATCATTCACACAGGAGAATGTGGTATGTTTTTTTTATAGAAATAACATTGAAATTTGAGAAAAAAAAATGATTTGTAATAATTAAAGTCGAAAAAATGCATAGTTTTTACCCTAATAAATTGAAATAGCCTGTTTTTGAAAAAGTTGTTTTTTTAGCTATTAGCTAATGACTTTTCATAAACTTTGCTTATTTTATTTGAATAATAAAAAATATAAGAATTAGATTCATAGACATCTTTATGATCCATATTCCCTGCGGTGATGTAGTACATCAATTCGCGAATTTCTATAAGTCACTTCTGTAGATCATTATTTGGTGAAACTTGTGGTTTAAATTCATATAAAATTTCTACATTCGAATAATTAAATGCGCTGTTTATTGTCACAGACGTAGGCCATTAAGGCACTGGGGGTGAAATTGTTCTTGTTTTCCAGTGGCGCCATCTGTGGCCAAGAATTCAACTACTGACACATCCATATGTCAAACCCGTTTATAGGGCGGTCCTCCACAGATCGTAATTTTGACCTGAACCAGAGAACGATCCATCTACAATCCAGCACCTCCAGAGGTATAATTTGTACGGGAACATGGAGGACTTTGAGGCCGGACAGATTTAACGTGCACCAGTTACCATTTACAACACGGGGTATCTTCGGCCGACCGAATTCGAACTCCCGCTTTCACGAACATAAGTCCAGCTCCCTACCAATCAAGCAAAAAATATGATACCAAAAAATACCGTGCTTTATATACCTGATATAGAGACACATAGTAACATAAACTGAAACATGGTCCAATCTAATTATCTCAATATGAGACTAAGTTATACCATATGTCGTTCTTAAAATTTATCACACGATATTTTTAACTTACTATACTATAATAATATCATATCGAATACTTAATGTTACGGTAATACCAAGAATATGGTTAAATTTAATTTTTATTAAAATTGCAGTAAGTTTGCATCATAAAATGGTCCGAAGTATCAATATTATGAACCAATTGGGTGTATAGAAAAATAACGAAACTCTACCTTTATGAAAAATTTACCCTATTTTGCTCATTTTTTTCCTATGTTATTATTTTAGCTTATTTTTATTTTGAAACTAAGTTATTCTTATCATAGACTCTAAAGTATTCATTATTTTTTCCCTCGAATTAAAAGGAGAGCATGGTCCTTGCCATACTCATCATTGCTCTTATGGAGCAATGTGTGTTGTAAAAAATGGTCAAGCGGTCTGTGAATGTCCAACATGTGCTGAAGAATTTGAACCAGTATGTGGAACGGACGGCATTTCATACACAAATGCTTGCAAACTTAAAAGAGAGGCTTGTGAACAAAAAACAGATATTATAGTCTCCCATGAAGGACTTTGTAGTGAGTAGAGTTTCTCTCAATTATATTTTTCCTTCATTTAAAACTTCCTCAAACCGAAAGGTGTTAAAACCTTGATTTGAATATTCTTTCATTTAAACTTATTTGAATTTATTTTATTTTCAATTCAGTTTTAATGGCAATATTGAGTGGAGGAAAGTTTCAAGTGTGATTGGTAACTAACAACCTACGAATTAACCTATAAAACCTGTCTTACGGTAACCCCAAGACTGCAAGCGCTATTCAGCAATTAAAATGAGTATTAGGGATAATAAAATTTTGCCAGTTAGAAGTTAAAGAGAAATATACACAAGACAAAATTTCCAAACATATATTTCCAAACATATATTTATATTATATTCAAACATTTATTTATGGCTCAAAATAAAACTGCATATTTATGACTCAATGTTATTCCAAATATGTATGGTTCAACTTAATATCATACATTTATGACTCAATCGAGTACTATGAATTTATAGTATTAGGTAAGGACATGACTGTGAGACTCAATCTAATTCAATACATTCATGACTAAATTTTATCATATATTTATGTCGCAACCCAATACCAAATATTTATGACTCAATCTTATGCCAATTATTTAAAACTCAATCTATTGAGTCACTTTAGTACCATGACTAGTTGATGAGTCATAAATATAAGAATCTATATCATATTCCACGACTCATCTTTACATCATAAATTTATAACGCTAGATAATATTGCCTTGCACAGCTTTATAAATAATCTGTACTGCTCTTTCTCTATAAGCGAATGACTTGAATTTTTAATTAATATATAACTTTATTATGTAATATAACATTGTGTATATTACATTACTATGTATAAAATTAAAATACAAATAATGAAAAACGTAGTTAATACTTCACAAAATGTTTCAAAATTAGATAACAATTAATTTTCCCGATAAAAAGATTTGGAATACATCTCCCAGATAATCGGGGAGAAAATGTTAATCTTTAGATAAAAGGCATTCAAGTGTGTATCAGATAAAGGCCATAAAAAGACATATTTTTTGATTTATTTAAACACAAGATAAAGGCATCTCTTACTTTATTTAATTGCACATACAGATATCTGTTACATCTAGCAGTCGTAGTTATGTCGGACTGAACTTCATAAAATTAACAGAACAGGTTTAACAGAATCTCATATAATAAATATAACATTTAACAGGCACCAGATACTTGAGGCTCAACCTAATACCATATATTTATAGCTCAATCTATTACTACGAAGCTCAACCTTATACCATATGTTAATGAATCATCCTAATAAGACTCAATATCATGCAATAATGATTTAACCTAATAATATTTTGTATAGTTCAGTAAATTAACATTATTGCTCTCCGTGGTTCGAATAAACAAACAAATCAAGTTTGAAAAAGTATTATTTCTATAGTTATTAATCATTTATGGAGCCATCTGCTTCAAAATCAATTAGCAGAGCTTATTTTCCCAACAAGAAAACTCAGAAAATACTCTCCAGATAAGCAATAAAAAAAATTACGTTAATCATTAGATAAGAAAAATTCAAGTGTGTAATGGATAAAGGCACAACCTGATACTTTATTGGACAGCTAAATCAAACACCATATATTTATAGCTTCTATTATTACGAAACTCAACCTTATACCATATATTTATGAATCAATCTAATAACATATATTTGAGACCCATTATCATGATTTAACCTAATATTTTGTATAGCTCTGTAAATTAACGTTATTGCACTCTGTGGTGCGAATAAAAAAAATAAATAAAGTTTAAAAAAGTATTAACATATTTCGAAAGTTATTAACCGCTTCTCTTACCAATTGTTTTGAGAAAAAAAATGCACAAATTAACATATTATTTTAAATTTCAGTAATAAATACAAGAAACTAAAAAAAAAACATAATACACAAGTTCGAAGATGAAATTTTAATTCTTTCATGCGTAAAAAATATTTAATTTACCATTAGTTTGTTATCCCAAATTATCTCGCGCAAATAAAAAAGTTAAATATTAGTCTTTGTATATGTTCACATCTTCATAATCATCTCCATTACTTTCACTTTAGCTATTGAACGCCATTTTTTTTACTCTTTTTTTTTCTGTGTAAATGTAAATTAATCAACCATCGAAAAAAAAAATTGTACAAAACACGTCTGCAGTCCCACAAATAACAAAACTCCCAAGCAAAAATTGGTAAACTTCCAATCACAGCAGATTATTATTATATTTTGCTATACTTCCGGCCGAATTAAAACGTGATAAAACAAAACGTATCGACGAATTCTGCTATGGCCGAGTTCAGTCGGGATAATAAATATTTGCAATATATACATACCCGAGTTAACTCGGGATAATCAGGGAAGCGGGTAATAATTTATCGAATGAACTGCTTCAAAAATAATTAACAGCTTATTTTTGCAACAAGAAAACTCAGAAAATACTCCCCAGATTAACAGAAAAATTACGTTAATCATTAGATAAGGGAAATTCGAGTGTGTAATGGATAAAAGTCGTAAAAAATACCTTATATCTTCCATTTTCTTAAACAGAATACAAAAGTATCTTTCCATTTTAAATTGATTTAATGTATTACCTCCACACCCCTCCTCTTTCAGACACCTGTTACGCCCAACAGTGCAACTTTTATGCTGTCTGTGAAAGCTTTGGAATGGGTGAAACTCGATGTGTTTGTCCAGAGGTGTGCATTAAGGTAAGGCATTCAGGAACTCATAAAAAAAAAAATTCTTAATGCTTCTTTTATGAGTTCCAATCAACGAAAAACTGTTTAGTATTTATCTTCAGCAGCCTTCGGACAGATTCTTCGTTTTTACTTTTATATGACTGTTTTATATCTTATCAAAGCTTTTCTTTTTTTTTAAAAGATAGATTGACGGCCATTATTTTTAGAGGTCTAGATACGGCGTTTTAGTCGTATCGTGAGATAAGGGCATTTAAAGTGAGGTTACTGTTGAAAGCAGTTATTTTTTTCAGTCAATATTTCAAAATTTGTCAGCACAGTGACAGTTTTCTATGACAGGGATAAAGAATACTGTTTTGTTTGCTCCGGATTGAAGAAAAACAGCATTGATCTGCTAGAATTTGTCATGATTGCCAGAATTCTGGAAGACAGTGATTTGCAAGAATGTCAATCACCAGAATTCTGGAAAACAGTTATTTGGTAGAATTTGTCACAGTTGCCAGAATTCTGGAAAACAGGTTTTTTTCTTTCTAGAATGTGTCAAAATCACCAGAATTCTGGAATACAGTTATTTGGTAGAATTTGTTAAATGCTTTGCGGTCAATATTTGTTTGTATACTTGTCTTTTTCAGATTTATAAATGCGAATTGCAAATCTTTTGAATTAACTAAATAATTGATGATAATTTTTAACGTTGGGTAAGGTAAGGTACTTTATATTTACCACCCTTGATACAAATCTTTGAACCCTGAACAAAAAGGGCAAAAAACTTATACATTTTTAGACGAATATTAATTCTTAAATAAATAAAAAGGCATAAATTCTATAGATACCATAAAAAACAATTTTGACTCTCCGACTGTTTGGAGTTCACCTTTCAACTTCATCCAATAATCAAACAAACTTGGATGTTTTTAGTTCAGTCTTTCTTAATTCATTAGATTCCGATAGCGTTATTTTTTTAACTTATACCTTTTTACAACCCCTTTCTTCCAAAAGTTCCACACGAAGAGAAAAATATTAATTTGTTAAAGTCAATTTGAATTATAGAAACTTCAATTTGTTGCAGAAGTAGAAGAGAAAATGCAAATGTGTTAAATAATAACCATGCAATCACGGTTTCATGTCAAAAAATATGCAAATCAAACAGTAATATAAGAAACTGACTTTGTAAAGGATTACAGAAGATGCATATAAGTGCCGGTAACTGGCCTTTAAAATATCATTTAATTTTTTTCGAGCTAAATTTGCTCTTAGGATTTCCAGAAAACGAATGAAAGATTCCGAGCCCTAACGGGCAATCAAACGCATTTAAGCAGGACAACCAATCACATATGTTGCTATCTTATTCAGTCCCGCAGTAGACTGATCGTAAATACACGGTTCCCAGTAGAACACTGAAGTCAAGCATCACTGCCTGCGGTCAGTAAGCGGGTGGCTGATCGCTTTGATCAGCCTGCGTAGGGACAGAGGGTGAGCAGTATCGGTTCTCGTTAAACTGTTCTACAGTAAAGTGCTCGACTTCACTCGAAAATCATGGGGCTTCTAAAGCGGCGGTGTCGTTCCCTCTGCAAAGAATCAAAATCGTCGGATCGTTTCCATCTCCCAATAGCCCATGGTGCAGCTCTAGCTCGACGTAAATAAACTACAGCTACAACCTACTCTAATATGCACTTTATATGAAATCTGCAGAAATATTAACTCTTTCCTTTATTAAAATCATGCTAACATTCTGTGGAGCTTACTAACTTGCAACCAATTTGATTAAAATTCCCTATTTTTTAAAAAAAATTTTTCAATTTCATTATTTTTTATAATTTAAGTTTATTTTACAGTTGTTTATTTGAAACCAATATCCTTATTTCTTTGTTTGTATTTTCTTTATTGTTTTCATGTTAGGTTGACGCTCCTGTTTGTGGGACCGATAATGTGAGCTACCCAAATGAGTGTGAGCTGAGAGTAAATGCTTGCAAAAAACAACAGTACATAGCTGTATCAACTAAAGGATCGTGTGGTAATATTCTGTTTGCAAATAATATTCTATATTCTCGTTTAAGCCCCTCTAAATATTGAACATCCAGGGACCCATTCCAAACGTCGGAGAGCTTTTTATTTTTGCCGCAACTTAAAGTGCGTGTTGTTAAACGCATCTAAATTTGCATATTTAAGAAAGTTTACATAGTTTTAAATGCGTGTTTACCAAGTAAGAAAAACACCACGTAAAAAACTCTCAAAGAAATGAGTATAGCCTAAAATGAGTGTTTTAAAAAATGAATACAGTAAAAAATGCATGTTTAAAGAAATGAAAATAGCTTGATATTTTTTTTTTATTATTATTATTATTTTTTTTTTTACTAGACAAAGCTCAAACTACGTGTTAAAAAATGGTCATCGCAGTTGATTCGATTTTTCACACAAATAACACCGTTATTATTTTAAAGAATAACTCTCCCGGATAAGTTGCCCCACTTTTCTAAGCAATAATCCTTTTTATTAGAATGCATTATTCATTCCTTTATTTTTAATTTACTTTTGCTTCCTTCATTTATTTTAACTAAAAATAATTCCAATTTTGTTAATTACTACTATACTTTTTGAATAGTTAATTGGTACTACTTTATATACATTATTATTAAGGGTAATGACAAACATTATTAAAGATAATGATATAACTTTTCTTTGTCTATGCAAACCAAATACGCAGATCAAAAAAATTTAGGGGAGCACATGGATTTAAAGAAAGTAATCAAATATTTCTTCCAATAGTTGAGTAGAAACAACGTTCAGCAGCGGACAAAATTTTCGGGTTTGCAACTTCTAATATTCAACTCTGTAGCCTCGTAATTTTCAAACTAATCCAGAAGACAAGGGAACTCCTGAATCAAGTATCGGGAGAAATTTACCATCGTGGAGGTCTTTTCTGGAAGAACTAACCCACATTTGCGTTAAATGGAGAGGAAGACCACGAGAATCTCCCTCTGTTAGAATTACGGCAAAGGGACTCGAACCCATGATCCATTTACCACTGAGGATATTTCACGTCAGTTCTATGTCCGTGCATGCTGGGTCAGCCATAACTGGGGATTCGAACCCGATTTATCTCATTGGAAGGCGAACGCTCTATCCTCTAAGCCATCGTGATTCAGACATTTGTTATTGTAATTTAATAGCACAAAAGCAAAAATCAATTTTGTCATATTTAAACTGTAATGTGAATTTAAAGAAACGAAACTAAATGGCTCTATAAACTAAGTCTGACAATGATACAAAAATGGATGTTAACTGGGTTAGTTGAATAATATTTTCGAAACGGAAGCAAACCTTTCGAGAAGAGAAAAACTTAAATAAAATATTTATAAACGATAGACAAAAGTTTATCGTCATTCATTATTTAATTGGTGATTATTAATGAAATTTTGAAGGACGCAAAGCCATGAATGTTTTTCTTTTCAAAAGCTATCGGATAAATGCAGAAAAATTACAAATATTATAAACATAACGCAAATAGAAGTTGTAAAAGTATTATTAAATTAGTTATTCGTGCTTCGTATGTGTGATAGAAATGTTAATGATTTTTATTTATACTATACTGTTTCCAAATTTAAACATTTTTCTATTATTGAAACTTCTTGATTAAAGTTTTACAAAACGTTGAAGAAAAAAAAAAACAATAGAAATTAAACAACCAATTATTCTTTCTTGTGTGTTTATAATAAGCGATTATAACCGGAAAAAAAATCCGCTTTCTTTGAAAAATGAACTGTTTAGGAAATATTGTCTTCATTAAAGTTCTAATTAGCCATTTTTTAAAATGATTACTTCGAATTTATTCTTCATGATTGAAAAAAACAACACTAGTAAAAACTAGTAAATTCGTTTGAAGATAATTAAGTTTTATCTCAAGATAATTTAAAATTGCAAATATATAAAGAGAACATTTCTGAAATAATTAAAATTTATTCATAATTTGTATTTAAATCTTTATTAAAACAACAAGCATAGAATATCAATTGAATTATTTTTACCTTAAGATCATTTTATTTTAAAAGATTTAAATTACATGACAAAAAATAAATATTTCAAGAAAAATGTAGTTTTTATTATAGAAATTCTATATTGATATTTAATTTTTCACTCGATTTGGAAAGCGACTTAGTAGTGTAGGGGGATGTTTTTTCATAATCGAATTTGATAAACTTGCAATATATATAAAAAGATTTATATTAATAAAAATTGTGGGACATAAATTGATATACATATTTTCAAGCTTTTCAAGCACATAAACAATTGAATAAATGTTTTCACAAATAATGCATTCGGGATTTATTTTTTTTAAAATACAATAAAACAATCGTCGCAATCAAGTTAAATATCAATCTTTATATTATTTCTATGATGTCAAAATATTTATTATTAAAGACGTTACATGTAAGGTGACATTCATTTCATTTGTCGAAAAAACGAGATTAATCTTTTTTTGACATTTTAGTTATTACAATATTTTTAATAAAATGTTGGAGGATTGCAATGTAACATTGCCAACTATTATGCTTTTTGCAAAATATCTTATTTAGTGGTAAACATTTTAAAACCAAAGCTTTCGGAATTTTTGGGAGTTTTCACATTGTGGGGGGGGGGGCGGAGTTATCGACCATGCCAACATTCATCTATCAAAAGGTACCTTTTGATTGAATCAAGTTAGCATGTCTTATATACCAGTGAATTGATGTTTAATTTTCGTAGTGGTAGTTACGCCATAATACTTCCCAAGCAGAATTTTATCAGGGATAGAATTCGATGAACCACTAGTTGCTGTACTTGTGAAAGACCGGGAGAGCTGGAATTAAGATTACCAGGTTTTTTAGTGCTGAATGTGAGAGGTGTATGAACCTCACAGACGTAGTCGCTCCTGTGTTGTCATTAGCTGTCGAGTGTATGCAGGCAGACGTTGTGTTTAATCGAGACGAGACTGAGTAGCAACAGCGTGAGGAGGTGGATAATGCCGCAGTCACAAGTCGCAAGTCAACTGTTCAATATGGACTATCCATCGAAGTAGGCTTTACCAGATCGAAGTGGGCTTTACTGTCAAGTTTTTGCGAAGTAGGCGTTACTGCGTGTTCAAATCACGTCCGGAGGTCACCAATGGGGGGGGGGGCGGAGTTATCAACCATGCCAACCGTCATCTATCAAAAGGTACCTCGTGATTGAATCAAGTTAGCATGTCTGATATACCAGTGAATTGATGTTTAATTTTCGTAGTGGTAGTTACGATACAACATTTTAAAAGCCTCTCCACGAAAGAGCTGTTACAAAGTGGCGTTGCATATGAGTTTTTAAATTATATGCTGTGGCGTGGAAAATAAGTTCAAATAAATGAAAAAATAATGAATAATAACAATGAAATAATAATGAATAATAACAATGAAATAATAATGAATAATAAATGAATAAATAAAAGTCATACATTAAACCATAAACTTAGGTACCACTAGAATACATTTTTACAAAAAGAGTAGAGAGTTAGCAGCCCTGTAATATTATGAATACAATAAAACAATACAATAAACAAAATCATGAAGGCTATTTACATTCGGGGAACGAAAAATATTATATTTTTATTTAGAAAAACTAATTTAGGAATACATATCGCATGTCGGCTGAACGGCTTAGAAAAAATATAAGAACTTGACTAATAAATATGGTTTTCTATGCCAGATGTAATTTAGAGTTTTCTATTTACCATCATATATTAAGTATTAATAACTATTTAGAAAGTCAAACATAGAATTCTGGCATAAAACGACAAAATTTCAAGATTTGCGTGTTAGCAGGACAGAACTACATCAAGGGACACAATGCCTGCTAACACACACGAGCCTTTCAGTTGTCAATTCAAACTGACAGTGACCCGAGGCTCCATAATAGAAAAACAAATAAGAAAAAGCAATAAGAAAAATTGAAATGTAAATGCAAAGATAAATTAATGACAAACAATCACTCTGTGTACTTTTAAATCTTTATTAAGATTAAATCTGTGTACTTTTAAATCTTTATTAAGGCTTAATCTGTGTACATTTAAATCGTTATTCAGACTTGATCTGTGTACTTTTAAATTGTGATTGTTTGTCATTAATAGTTTTCAGTTTATAATAGATAAATTAATGAAAAACAATCACTCTGTGTACTTTTAAATTTTCATTAAGACTAAATCTGTGTACTTTTAAATCGTTATTAAGACTAATCTGTCTTAATTTTTTTGCATTTACATTTAAATTTTTCTAATTGCTTTTTCTTATTTGACTTTCGATTACAGGGCTTTGGGGCATTTTCAGTTTTTGGTTTCACCTCTGACAACAGAAAGGCTCTTGTGTGTTAGCAGGCATTGTGTCCCATGATGTCCTGCTAACACACATAACTTTAATTTTTATGCTTTTCTGCTAAAATTTTTTGTCGTTTTCTGCTAGAATTCTATTTTTGACTTTTTAAATTAAAGTTAAACAAATTTGTATTCAGCTGCTTTAAGCGTTTTTCTATTTTGATTTATTACTTTAAATGTTACTTACTTATTTTGTCTTTTTCTGAATTAGTTTCACTCTTTGATTAGCATTAATAACTGTTATTTCCTTATTTGTTTTGCATAACGTTATATTAAAATAAATACATCAATATGGTATTAAATTAAAATTCAGAATTTTTAAATTGATAATTTATAAATTGATAATTTATAAATTGATAAATTATGAATTGATTATAAATTGAGAATTCGAAAAAAGTGAAAAATTTATTCAGACTTAATTTAATTAATAAATTTAAGATTTAGTTTTATTTAACGAGTGAGATACGTTTATTTATATTGTTTGTAGAAAAAAATGAAGAGTTCTCTTAAAAAGGTATTTTCGCTGCTTTAAAAATATTCACTAAATCCATAAACCACATTAATTTAGAGACACACGGCCTAGATTCAGCTTATTAGAAATACATAACAAAGTTGCCCAGTTCAGTGATTGTTCTGTAGAATTAGATCCATGAGTTGTTATACTACCCTAAGTAAAGTTATAGACAGTGCGAAAATGAAATAACGGACTACCAAGAATAACTTTTGATGTAATGATCGGATCTTCACGTTTACTACTCAATCTTAATAGAGGGGGGAGACCTCGAATATGTTGATTAATTAGTACAGGCTACATTTTAAGTTAAGAAATCAAACACAAAAATGTACAGTTCCTGGCCAAATTATTAGACGCACTGTTAGATTCTCTGTAAAATCTTAATTATCAGTATATACTATACAGCTTTATTGTTTTTACGGAACTGAAACCGGTTTGCACGTTACATTCGGTAACAGTTGGTTAAATAAGGCGATATATAATATAAATTTGACGCTTGGATAAATTTGACGATGTATTATATAAATATAGAATATTTATTGTATCAGGTATTATATTATTAGATTGTAATAATTAGATCAAATTATTAGACCCACTGTAGTTTAATAATTACATGCTTTGCACGAGTTTACATGCATTATTTTTATATTTAAACATACATGTAATGAGCTTTTATTCAGGTGATTTTTCATATATTTCCTATTTGTATTTATTTTTTACGCTTTGCCTTACTATATTAACTAATTGATACACGAATGTAAACAAGTGTAAACCTGTTTCAGTCACGTAAGAACAATAAAGTTGTATAGTGTCACCTGATAATTAAGATCTTACATAGAATCTTATGGTGCATCTAATAATTTGGCCAGGGACTGTACTTTGTCTTGAATGAACATACCTTTTTTTTTCATATTCCGACTCAAAATAATAGAATTCGAAATCGCAGGACCCGAACTCGTATGGAAGAAATTTAGTTTGAACTTTAGTGCATGGTTGAATATTAGCTTTTATGCAAAAATAATAAATAAATAAAATACTAACAATGATTTATTTAATTTATTACTTTTACTTGCAGAACAATGCGAACACGTCCATTGCAAATATGGTGCCCGATGTGATAGTGGAAAATGTGTGTGTCCGACAGATTGCCCACATAGCTTCGCCAATGAACAACGCCAATTTGTGTGTGCAAATGATGGCCAAACTTATTTGAATGAATGCGAAATGAAGAGAGTTGCATGCCAGAAGAGCAGAGACTTGTCTGTTCAGTTTTTTGGAGCTTGTGAAGAAGCTCCTGAAAATTTAGGAGTCGAAGAAGGTAATTATGAATGGTAAAATGTATAATGAATTAGTTTAATAATCCTTGTAGTGTATCTACCACTACAAAATATAATTTCAATTCAGTAGTATATAAGACATGCAAAGTAGATTCTTAGGCGGGGTACCTTTACATAGATGAAGGTTGAAATGGTCGATTAAATACTATCCCTAAATTGGTGACCCGGACGTGAACATGCTTACTTTGACAAACTCACTCAGATATGAACACGCTTATCTTGAAAGTAACGCCCACTTCGATCTGAACACGCCTGTTTCGATGGATGGTCCACATTAAACAGTTGAATTGCTACTTGTGATCGCCTCTTCGTGCTGTTGCTGTTCAGTTTCGATCACACGCAACGTATTCACTCGACTACTACTGGCAACACATGAGCGACCACGTCCATGAACTTAATACAGCTCTCAAGATCAGCAAAAGTACGGTGATCTTAATACAACTCTCCTGGCTTCTCACTAAACAGCAATGAATCAACTGGTGGTATCCGTTCATCGAATTCTATCACAGATATAATTCTGGTGGGGGATAACTGTAGTGTATCTACCACTACAAAAATATAATTCCAATTCACCATTATATAAGACGTGTTAACTCGATTCTAAGGCGGGGTACCTTTTCGGTGATGAAGGTTGACATTGCCGATATCTACTGTCCTCACAACCCTTTTTTCTGTTCTAACGAAACTGGTTTCTAGTTTTTATTCCATCTTTTCGTATTGTTTTCAATCCTTCATATCTTTTGTTTTCTCTTTTGCATTCGCATACAGTCCCTGGGGCGGCTGAAACTGGTTTACACTTGCTTAGGTTTGTATATTAATTGTTTAACATTGTAATGCACTACGTTAAAAATAAATACAGATAAGAAAATAAAGAATCTCCTTTATAAAAAGTAATTACATTTATGTTTAAATAAAAATTTATAGCATATAAACTCGTGCAACACAAGTAATTATTAAAACACTACAGTGCATCGAATAATTTGATCTAATTATTATAATATAATACCTGAGTGATATAATAAATATTCAATATTTATATAATATATGTTATAAACTAGTATCTACTTTTTATTTTATAATTCTTAACGATAAAAGAAATCTGCATGGAAAGCAAGAATCGAGAAAAACATTATCCAGCGTGACATTATCATGATACATGCATTTTCAACTGAAAAAAAAAGTTAAATTTATGTATAAAATTATAGCTGCATTTATTATAAAGGATTTTAAGCAACCAAGTTCAAGCAAGAAGTCCGTTCTTAAGTTTAAATGCTACTGATAAAATCTGCCAATTTTGTCTGAGTTTTTCGTTTAAAATGCAAACAAAAAGTGATAAGTGGCTTCGAAAATCAATTCAAGATCATTTTTTCCATAAAATAAGTTGACAAGTTTGAAATGTTCTAAATATGTTGGAAATAGTGGATCTCAAAGAAAAGTACGTTAAATAGGAAAATTCACTTCGCTATTTGGAAATTATTTTAGGAAGAAATTTCCAAAATGTTCCTCGAAAAAAATCTCAAACTAAAGTAATTCACAAAATGGAAGTTCGTTAAATAGAAGTCCGACTTGAAAACGTGAAAGTCAAATCAAAAATTTAAACTTAGAAATAACTGTTTGAAATTATGAATACAAACTCTCGAACATTAGCTGAGGTCATTTTTCTAAAATTTGTTTTAAATTATTAATACGAATTTGATTTACATTTTACTTCTAAAAAATTTCCAAGAGCTCAATAGAAAAAGCCATGAACCAAAAACTACATTCTAAATTATTCATTTGAATAACTCACAAAAACAATACCATCAATTCGAGTGCAACTAAATCACATAAACGACCTGCCGCCAAAACAGCCAATGATAAATTACGCCAAGTACTGCTCTAGGTGTTTCAAGAACAATTACCAGGCTATAATGAGCCTAGAGTAGTGTTTGTGAAACTTTCAGAACCAATTTTTTGTTTCTATTCTTGTAGGCAATTTACCAGCTCTGAAGGAAAGGAAAATTAGCAGTTGTCAAGATAAACAGTGCAAATATGGGGGTACTTGTGACTTCAACGCGGATGGAGCTCCTTTTTGTGTCTGCACATTCCATTGCCCGGCAATTAAGGAACCCGTGTGTGGGTCAGATGGACGAATGTATGATAATGAATGCAGAATGCGAGAAGAGTCATGTTTGCTACAGAAGCGAATAGAGACATCATCACGCAAAGTTTGTGTTGGTGAGAAATAATGCTTACCTGCTGTTATTATTGTCAAACGGGATTTCAACTGTTTTAGCAATGAGAGAAAAAAAATAGAAAAAATAAACTTTTTGGAGCTGTTTTAATAATGAGAACTTAGAATAGAAAATTAGTAATAAGTGGATTATAATAATGTGCTTTTGTTTTTATCATTTCATTTAGTATCAGATTGCAAATAAATTGAGCTATTATATAAACATTACATTTGATGTTAATGTAATATTATAGTTTTTAAAATAGAAAACTATTATCAAGATTAATTCAAGCTAAGTTTTTTTTTTTTTTTTAAATTTTGCAGACTAAAATAAGTTTGCTAGATAATAAGTTTGTTTAATAATAAGTTTGAGTTAAAACTATCATTTATTGTTGCTTTAGGAATTATTGTCAAATGAAATTTCAACTGTTTTAGCAATGAGAAAAAAATAGAAACATTAGAAAAATGAATAATAAGTGTATTATAATAATGCGCTTTTGTTTTTATACTTTAATTTAATATTAGATTAAAAGTAAATTGAGCTATTATATAAACGTTGCATATGATGTTAATGTCATATTATAGTTTTTGAAATAGAAAACTGTTATCGAGATTAATTCAAGCTAAATCTTCTTTCAATTTTTCAGACTAAAATAAATTGGCTAGATAATGAGTTAGTTAATAATAAGTTTGAGTTAAAACTATTATTTATTGTTTTTTTTAGCTATTATTGTCAACAGAAATTTCAAATGCTTAGTATCGAGAAAAAAATAGAAAAATGAACTGTTTAAAACTGTTTAATAATGATTGAGACTTAGCATAGAAAAATTAGAAAAATAGAAAAATGAATAATAACGGAATTATAATATTACACTTTTGTTTTTATAGTTTGATTTAATATTATATTGTTAATAAATTGAGCTATTATATAAACGTTGCATTTGATGTTAATGTCATTTTATTTATTTATTTTTTGAAATAGAAAACTATCCTAAATATCAATTTAAGGCAAGGCTTTTAAAATACTGCAGACTAAAAAAACTTTGCTAGGTTTTCAAAGTTTGGGTTAAAACACTTTGAAAGAATGAAACGATAAATAAAACGTTTATACTTTGTGAGTAAAATGTTTTATGTATTTCATAGGACAACTTTGTCTGATTTTTTAAAATATGAGTTAAGCATTTGGAAATAATTTTTTTTTTTTCATTTTAGAAAACATATTGATTTTACTGTATTTATTTTTTAATTACCAATTTCCCTAAGCAATGAGCAATGAACGGAAAAAATACAACTATATTTAAATCTCTTTAAAATAAAATAATAATTTTGTGTTTAAGCTTCGAAAATCTTTAAATTGTACTTTTAAAAAAAATCAAAACAAATTCAGAAAAAAAAAATTTCTTTTCAATTTTTGATAAAAACAAAATAAACCTTAAGCTTATTTAGGCTGCAGATTTAGGTGTTTATCGTTTTAAAATTTTTCTTTAAACCTGATAGAGAAATTCAAAAAAAAAATACTGGAAGCTATTAATGACACAGATCAACAAAAACTTCTGTTTGATGTGTATACCATATTTCCGAAAATGAAATTCTTATGAATCATTTTACGCAACATTAAAAATTTTATTATTGAAAGTTATACACATAATAAACTATATTTGACTCGCCACAGATCACGTCGATATACCATGCGACGGCGAACCACCAGTAACAGACCCTGCAACGGGAAAAGACTATTACTGTGGCAAAGGTATCGGACAGACTGGAACGATTTCAAAACTATGCCCAGCTGGTAGCGTATGCCATGTTACCGAATATTTCGCCAAATGCTGTAAAGCAGGTGATTATTTAAAACTTTATTTTTGGAATTTTTACCTCAATTATTTTAACACTTAACATACCATAACCGGTCAAATGACCGTTTTAGAACTTTTGCATCAAAAATGCGCTTATAATCTTATCGTTTTTGCACATTTGACTAAATGACTTTTTCTAACAATTATAAACGGTTGATATTTTATTATTATTTCTTTTGTATTTTGTTTGTCTCAAATAATACTTGTCATACTTATTTCTGTCACAACCGGTAATTTGACCAGGGGAACAATTTATTGCATTATAAGGTTACGATGTAATGCGTGTTCAGCGTATTGCATTCGATGAGTTGCACATTTCTGTAAAGACTGTTGCGTAGTTAGTTCAATCAGAATAACTGTGAATTCAATTGCCAAGAAAGTACCAAAAATTTTAGATTGGCATATTTTTGTGTAAGAAAAAGTGACAAAAAAATGATTTGGTAAGTAGCTTATACTTTATTTGGATAGCTTTACTTCCTTTTTAACTAACTGTTTTTACCCTGAAAAATCAACAATCAACAAGTAGCACAAGTTCTTAGAAGAAATAATATTAATTATAAGAAGAATTATAAAAATTATAGAAATATTAATTAGAAGAAATTTGTTTGAGGAAAATATAGAATAGAAACACCCTGTATATATAAAAAATGCGTTGAGCAATGAATTAAAAATTCTTATTCTTTGTGTTTATAATACATAAAAATTGTCAATATACAATTTTTTTTAATTATAAGAAAGTTTTTTCTTTAGTTTATTTCCTTCCTGACATCCATATTTTATACATTCAACCAAAAAGCATACATTTCAGTCATTTGACCGGCTATGGTAGAAATAGGTATAGATTAAGTGTTCGTATGTTTAGGGTTAAACTGCAAAATATCAATAACACTCAGCTGTCACTGTATTCTGTCGTTACATTGAAGAAAAGATTTAGCTCCTTGTGTTTCGAAATCAACTTTTTCTTCGTTTAATATTTCAGCTCCTTTAATAAAAAGTTGTGAAGATACGCCATTTGGTTGCTGCCCTGATCTCCGGAATCCTGTAGAAGGACCTAATAATGGTGGTTGTCCTAGTAAGTAATATGTTAAAAAAGGGATGTTGATGTGTATAAACTTTATTAACCTATTCAGAATCGTATTACGGTCCCTTCACGTCCTATGGTATCGCATATGTGACTCGTCGTTCTGACATAAGCAGCCCATGATCACTCGTTCCATTCGAAACGTTTTTATTTCAATTAAAGAACACTAGATGGCGGTTGAAGTCCATTTTAATAACAAAATATAGAGGGTTAACTTAATATGTGCTTTCGATTTTTAGTATTATTTTTCTATCTTGTGAATTTAAAGGTCTATAACAGGGGTCGCCAAACTCTTTGGATCATCGACCCCTATATAATTTTTCGAAATCTCCATCGACCCCCATAAAAGTAATTTTCTGTTAATTAAAATAAAACTCTATTAGATACTGTGTTTGTACATTTAATTTATGATTTTAAACATTTATTAAAGTAATAGTACATTGTGTAGCGATAGTTTTATGAAAATTATATTAATTTTTAAATTCAAATACCTTAATATATATTAAATAATAAGTAATTATAAATAAGTAGAAAAAATAAATAAAGTAACTTCAGATTTATTGCTTCTTAATCAATGAGATGGGTGTGCAAGGTTCGCTATATTGGGTTCAAAATTGGTCAATTTTAATCTTAAATCCCCTCAAAACTCCACATTTAATTTATTTCTGTTATTTACTCAGTTAAGTTACTTAGTTAAAATTGAATTTACGTCACTAAAACCGGCTTCAGCCATATAGGAACTTGAAAATGCTAGCATAAATGGCTGAGTTATTTCGTAAAGTTTTAAATATTTTTGCATTATATTTATATTAGTCCAAAATTTGATTATTGTTAAATATTTAAAAAGCTTCTTTGCTTCAAAATCCGATAATAATTCAGCAAGCTCATCTTGCAGGTTGATGTCCACGTTTTCAATATGAGCGGGAAATGGCACAATTATCCAATCAGGGATGACAATGTTTCCCAAATCAACAAAGCGTAGTTTAAAATCGTCGCCCAATTTTTGAACATGACCTGTATATATTTCCAAGTCTTCTTCTTTTATTTCTAATTGTCGCAGATTTGAAAAATACTGATAATCCTTACGTAGCAATGAAGATCTAAATAAATTTAATTTTACATGGAAGTCTAACACTTACATCTTTTCCTTGCAGCTTTGTTGTTGTATTGCTGTTTACTACTAACTGGAAATTAAATTAAATTTATTTCATACAAAATTATTATTCTTAAGAACAGTTAAAGCACACATTTTCAAAAATTTTGTAATTTTCGTAAAAAATACAAAGTGTGCTATAGTTTTGTCGCGGACTGTACTAATCCATATTATTAATGCTTACCTTCGTTTTTTCATGCATTGATAATTAAAATTGATATCTAAACAAAACGAATGGTTTTATCGAAACAATAACTAATTATGCAAAACTATAAAACTTTTAATAATGACACTCCAAATATTCAACACTATTCACAGTTTGCAAAGATAGCTGAAACTGCGTATGATATTTGCGTTGTTAACGTCAGTGCTCGTCACACGTGACATTTGGACAAGCGCACATATATGTGCATATGGCTTATAAACCAAAAGTGCAGAGTTCGTGCCACTGCGTGCTAGTACGTAAATACTTGTTTCACCCGAACAAATATACGTTTATTAATTTATGTTCTATAAAGAAACTGACATTAAGTCAATTATAAAGAAATTCACAAATTATACATACTCAAAAAGGTATGTGTGATTTGCATATTAAGTAATGCTTTTTCTTCGACCCCCAATCGACCCTTCCGATTCGGATCGACCCCCATTCTACCCCTGACTCAGATCGACCCCCGCTTTTGTTAAATAGACCCCTGGGGGTCTATACAGACCACTTTGGCGACCTCTGGTCTATAACAACAGCGCGTGTTAAGCTCTTCCAAAAAGCTTGGGCAGGGGCCGGGATAGCCTGGTTGGTAGGGCACTGGGCCCATGTCCACGAGGTCGTGGCTCGGCGGAAGACTCCCCGTATAGTAAATGGTGTCCTCAGTCACCATTTAAAAGCACGTTAAATCTGTCGTGTTACAAAGTCGTGTCTCCATGTTTCCACAACAAATCCTGCCTCTGGGGGTACTGATCCAGGAGTTTCCTTGTCTTCTGGATTGGTTCAAAGTTACAAGGCTACAGCTGGAGTTTAACATTAGTAGTCGTAAACCCAGAATTGGGACGGCTGTTCAACGACTGTTATAAAATAGTATACATAAAAGGATTGGACGCGTGTATTACTACGCTTTGGGTATTTAATATTTTCACAGAGTCTGAAAATGATGGAATGCTAATTGGTTTATGTAGGCAGTAAGTTTATTTATATTTCATTACAGTAAATTCAGACACTATCAACGATTATGAACAGTAAATTTCCGCATATTAATTGCAGTTATGATTTATGAATTTTTAAATGAAATTAGGCGTAACGGGAAAATCGTAGGGACTTGTGCGTACGCATAATCATCTCTTAGTGTACGAAACTGGTCAGGCGCTTCATCCTCCTTTCCCAGCTCTTTCTAAAGTTAACTATTTTAGAAAACTTTGTTAAATACCTAAAAAAACACTATGTGTAAACACACACTAAATTACTACCAGGTCACTTCTATTATCACCGTTTTTGTCCTCTCTGAGTATCATTTCTCTTAACTATATAATTCCCTTTTATATTTTATAACCGTCGTTGAACAGCTGACCATATTTTTTGGTTTACGACTACCAATGTTCACTCCGTACCCATGTAATTCTTAACCTCACCCAGAAGACAAGAGAACTCCTGGATCAAGTATTGGGAGAAAGTTTTTCTTCGTGGAGGACTTTTTGATGGAACTAACCCGCATTTGCGTTATATGGAGAGACCACGAGAACCTCCCACGGTTATCCTGACTGCAAGGGGACTCTAACCTATGATCCGTCTACCACTGAGGATATTTCACGTCAGCACTGTGGTCGGTGCAAGCCGGATGCGGCATTCGTATCGACCAGACATCACCCGGATCGAACCAGGTTCACCTCATTGAAACATTTTTGGGCCTTTGAAGCCGCAAAAAATTGGGGTCATATAGTTCAATTTCTTTTTTGTTAATCTTCCAAACAATGCTAAGTTTCAATGGAAACAAAAACGTATGTTAACTACCAAAATACTTATATTACTACCAAATTACTTACTGGCAATGTATTTCACTGCTGTCTTTCTTTCGTCCTGTATGCTATGTCATTTAGTTTAAATATATTAAATGTGTTGTTTTCTATTTCTTAGGTGTTTGCAACTGCAATAAATTGGGGTCTTATAGTTCAACTTGTGATCCAGTATCGAAGCAATGTCCCTGCAAACCAGGAGTTGGAGGACTTCGCTGCGACCGCTGTGAACCAGGCTACTGGGGATTACACAAGATATTAAATGGAAACAGTGGATGTGCCCGTAAATATGATTTAAATGCTTGTTTACCCATTTGTAACTAGTAATTTTTATTAGTATTTAGTTTTTAAAAGTAATTATAGAATATTTTTTCAACCCTTTTTTCGAAACAATTCTGCATTTTAATTTCCATTGGCGATTTTAAGTGTTCTAATAGTCCTACTCATTTAAAAAAATTTCAAAACTTTTTACCCATTAACAATTTTTTACTTCATTTTAAATTTAAATTATTTAAAAAATTTTAATATTGATATTTAAAAACAGTAATTCTTTTAAAGTAATTCTATATTAAAGAACGAGAATATTTATTAATCTGTATAATTGCTTCGTTATTTTAGAAAATTTCCCTTTTAAATTTTTTAATTATACAGTCGAATCCCGTTTTTGCGAAATTCGAAATAGCGAAAATTTCAAAGTAACGAATATTTTCCGAATCCCCAAATGTATTTCCATGTGAACAATGTATAAAAAATACCGATATTACGAAATCAATTATCCAATTTAGCGAAGGCGAAAATGAACACCAGGTTTTAATTTCTTTGATGAACAAGACACATTTCTTCAAAAATGTTCTCAGAAATTAAATGTTTTATCACCCTTAAAATACTAATAAGTTTCAAATGAGAAAAACCTGTCAAAAAAAGAAGAATCACTGGAAAGTGACCACCCTGAGTTGACCCTTGCATTGATTCATTCATGTTTTAAGAAGTCAAAATACACATGCTTTTAAAAGGGGGAGTTCTATTCAATAGAAGGGGCTTGTCAAGAATGATAGATTAGAAGTGACCACCTTAGCAGAACAATTCCTTCCTTGAATTACAACAAACTAAATAGGGGGGGGGGAGAGCTGTTCGAAGAACTCAAAGTGTAAACAAGTTTCAGAAAATTACCAGAGTGGTGTGCAACTTCAATAGGAGAAGGTTAGTTAAATCAGTTTGTCTGCTTTCAACGTTTGCAAGCATTTTATTTTCCTTCTCAAGCATAATGAGTGGTCAAAAGCGTAAACAATTTTCCATTAAGGAAAAACTGGAAATTATTTCAGAAGTTGATCATGGGATAAAAAAAGTCTAATCTACTCTCTACTTTTTTAAAAAATCGAACGAAGTTGGAACAGCAAGTGCAATCAGCATTGATCGGATCACATAGAAAAAAGATACGACTTTCAAGTTTTCAAGATGTAGATGCAGCTGTTTTTACATGGTTCCAGGATATTCGCTCCCGAAACATTCCGATTTCCGGGCCCCTCATTCGTGAAAAGGCTTTAGAATTTGCAAGAACTTTTGGAAACGAAAATTTTCAAGCAAGTGTTGGTTGGTTGAATCGATTCAAGGAACGTTATGGTATTGTTGCAAAGCAAATTTGTGGTGAAGCTAACTCTGTTGATTTAAAAACTGTGAATGACTGGAAATCAGAAAAAATATCGGATGCAATTAGGTCTTATGATCCTTCTGATGTTTTCAACGCAGACGAAGCGGGAATTTTTTTTCCAGTTGTTACCAAACAAAACCTTGGCGTTTAAAAAGGATAAATGCATTGGAGGCAAAAATTCAAAACTGCGTTTAACTGCTTTGTTTTGCTGCAATATGTCAGGCACTGAAAAGAGAAAAGTTATGGTTATCGGCAAATCTGCCAAACCTAGGTGCCTAAAAAATGTAAATTCACTACCTTGTGATTATAGATCTAGCCGCAAAGCGTGGTTGACGACTGGAATATTTAATGAGTGGTTGGTTAAGTTTGATGAAGATATGAAACGTAAGAAAAGAAAAATTCTGCTTCTTATTGATAATTGTTCACCCCACAATGCGCCACCAAAATTGGAATGTATTCACATCGAATAATTTCCTCCTAATTGTACGTCAATTTTACAACCTCTTGACCAGTGTATAATTAGAGTGGTAAAGGGAAAGTGTCGAACACAACTTCTGAGGCGTATGCTTTTATAATTTTATAACCGTCGTTGAACAGTCGACCCAATTTCATGGGTTTACGACTACTTATGTTCAACTCCGTAGCCTTGTAATTTTGAACCAATCCAGAAGACAAGGAAGCTCCTGGATCAGTACCCCCAGAGGTATTGATCTGTTATGGGAACATGGAGGACTTTGAGACTCGACAGATTTAACGTGCATCAGTCACCATTTACTACACGGGGAGTCTTCGGCCGGCGAGGATCGAACCCACGACCTCTTGGACATGGGCCCTGCACCCTACCGACCAGGCTATCCCGGCCTTTTGAGGCGTATGCTTGTACAAATCGGAAACAAAGAAGCAATTATGAAACCAAATGTAAAGCAAGCAATGGATATGATTGCTGGAGCATGGAAAGACATTAGCCAAAAAGTCATTTGTAATGGATGGAAGAAAGCAAATTTAATTTCGGCAATTGACAATGAAACAGTCGATGAAATTAATGATGTTATCATCGATTTGCAGCCTTTATGGGAACATGTGACAAAAGAAACATCAGTGCCAAACGAAGTCAGTCTTGACGATTTTCTGACTGCAGATGATGATGCTAGAACATGCGAAGCATTGACAGACAATGATATTGTACGTATGATTCAAGAAAACGAACAAAAATCACTTTCGGACAGCAGCGACGATGATGAAGCTGTAAGTACATTGTCCAGAAGAAAACAATGTACCTACAGCTTCACAAGCCTTGGCCAATTTGGAAGCTGTAAAGAGATATTTATCGGCACAAAAAAACTTTTCAGATACTTTGGTTGAACCTGTGCATAATTTGGAAAAATTTTTAATTTCTACTGGTTCTAAATCATTTGTTCAGAAAAAAATTACTGATTATGTATCTGCCTAATTAGTAAGTGTTAATAAATTCATTGTTTACATTAGTTTTGTGCGTTCTTTTAATATTACATTGATATTTTCCCAAATCTAGATTAAAAATATAATATCAAAACTGTAAATTGATTTTTCATACGAATAATCCCAATGTAACGAAAAATGTTGAAAATTCGTAATATCGGTATAACGAATTTTCATTATTGCGTAGAAATAGCTTCGGTCCCATGGAATTCGCTAAAACGGGATCCGACTGTAGTATTTATTTTTTTAGCATTTAATAGATTTTTTCAGGTCTAATATTAAGAGCTCCAATTTGCATTTTAATAAGTAATTTTTAACAACTATTTTCAATACCAGTACACATTATTAATTTTTAATGGTTCCCATTATTAAATTTTGATAGTAACTCCTATAAGTAATTTACAATATTCATTCACATTGGTAATTTTCAATCATCATATTTATAAGTAATTTTAAATATTAGTTCCGATTAGTAATTTTCATGATTAATTCCATCAATAATTTGTATCAGTTATACATAAATTTGAATACTTATTCACATTATTTTCAATACTTATTCACAATAAGTAATTTAAAATAATATACAAATGTTTCACAACAGTAGTTCTCAATGATTTCCATCAATAATTTCCATAATAACTCGCAATAGTAATTTTTAAACAATTTCCATCATTTACAAATGTAATCTTTAACATTAAATCTTAATAGCTATGCCGCTGAGTAATTTTTAATTATTTTTATAATTTTCATTTCTTATAAATATGCTCATTAGAAATAATTTACAGATTGCAATTGCAACCCTTATGGATCTATTCGAGACGACTGCGAACAAAACACGGGAAGATGTGTTTGCAAACATGGCATTCAGGGAATGAAATGTGATCTTTGTCCTCTGGGTACGATTCTTGGTCCCGATGGATGCATGGATGGTAAGTGCAATTCTGAATATTTTTCCGAAGAGTATGATTCGATCATTTTATAGACGCAGGGGTCTGTTTAGAAGAAATTTGGGTCCGTTAACGGACCCTTCACAAAATATTTTTTCATAAAAACGGACCCTTCACAAAATAATTTATCCTTTAATCGGACCCTTCACAAATTTGTTTATCTTCATTATTGTTTTGTTAATCGAATAAACCCTTCCCAGGGGGTGGGGGGAAAGAAAGCCAAATGCAAACGAACTAAGTTTTGTCTTCGGCAGAAGCTTCTTCCTTTATTCGTCCGAAATTAATATTCTGCGTTCAGCAGTATATGCTAAATACCAAATATTTGTATGTTGCATCGCTAATTTAATAGCTGCATTTGCTGTTTATTTTTTAAAATTTAATTTTTTTATTTATAATTTTACAGTGTTGTGTATAATCTTGAATGTCTTTTACAATTTAAAAACTACTTAAAAAATTTTTTTTGCAATAATGGACCCTATTTTCACAAATTCACAAAAGCGAACCCTGGTTCAAAGAATGTGACTTAACGTTTATTTTATATTCACAAATTACGAGTAATTTTTTCACAATTTTACAGAAACGGACCTTTCACAAAATGTCTGGACAGACCCCTGAGACGATTTTTTTGTTTAACGCTTTGTTGTATAATCAATAACTTTACAATAGAATTCTTAACAAAAGTTTACTGTCTTACAAAGAAACAATTTTTAAAAAAAAATTAAGTCAATTCCTACTTAGGTCAGCGAAAACAATTTCATTTTAGATACTTTATATTAAATAATTACAATTTTTCTTTCATATAAACTTCAATTTAATTAAATTAATTAATGAATTAATAGTTGAAAAAACTGTATCAACACTAAGTGTCGTCCACTACACGTTTAAAAATGTATATGAACTTGAATGGATGAATAAAAAGCATTTTTATTAACGATTGAAACTTTGAACAAGATATATAACTATATACATGAAGAGTGTGGACTAGTAGTAGGAATTGGAAAAAAAAAGGCGCGTGGTATCAAACAACTATAAAAGTATGAGTTTGGTGACGTTGACCACACGTGCTGCCACGTAATGTTCATTGAATTATACAGACCCAGTGAATATAAAATAATTAAATATTTTAATGCGCGGAATAAACTATTTTTTTGTTCAAATAGATCTATAAGTCAGATGTTATTTTTAAAAAGTGTGAAAAACAGAATCGCTTATAGTAACTAACTAACGCTTAACCAATCAGAAAATTCCATTTTGCTTTTCTTCAAAATTACTTGAAAAATATATTTTTAAGTAATTTCCATGTGAACTAATGTGACAAGAATAAAAAAAATGAAATTTAATGTTGCGATTGATTTTTCCCTAACCTAGAATCTCAAGTGAATACGACGGTAGAATCTTGTGATGATTTGGAATGCTATCACGGTGCCAGTTGTGTGGAGAAGGACTCGAAACCCCAATGCAGCTGTGACTTTAAATGTTCTCCAGAAGACAGTAGAGATCCTGTATGCGGATACGATGGAAACACGTATGGCTCAGAATGCCAAATGAGACTTTTCAGTTGCCGATATCAAAGACCCATAAACATCAGACACTATGGAGTGTGTAGAAAGGGATATTTACGTAAGGATTGTAGTTTTATTTTTATAAACTATAGAATCACAGTTGATTAGATTGCAGTACTAAAAATAATCGGCAAATTAATGATAATTGGTTCATGCATGATATTACATGATTTATACATTTTATTATACGGCTTCGATATGAAGCAATTAGTTTATACGGCACGTATGAAGAAATTATTACTACACACAAGGCTTAGAATGCCAAATGAGGCTTTCGGTTGCAGATATCAGAGACCAATGAACATTAGATACTATGGAGTGTATAGGAAGGGATATTTAAGTAAGGATAGTAATTTTATTTTCATTAACTCTAGGTGCACAGTTGATTAGATTGCATTAACACAAATAATGGGAAAATTATTGATAACTGTTTTCTACCGGCTTCGAGTATGAAGCAATTATTATGACAACACATAAGGCTCAGAATGCCAAATGATACTTTCGGTTGCGTATCAGAGACCCATAAACATTAGATACGTTGGAGTGTGTAGGAAGAGAAATTCACGTAAGGATAGTAGTTTTATAATAATAAACTATATAGCTAACTGTTGATTGGATATTTATTTTACTTCACAATCGTCGTTGAACTGCCGACCCAATGTTTTAGGTTTACCACTACTAATGTTCAACTCCGTAGCCATGTACTTTTGAATCCAATCGAGCAGACAAGGGAGCTCCTGGATCAAGTATTGGGAGAAATTTGCCTTCGTGGAGGACTTTTTGATGGAACAAACCTGCATTTGCGTTACATAGACATGAAAACCAAGAAAACCTCCCACGGTTAGCCTGATCCTTTGTAATGCTATGATAATTGCTTCATAAATGGCTCAGAATGCCAAATGAGGTTTTTCAGTTGTCGAATTTAGAGACCTATAAACATTCGATACTGTGGAGTGTGTAGTAAGGGATATTTACGTAAGCGCTGTAGTTTATTTTGATAAAAATAGGTGAAAATAGTTTGATTAAAATAGGTTTTGTTAACACGTTCAAAGAACAAAGCGATAATAATTGGTTCATACTGGCTTCTTTGTACCTTTTAAATGTATTTAGACATTCCATTTCAAAGTTGAAAATATATCTTTTAGTATTTACAATAAATTGCTGATTAGGAAGCATTGTCAAATTCTATTTTTTTTAAATTTGTTTTATTGTGTTAGGAAGGTTCTATGCCAAGCATGTGTATATCCGAAAATAAGCGTTAAAGTATTTGAATTTAAAAATGAGATTACTATTTTCTATCATCGCTTTTTTTTAAATGTTTGGAACAATAAACCAATTATGGTAATGAAAAGGGAAAGAATATTTATTATCTTTATTTTAACTATTATATTACATTAATTTTATTGCATTTTTGCAAATGACTCATTCGTTTAATTATCAATGTAACTGTATTTTTCTTGTCATTTTAGAACTTTTATTAGCAAATTACTATTTTTCTTCCTATTATTCCAGAGATTTCCGTGGTTTTGCTCTCTTATAAAATAATAGAATGTCAAAGCATTTGAATTGAATGATAAATATATTATTTTTATCTTCGACGATTATCTTTTGATCTTCTTTCTATTATAACATTCCGGTAAAATGAATCCTTTTTTTCATTATTATTACTGAACAAGGATTGAATGTAATGTAAACGTGAACTAATAACGATCTAAGTATATTATTAAAAATCTACGTAATGTCAAACAAGTAATTATTATATGTTGAAAGATTTATATGAATTTACCGTTCCAAAGATACCCAAAAAAGCCAAAATGTAATCACGCAGATTTAATTAAAAATTAATCAGGTAAAAAGTTATTAACTTACTCATAAATAATTTATTCAATCAAATTAAATATTTAACACAGATCAAGGAAGATAACGAATAATGAGGCATTTTTAAATTCTATGTTTTTATAAATTATAAGAAATTAAGAATAGTGTTTTAGGATTAATAACTTTTTTTACGAAATAGTAAAGGTATGCAGTTTTGCTGATTATAAAACTTGAGCGAATATAATTTTAAATTTCGGAAATTTTAATAATAATAATAATCCCTGGCTTGGCAGGCAAGTGTGAGCCCAAGTCTTTTTTCATGAGAACTCCCCAAGAATTGCATTTACGTAATCGTTATTTCTAATAAACAATGGTTAAAAAAAAAGCAAATGTATCATTTGGTTAATTTGATTATTGTTAGTCATTTACAAATTTTTGTGCGTGAACGCGAAGTTTAAAAGTATTTGTGCCATAATCTACCTAACATTGTGAGTTTTTTAAAACTTTTGTTTCTGAAAATGTGGTTTCATTTAAATGTTAATGTTTTAAACGAATAAGAACGCTGAACTCAGTCAACTCACTATGATCTAAATTTAAGCGAAGTTTCAAAATCTGAACAGAATGCACGTTTTTCATAACTAAAAATTTTGTTTACTGATATACTTTAGAGCTCAATTCGGTTTCTATTTTTCAGGAGACTCTGATGTGACCACCACTTACTCACCTTTTAGAATACCTAAAAGACGTAGTTACGGTAAAATGCCAGACTTCAAACAGACTCCATCAGTGACCATTAAAACAAATTTTCCTCAAAATCTGTACATGACCACGAGTTCACCATTTGCAAATGAATCGACAGGATACAAGCAATCGGATATGCATTCGTTAAAAAGTAAACATTTTAATTAAATTGCTTAAACATAGGGTGTTTCGTAATGACTACACTTAATATGTATTTTTAAAATACTTGTCAAGAATAAAGTAAACAAAAATATATGAATCAGGGTTCGTAAATTTTATCCTATTTTATCACCTGCGTTGAACAGCAGACCCAATTTGAAGTTTACGACTATCAATGCTGAACTCTGCAGCCTTGAAATTTTGAACCAGATCCAGAAGATAAGGGAACTCCTGGATCAAGTATTGGAAGAAATATGCCTTCCTCGAAGACTTTTTAGATAGAACTAATCCACATTTGCGTGACCTATAGAAAAAAAAAACCACGAAATCCACCCCCGGTAATTCTGACGACAGCAAGGGGACTTTAACCCATGATCCGTTGACCACTGAGGATACTTTGCGTCAGCAATATGGTCGGTGCGAACCTAATGCGGACTTTGTATCTACTAGCCATCGCAAGGATTCAAACCTGGGTCACCTCATTAGAAGGCGCAGACCCTATCCCCTGAGCTACCACGTCTCAGGGTTCGTAAATTGCAATTTAAGTAATTGCCAATCACTAGTGAGGAAGGTGGGATGAAATATAAAATCCAATTTATCTGCCGTATGATACTTGAAGTAAATTCAACATTTAAAATACTATAGTTTTTCCTGTTAGTTAAATAAGTTTAATTTTTTCCGTATCGTCTTCCTATATAATGATTCAAAAGATTTTGATAGAGTTTTTGTTTCTTCGCAACTTACATGTTGATTTAAAGACTCGTCATGTCGTCTTCATTTTTTACAAGGATTCAAAACATACATATTAAGAACGGTGATTAAGAAACACCCTATATTTATCCATGTCTTTTAGAATTGTGGTGTAAAACTTCTCTCTTTATAGAATTTCATTCAGAAGTAAAAATTCCATCATTTACTGGAAAATCATACATGGAATTGTATAAACTTGAAGCCTACTCTAAAATGTCCCTAGAAATTGAGTTTAAGACTTTTGCAAAAGACGGAATATTGTTGTATAATGGTCAAATATCAACAACAAACGGAGACTTTATATCACTAAGCTTAACCGATGGATTTGTTGAATTTAGGTACTATAATATCTTCATTTATATTTTTTATTTTAATTATTTTTTTCAGTTCTCTTTATTAGCAAATTAAAATTTTTGTTGAGCATAATTTACGCATTTTATAATTACTATGCTTATTTCATGTAAATGAGGACTTATTTAAAACCAGCTCCATGAATTTCCGGAAATTTTTAGTCAAGACAATTTTTTTAATGGATGATCGTAATTTCCGTACCGTTTAAGAAATTGTATAGAAACTAGTTTAAGCTTTTTATGAAGATTAAGAAATAAATTTTAAATTCAACCTTGTCTTCATATAAGAAATTTTTCAATTTTTTTTTTATTTGTTTATTTTGAGAAGATAAACTATGAAGCTCTGTAAAATTTTGCAGCTGATTAACTTTTTTCTGAAATAAATGTGTAGAATATAATTTGTTTCATGTTTGTTTTATTTTTTTAACTCATTATATTAAATATTTTATTTTAATACAATTTATTTCTAAACAAAAGATAAAAAGTAAAATCATTAAAGATTTTTATATATATTGCCATTGCCAAAAGTAAATGAAATGGTTTACAAAAATCAGTAGCTATTGAAGTCTAATATTACTACTTTTATATAATAGTATTTAATAACTTTTACTACTAATGCTACTATAAGTAGTAATAGTAGTAGTAGTAATACCAGTAATAAAATAACTACTACTACTTCAACTTCAAATTAAATTTAAAATTAATTTAAAACATGTTTGGATAAAAAAAAAGTGAATAATAATTATCCAACGATAATAATAAAATTAAATCGATGATAATTAGCAATAATAATTAATAATTATAAAATTTATTGAATATGAAATAAAAATTTATATTTATTTAGTATTAATTTTTATGTCATATTCAATAAATTACATTAATTTTTAATATTAATTTAAAACTTACTTATTTAAAAATTAATTATTTATTGTTAAAATATTAATATTTTTTGTAAAGATTAACTTATAAGAACAGCTGACATTAACAAAGATTGAGTTTTTGTTAATTTAAAAATAAATTTGTTAAAGAAAAAACACGTTTTGTCAGAATATTGAAATTCATAGTCACTCGGCTATAGACGTCATATTCGTAATAAATTATAGGACGTGAATTTTTTAGACCATTTTATTTTACTTATTTATTCAGTTTTGATTAGAAAAACAATACAGTTTAAGACAACACAAAGGTGCGTGTTTTTCAAATTGCAATATTCGAACCTTTTTTAATACCTTTAAATCTAGTTAATCGTGTTTTAAAGCTATTTTTTTCATGATATTGTCCACTATGTCGTGAGTCTTATACACGGGATATATCGATCTAGCTTATTGAAACTACATTGCAATTTGCACATTCACAATTTACATTTGAATGATCTATTTTTCGACACTATATCCTGAATTACGCTTACGTAATTCACGAATCTTGTATTTCAACAATTTTTCGACACAATGTCGTGATTTGAACATACGTAATTATGAATCTTACATTTGAATAATAGCTTGTTGACATTATGTTGTGATTTTCATTTGCATAACTCATTAATTTTACGTTTGGGCTATAATATTTTTCACATTCTATCGCGATGTGTATTTGCATAATTTTTAACTCTTAGATTTTCAGTGCATATTGCTATCCAATTCCAAATGTTTACTTAGGATATTTGAAATGACGAGTTTCTACTTTCGAAAAAGCGAAAGAATGGAACAAAATATTATTCAAACTAAAATATAATTCCAAACTACGTAAAATAAAACTGTGTATTTCATATTGACCAGTTTTTAAGCCATAAATCATTGTTTTTAGATATAATCTAGGAAGTGGAACTGTTGCATTGCGATCAACAGAGAGAATACCTCTGGGAAAATTCGTAAAAGTTATTGCGAAAAGATTTTATAAAGATGGAATGTTAGTAATAGAAAACCAAGAAAACGTATCTGGTAGAAGCCAAGGGACTTTGAAATCTTTAGATTTAACCGAAAACCTATATGTTGGTTACGTACCCCAACTTTCTAAAATGTAAGTAGAGTTGAAGATATATTTTTTTATTTCTAGAATGAGTATTCCGTAAACTCAACATGTTTTTATAACTTGGATTTCTATTGAAATGTGAGTAATAGTAACATAGAGACAAATTTATTTTTTAATCTTTTTGATGAAATGCTATTACCATTGGATATTTATGTTATGAAAAAACTCAAATAGCGAGTTTAATTTTTTTCTGTTGAAATTGTATTAAATATTTAGTTAACAGGGGTCTGTTTAGAAGAAATTTGGGTCCGTTAACGGAACCTTCACAAAATATTTTAACTTAAAAACGGATTCTTCACAAAATGATTTTTCTTTTAATCGGACTCTTCACAAATTTGTTTATTTCCATTATTTTTTTGTTAATTGAATAAAACCTTCCCAAGACATAAAACAAGAAAGATGGGTGTAAAAGGATTAAGTTCTGTCTTCAGCAGACGATTCTTCCTTTATTCATCCGAAATGAATATTCTGCGTTCAGCAGTATAGGCTAAATATCAAATATTTGTATGTTGCATCTCCAATTTAGAAGCAGCAATTGCTGTTTATTTTTGAAAAATTAATTTTTATTATAACTTTACAGTGCTGAGCATAATCTTGTATCCCATTACAATTTAAAAACTCCTTGAAAAAGTTTTTTACCCTATTTGCACTGTACCCTATTTGCACTAATTCGTAAAATCAGGACCCTGGTTGAAAGAATGTGAGTAATTTTTTTTTCACAATTTGACAAAAAACGGACCTTTCACAAAATGTCTGGACAGACCCCTGGTTAAATACCACATGAGCAGTATGAAATTTTACTGCCCTATTTTCAGTTAAATAAGATGCTAAAATCTATGGTTAACACAAAAATAAGTAACAAAGAACAACAGCATATAAAAGACATAACAATTTGATGTCGTGGAATCTTTATGAGGAAACTACAAATATTTAGGAATTTTTCGATTGGTAATAGAAAAACATTTTAAAAAAGCCTAATGAATTACATTTTTGAGGAATTGACAGAATCAATTTTAAAGTGTATGAAAGGCTATGAGCAATAAGAATATAAGTCACTAGGATTTAGCGATGTTCAGATTTTGGCATGATATTTTGATGCATCGTGATATTTCGGTACATTAATGTTTTACATTTAGTGCTGCGTAAATTTGTAATAAGTAAATTGCATTATTTTTAATCGGCGTTTTATAATTTTATCTCAATATTTAAAGACGTGGATATTCTGTAAAATAACAGTTTAAAAAACATTAAACAGCTGGATTGATTGTAAAAAAAAAATCAAGATTTGCATACACACAATTAAAAGAAAACTCTTCCATAACTAAGAGATTCAACAACTCTTCGATTCTCAATCACATTCGGATTCATGTCAGCAAAACGATGTATCACAATGCAAAAACACTGGGAAAGATTAAGATCATCGCCACAGCAAGCTTGTAGACATCAATGGACTATCGGGAACAAGGCTCAACATCGCGCGTGTAGATGTCAACGATACATTAGGATATATCGTACACATCTCAGTATATCACAATTTTTGATGCTTTGCAAAACTGCCAATCCAAATTTCGGATTGACGATGATTGCATAGAATCGATATTTTCCAAGGCATCGAATTATAGCCCAATGCTATAAGCCACGCATAAAAATATAAGCCTACATATTAATAAAATTTACACATTTTCTAAGTTATAGTTTTAGATCATTATGCTCGGTATTGTTACCATATAAGTATTTTTCATGTTTTCAGAATTTCATTACAGTTAACACCACATATCATAGAAACGTCTCATTGCTTACATGAAAATGATGGTATTTTTAAACAAAAGCAATTCCTGAAATTTTCTTCGCTGAGCGATTTGAAAATGTGGCTTGTCAAATAAGCAAATTAGCTTGTCAAATTGGCTAAAAACATTTATATATATATAGTTCCCGTTGAAACTTTAATGAGCATACATACCATGAATATTGTTGATTTATTATAAAACTTACCGATATAGTTAAAGAAAACGTAATTAATATTTTATTTTTGAATGGAGATCAGGTTTGTTTAAATTTTTGTTGATCAGTGTTGAGTAAAAAAACTTAAAATGTCTTTGCTTTATAGAATATTTGCAAACATTGGAGTTGATCAGGGTCTTGTTGGTTGCATACGTCGTTTGAAAATTGATCGACGTGAAGTTAATTTGAAATTTCCGTCCTCAAAAGAAATACTGACAAGCCGTGGAATAAGTAAGGCAATATCAACTTCTTTAATAATAATGATTAGAAATATAATGTTTACATTATAATATTCAAGTTTTTAACCTAAACTTTGGTTGAATTCATCTCATTCTTTTCTTACAGTATACTCTCGATGACCTTCTTACGTCATCGAGAGTATATATAGTGAACTCCCGATTAACCGGGTTAATCACCGGGACAGGTCGCACGGACAATTGAAAAACACGGATAATCCGAAAACTTTTTATTAAAGAAAAAATCCATATCAGTACAAAAAATATAAAAACTACTGACATTTGCATCCTGTAAAACATCAAACTAAGAATTTTCCTTTTTAAAAAAATGTGTAATGCGCCACATATTTTTCGAACCGTAGTAATATCACCGTAATCAAATCCTACTATACAATCTAATAAAGTTTCAACAGATTGTAGAGCTGCAGAAATTGTATTTCCCTCATTTATTACATCTTCTGCATCAGTTAATATCATCACTATTTGATTTAACAACATAACGATGTCTTCATCTGTCAAATACTGGAAGCCAGGCTCACATGCATCACTTTGAAACCAATTTTTCTTCATTAAGAATTTTGAAACCTTAGATTTCTTTTGCTTGTTCGAAAATACTGTTATCATATTCTTCTTGAATATTTGAAGAAGATTATTCAACAAGCGGTATGATCTTTCTCCACGATCGTGATAACATAGACGATTTTACCTTTGATGCTGCTGATATTTCACATACTGCAATCCAATAACGAATATTGCTTTCCAAAAACTTGGTAGTGATATAACTTTATGAATCAAATTTTTTTAATTTTGAAAATGTTTCCCTTTTTTTAATTTTTTTTGCGACTCCGGAATGAGCACGGATAATACGCAAACCGGATAATCCACGCATTCACCTAATTTCCTAGTTTGAATTCCTAGGTCGACGAGTTTCTTCTCAAAAACTTGTTATGTCAAATTTTTTATTTAATGCATACTTTTTTTGTCTTAATATTAAAAAAATTACCGTTGTTGTATTTACACTAATAATCAAATATCATTACTTACTCAAATATTAGAAGTTATTCCAACAATTCATGACTTTATTTTCAGAGTAATATTTCATAATATATTTTTCTACTTTTTAAAATATATTTTGTTCTCAACTTTTTATCTGGAAAACTCGCTATCTCACATTTTTTTAGAGTCTTTTCAAATTTGAGAATTTTTTTTTTTCATAACCGTCGTTGAACAGCTGACCCAGTTTTTGGGTATACGACTACCCATGTTCAACTTCGTTTGTCTTGTAATTTTGAATCCAATCCAGAAGAAAAGGTAACTCTTGGATCAAGTATTGGGAGAAATTTTTATTTCGTGGAAGACTTTTTTGATGGAATTAACCCGCATTTGCATTACATGGAGAGGGAGACCACAAGAACCTCCCATGGTTAATCTGACGGCAAGGGAACTCAAACCCATGACCCGCCTACCATTGAGGATATTTCACGTCAGCACTGCGTTTGGAGCAAGCCGGATGCGGAATGCGTATCAACCTACCATCGCTGGGATTTGAGCCCGGTTCAACTCATTGGAAGGTGAACACTCGATCTCCTAAGCCAAACGACTCTAACTTTGAGATACTGTACTAAAAAAATAATGTTCGAAATTGTCGGAAGTTATAAATTTTTTTGAAAAAAATGCAAAATAATATTTTGAGCAATTTATATTTGTAATTATTTCCAGGTGATTGTACAAAAAATAAATGTAGTATGATGCAGTGTAAAAATGGTGGGACTTGCGTCGCTCACGAGGAAAACTTCAAATGCCAGTGTACTCAAAACTATACAGGTAGTAATATATTTCGTACAGTATGGTAATTTATTTTGACACTTTATATTTGCAAACATATATTACTGAACCCTGGTTAAGTTTTTATTTTTTAAAGGATTTTGTTGTATAAAAAGAAAGCAGTATTAATAAATAAATGCTACATACGCTTGAAAGTTAATGCAGAATAAATTCGTTGCATGGAATATTTCTTTGAGTAGGAATATTTTTAATTAGTTTTTTGCAGAAATTAAAACTTTCACAACTTTTCTAATATTTAATCGTGTAACCTAAGTGCGGGCATGGAATTTTATGATTATATCGATCACCAATAATCTTACTTAACGAAATTAATAATTTCTAAATATTTGAGACACGCTCCTATACAGTAACATCTTCTTTGAAAATAAAAATTATATTAAAAACATTTAAAGGTAATAATTTCGAATTTAAGTGGTCATGTAAGAAAAATACGTTTAGCAATAATTATAAATTTAGTTGTAATTATACGAAAACACCTTTAGGCAATAATTTTGAATTTTGTAGTTATCCTATGAAAAATGTTGTTTGCGTATTTATTATGAATATGATACAGAATATGAAAAAAATATTTTTTTAGGACTTTAGGTAGTAATTGTGTATTAGACTGAATAACTGACGGGTAGTCACTGACTACTACATTATATTTAGACGAATTTTTTTATAATCATAGTAAAATCTTCTTTCAGGATTAATGGATGATGTTTTGAGTAAGATAAACATTTTTTTTCAGGCAATAATTGTGAATTTAGTAAAAATCCATGTAGTAAAAGTCCTTGTGGAGAAGGATCAGTCTGTGAAGAATTATCAGATGGAGGTTTTGCTTGTAAATGTGCACAAGGACGAACAGGAAAATTATGCGACAAACGTAAGTTGGTAACTTTAACAATCAGTGTTCTATAAGGTGTTTTTTATGCACTGCCCTTACCATATACTTTTAGAAAACTAGTCCCAAATGAAATTAAAGTCAGCATAAACGGATATTTGATAGCAAAAAGTAGGCTGTAAATAAGAAAATAAAATAAAAAATTCGTTCAATATATTACGAAAACAATACTTTTGGTGGTTTCAAACCTACCTTAAAAGTATTAGACTATGAGAATAATTCGTCATTTAGAGATAACATTTCCTTTTTATCTTAAAAATATAGATTCATTTAATGGTTAATACGTAGATTGAGTTGTGATAGCATATTAGTTATGTCATTTAGCTATCATTGTAAATGTCCAGAGTTCTATTAGAGGCGATATGAAACCCACACGATTTCATAAATATCAGTTTGTTTGGGTGGTGAAGGTGGCTGGCACGCAAAGCTTTCCACTTTGTCATTATCATCTTATCGGTCATGATATTATGGGGAACTATACTCCATGACCCCCTGGGCCAACAACTTGTCGATACAACAGAGCTTTAATTTAACACGGTGATTAAAACTACAAAATTTTAATAAAGATTCTAAAAATTTAAGTTGATAAGAAAACAATTTAAAAACTTGTGATACGAGAACAATTCATATAAACGTGTCTTTATATTTCAGCCAGAAAGAACTCCATTGGAATGCGAGTTCCAGATTTCAGAAACAGCTCGTACTTGGAAATGCCAACATTAAAGAATGCAAAACATGCATTTTCATTAGAGATATGGTTTTATCCTAGAATGGAAGACGGAATGCTGCTTTATAATGGTCAGCTCATGAATAAAAAAGGAGATTTCATAGCTTTAACATTAGAAAAAGGATACGCCAATTATATTTATAATTTGGGAAGTGGAGCTGTCAACATAACGTAAGAATAACTTTCAATTTATGTTTCGATTTCTCTTTAAATGTTTAGCAATTTTTATTACCCATACTTTGTAACTAGGGTGTTTCTTTTCTTTTCCTTACGAACATCATTCGACTACAGTCCCTGGACAAATTATTAGACACACTGTAAGATTTTATGTATAATCTTAACTATCAGGTGATACTATACAGCTTTATTGTTTTTACACGGTTGAAACCGGTTTGCATTTGTTTACGTTCATGTATTAATTGGTCAACATTGTAATGCAATAAGTTAAAAATAAATACAAATAGGAAGTATATAAAAAATCTACTGAATAAAACCCCATTACATGTATGTTTAAAAGTAAAAGTATTGCGTGCAAACTCGTGCAAAACATGTAATTTTTAAAAAAACCACTGTGCGTCTAATAATTTGGTCTAATTATTATAATATACTAATATAATACCCGATATGATAAATATTTTACATTTATATAATACATATATCGTCATATTTATACAATCCTCGAATTTATATTATATATTGTCTAATTTAACCAAATGATACACGAACGTAAACAAGTGCTAACCGGTTTCAGTCGCGTAAAAACAATAAAGCTGTATAGTATCACCTGATAATAAAGATTTAGCATAGAATTTTATAGTGCGTCTAATAATTTGGCCATAGACTGTATATTGTTGGAGAAGCTAATAATTCCCTGAGAAAATAAACTCAAAACTACCAGAATATGGTAACTTTTACCATATTTCTGGCTTAGTGGAACCAACCAAAAAGCTCGGTAATTTTTAATGAAGAGCTTTGGAGATGATTTCGGCAAAATAAAAAATGGTTTTATAATATGTTACAAAATTATGTAATTTTATCATCGTGAGAGCATGGTATAAAAACCATTCATTATAAAATGTCTATTGCTTATAGAGTATTTTGTTTAAGAGTAGTTTTATGGAAATTCTTAAAGTCATTGCATTCGTTATGTCAAATCAGTCTATAAGGTTGGATTTTAAAAGCTTACACATTTAAAACCAATAAATTCTGAATCAAAATAAAAACCCGTTAAGTTTTGTTCACCTTATTTTCCTTTATTAAATTCATTTGAATTACCTGCAGTAATTTTATGGAGAAATGAATTCTAATTTTGTTTAGAACATCATTAGGAAGTGGGACACTAACTAGTTTGCAAACTAATTAAAGATAGCACTTCTTTTTTAACATTTCGTATATATTTTATAAAACTGCAATATTTATTTTTAACATTCTTTTTGTTTCAGTTCCCGCAGGCAAATTTCTCTAAATCAATGGCATTCTATTAAAATAAGCCGTCTGAGAAGGCAAGGAACATTGAAAGTAGACAATGACAGTACAGTAGTTGGTAAATCAAAAGTAAGTAAACTTATTAAGAAATATTTAACCCTTTGCCTACGGTGTGCTATGTTGTAATATCACATGTGGTCCACATGTTGTACCAGCCGTAAGGAAAAGGGGAATTATAATCTATCTAAACATCGAGTGATCAAAATACAAATATAATGGCACACCGAATGTCTTTTCTTTAACTTGAATGAATAGAAGTGTCATTCTTATAAGCTAAAAAGAATGTCGCTAATTAATTAATGACAATTATTTTTTAAGTTAAGAAAATAGATAAAAGTAAATTTCTCTAAATTCCTCCGCACCCCTTCCTTAAATGGCATGAGACAACAGTAATACTAATAAAAAAAATCATTTTTAATACTTTATCAATGAAAATTAAATATTGCTTTGAAAATAAAGCAATTTATCTGATTATGAGCGGTTATATTATTGTTTATTTATTTGAATAGATGTTTGATATATTCAACAATTTTATTTCACTTACAGCCTCCTCTGGCAGAATTAAACCTCTCTTTACCACTGTATATAGGCGGCGTACCCCATATAAAATATGTGCACAGAGATTCAAGAATAACCAAAGGTTTTGATGGTGCAATTCAAAAAATTGTATTTAATGGCGAAGATTGGAATAATTTAAATGAAAGATCGGTGAAGTCTGTCGGAATAAAAGCTTTTAAAGGAGAACCATGTTTACACGGCACATGTTTAAATGGTGGCGTCTGTATTCCTGAATTCACTTCTTATAAGTGTCGATGTCCGCAAAAGTATGCAGGAAAACAATGTGAAAAACGTAAGTATACATTTATTTAATTTCATAAAAATGAGTTAGGATGTTTTCACAGAATATACTATTTAATAGGAGAAATATAATGTTCATATTTTCTAATTTTATTTTATAACCGTCGTTGAACAGCCGACCCAATTTTGCAATTTTGGTTTTATGACAATATGACAATAATTGGGTGTAGGACTACTATTGTTCAACTCCGTATCCTTGTAATTTTGAACCCAATCCAGAAGACATGAGAACTCCTGGATCAAGTATGGGGAGAAATTTGCCTTCGCGGAGGACTTTTTGATGGAATTAACCAGCAGTTGCGTTAAATGGAGAGGATGACCACGAGAACCTCCCACGGTTATGCTGACGGCAAGGGGACTCTAACCCATGATCCATCTACCACTGATGATATTTAACGTCAGTTCTGCGGTCGGTACAAGCCGGATGCGGCATTCATTTCGAGCAGCGATCGCTGGGATTTGAGCCCGGTTCAACTCATTGGAAGGTGAACACTCTTTTTAAATGAATTGAAGAATGTTTACACGTTTTTATAAAATTCGTTTATCGAAAGATAATTTCATGCAAAACATAATTTTAAATTTTTTTTTTATTGTTTATATATTATTTTATTTAATAATAGTCAAAACAATTTTGAATTCTGAGGTATGCAATTTTTTGTAAAGAATATAATTTTATATGGCAAAATATAAACTTAGAACGAAATCAGTTGAATAGTTCCTGAGAAATGAAATTTCAAAAATCTGATTCCTAGAAATTATAGGACGGATTTCGTCCAAAAGTGTTTTGTGATGATTTCATATCTTTAAATACCTTTTGAACTACCTAATTAGCATATTCATTAATTCACCTAATTAAATCACCCCCCCCCCCCCCCTCCTCGAACAACTGAGTCCTAGTACATGAAGCATTGATCGAAAGATTAAGCTGTTTAGAGTGTTTCTTTCATTTTTTTTAAATTAAAATATAGAGCATACGTCTTTAAATTTCTTTTAATTTAATATTAATATACACAAGTCTTTTAATTTCTTAAGTGCAAAAAATAGGAACTAGTAGGTTTTTTATGTTTTAAATAACACAATTCTTTATTTAATTTAGGTATAAGTGGAAATGGTTTGCTACGAGCAATATCTTTTAACGGAACAACGTTTCTTACTTTCCCTTACTCCAACACTAAAGGGTAAGCTACACTTTTAAAAAAATCAGTTTATTTTAAAGACTATCTTTTTTTTCTCAAATGAATGAAATGCTTTTAAATAAAATATATTCTTTTTTTTAAATTTTGAAAGCTTTTAACACCTTAAATTTTATTTCTTTGAATATCAAAGCGAAATGAATATAAATTTATTATTATTTTTTGCCTGTGTGGATAACTGAACTCTCAGAAAAGTTGTAATAAAAAAACTCTACTTGGAATTTTCATTCTAAAATCACGGTATAATAACTAGTAGCAGTCCGTCCATCTAATAAACCGTAAGGTTTACTGTAAAAGACATTTTTTTATCCTTACAGCTTTAAACCGTTTACAACTAGTATGGTTAAAATACCGCCAATACAACATTCTACGATTTTTCAACCATTCACAACTAACATGGTTTCAACACCGTAAATAGAAATTTAACTGTAGATTGTTTATCATCAGGTAACGGGCATTGAAATAAATTGTGGTTGAATTGTGTTTTATTCCATGAACCTGGGAAAATGGTTTAATTACTTTATCTGGTAGTTTCATCTTTCGTATGAGATAAGAAATACTGGACTTTTTGTGACCAGCTTAATGGTGCTGCCATCTAGGTGTGAATGAGAGTATCGGATTCTAGAAGTCCAATGTCAGAAATCGGGAATTTCAAAAGACTGATAACTCTTCGTGTATTTAAGAAGTGAAAGAAATATCGGGTTGAGTAAAAAGTTTTCCGCCTAGGGGAGATACCTCCGTGCCATCAGCAGCCATTCCCGTGGTAGTTAACCTTTTTTGAAGCGGGTTTTTGCATTTTAAAGCTGAAAGTTGGAGCTATACAACTGTGTAATTGGTTTGTCAAAATTTTATCATCTCGTGCACCAAAAAATTTTTTAAAATGGAGCTATCACGGAAACAGATCAGAACGATTATGTACTATGAGTTCCGAAATAAACTCAGTGCAACTGAATGCCACAAGAAAATGTGTGAAAGTTTAGGTTTCAATACTGTTTCTCATGACACAGTAAAATTTTGGTTTCGAAAGTTTAATAGTGGAAATTTCAACATTGAAGATGAACCACGTTCTAGCCACCCTATTGAGGTTGATTGTGACCAATTAAAGCAAATTATTGATCAAGACAGAAATGTTTCAACACGAACCATTGTGTTAGAGCTTGACGTTTGCCAAAAAAACAATAGTAAATGCCCTCAAACGCATAAATCTAACATTTAAGTTTAACCGCTGGGTGCCTCACGAATTGACTGCTGAAGACAGGAGCAAAAGAGAAGCGGTTTGTTTGGTTCTGCTCAGAGATCAAGGAAAACAGAACATTCTGGACAGAATTGTGACCTGTGATGAAAAATTGGTATACTACAGCAATACTAGCCGTAAAGGAGGGTGGTCAGCACCCGGGGAAGCAGCAGGTTCGGTTGCAAGACGAACGCTAACTTACAAGAAGGTCCTTCTCTGTATCTGGTGGGATTGTCGAGTTATATACAAGGAGTACCTGAAAAGCGGGCAGGCTATCAACAGTACAATAAACAGCAATTTACTAATCAAAGTTAGCGATGCCATTCGCGAAAAACGAAAAAACGAGTTCAGAAGGAAGGTGGTTCTCTTTCATCAAGATAATGTCCGGCCACATGTCAGTGCAATGACCGGCTGGACCCTCTATACGCTGGAGTGGGATTTGATGCAACATCCACCATACAGCCCAGACATGGCTCCTTCGGATTACTATCTGTTTTCACATCTGCAGTTGCATCTTGATGGCACAATCTTCCGTTCAAATGAGGAGGTCATAAATGAGGTCGATCGCTTTCTGGACTCGCGCACCCTCCAGTTCTTCGCAGAAGGGATTGAAAAGTTGCCAAAACGTTGGCAGACTATTGTTGATTTGAATTGAGATTACTATCCTCAATAGCTTTGATGATTTTCTATGTATTTATCTTTTTACAGGATTGTTTTATTTTGGCGGAAAACTTTTTACTCAACCCGATATTTCTTGCTTTTAAGTGAATGGCGAAAATAATTTGAGACTTTTACTTTTTATTGTTGGGATCAGAATTAGCAACACTGGGACTTGTTTATCAGAATTAGCAACACTGGGAATTTCGTTTCCTTAAACTTAACACACTTTAAACTTGCTACAACTTTTACATAGTATTAAGTTTACTCGAATCTCTATTAAACTTATAACATTGTATTTTGTAATCAGATTTAAACAGGATTGATTTGAGCGATAATATGGTTTAATTTAGCAACCATATTAAAATTACAACTGATCTGAATCATAATATGGTTCAACACACTAGTAAACTTCTTAACCTTTTTGACACAGATGGGACACCGATGTCCTTTTTATATTTTTATTCTGGTGCTCTAATTACAAGCAGAAATATATTGTGGAATTTAATAATAAAATGCAGTCTAATAGTGACTCAAAAAAGTCCATATTTTATATTTGTACTAAATTATGAAATCTAAAAAAAAATAGCTTTTCTCATTCATATTCAAAAATTATCAACAATTGATTTTGTAAATTACAGAAGTTTCAATAATAAATAACTGCTTCTCTTAGATCCAAATAACAGTAAATTTTAAAAAAAATATTGTTTGGTTGTGAGCCATGTTTACGTGTGAGCTTTTACGCAGAAAACTACACCGGTGTTTCATGTTGTGTTTCATAATCATAGATTATTAAAATATAATATTTGTTACTTATTTTGACCTAAATAAATACAAAATAATGAAAAAAAGTAGGAAAAATATTTTTTTTAAATAGTTCTGCGTCGAAGGGTTTAAATGTTAGATTTTCAAACCATTACTTTCATAAATTATCACTCAAATATCATCAGAATAAATTGCATCAAAGAAATTAAATAGAACAAAAACAAATTGTTTTATTTGAAAAGTAAACTTGCAGATTATAAAGATTGAGAGCAATGAAATCTATAAAGATTTATTTAAAATTATTTCCTATGTTAAATAACTATTTAAAAAAATCTAAAAAAAAATAAAATAAATCAATAAATAATTTTAAAAATAACTAATAAAATGTGATCGCATTATTGCAATCACTGGCTACCCATTGGCCATTTTTTTTACCTGGACAGACTGTCATAAAGGCCACGACATTTAAAGTCATGGGTTGAAAAAACTACTTCAATTGATTTCTGTCCTCTTGCCATCCAAAGGGCTGGATTAGTTTTCAATTACAACCAAATATACATTTCTTAAGACGTCAGAGTTCTTTTCCATCTTCAGTATTCATATTCATATTAATTCATCAGCCAGGAGATTAATTATGAATAAGTTAATCATAAATCGAACATAAAAATACTTAAAATTAAATCTCATGCAAAAACATTAAAAATACAAGCTGGTAAAAAGAAAAAGAAAAAAAAAAGAATTCTAAAACAAAATATCAAACAGCAGCGGTCGCCTATACAACGCATGTGCACTGTTAACTATTACTCTTGAACACAGTTGAAAAGTGGGATGACGTCCAAATATGGTGCGTACGTCATCAAACCCAAAACAACATCCATTTTGCCAAAGGGAAATGACTAGTTTTTAACTGAAACGTAATAACGTTTTAGAGTTTACCAAAGTAAATACGAGTAATTAAAGTTTCCTTTGAAAATTATTTAACAGTACAGCGGAAAACAGAGGAATTTGTTCCTCATTGCACTGCTACTAAAAACACCATTAAAGGTTTCGTTGTTTACACTATTTACTATTTACTCTTTTAATTATAAAGAATAAACAAACTCTCAAAGTTCGATTTCGAACATTTTCTCCCTTCTTTATAAGTTGTTTAGTCATAATTATTGATAAGTCACTTTTCGATGTGGACTATCTAATTGTTGTCCCACGAGCAGTCAACTTGCACAGATTTTACTGTACTTGCTTACACAATTGGCTATGCATCTTATAGATCCAGAAGACGCAGATCAAACAGACTCCAAGTTCGATTTCGAACTACTTCTTCCTCTGGTTTACTGTTTTGGACAAATGAGAGATCCGATCTGCGGAATGATTATCTGGCTGCTGCAATTGTCGATGGTTTTCCAGAACTCAATTTCAAGCTTGGAAAACAAAAGCATCCTCTTTCTGTGAGGGTTGAACAAAAAGTGGATGATGGATTGTGGCATTCAGTATCGTTTCACAGGTATAAAGTAATTAATCTCCTACACTATTCATTACTTGCTGTTAGAAAATGTTTAAAAATTTTTTTTTTTACAATATACACTGGTGTAAGAAATGAAGAGAATTTGCAGACTTGGTCGATTATCTCTAGAACTATTGGACCGATTTTAATGAAATTTGATAAGTACATACATTATACAATACAAAACAAATATCCATTCAACAATTGTAATACACACGCATGATCGTGCGTAACACTCGTTGGAGTACAGGTCTTGCAGCATGATTTCATACTTAAAACAAAGCAGTTTATCATTTCCTGTGGCAATTGGCCTGAATAGTCATGTGGCAATTTCTTTCCTTCCGACTACAACGAGTGTTACGCACGATCATGCGAGTGTATTACAATTATTGAATGGTTATTTGTTTTGCATTGTATCAATGTATGTATATATCAAATTTCATTAAAATCGCTCTAGTAGTTCTAGAGATAATCGATCAAGTCTGCAAATTCTCTTAATTTCTTACACCAGTGCAATTCAAAAATTTAGAGCTGATAGTTATTTAAATATTAAAATTGTTTGATATGAAATATAATAGAGAACCTCTACTTTTTATACGGGATTATTCATTTTCAATTTCATTTGTAAATTTAGAAAGGAAGTTAAGTACAACATCAATATTGCAAATTGCAGAGCAACTTATTATAGAAAATGTTGTTACATACGAGCTCTGCAAGTTAGTTGCCAAATTAATACAGCTACAGTTAATACAGTCGCCAATAAAACAGTTACATCTGTGCCTATTAGAATGCAATTTTCAACAATAATAATTTATGGAATTAACAAAAGCTATATTAATGATTATTAGCAATAGTTAATTAAATTAACGAAATGTTCGGTAATAAATAAAAATTGCGGTTCACATGATTACACACAACCAGTCTCTTATAGTGAAGCGCCCCTGGCAGCGTTCGAGGACATTCGGCTAGGCTCTGGATTGTGGTGCAAATCTAAATCATAATGGTTATTGATATACCATAACCTCTACTTGAAACATTCATTCTGTGTGACGTTTAAAATATATTGAGGCACTGGTTATTTTTAATTGGAAAATTATTAAATTTGAGAAAATATACTAGTATATTGTTAACATTTGCTTTTCAATTATTTTAGGCGAAAGCGTCTTGGAGAAATAAAAGTGGATAAAAATTATTTTGTTTCAAATATATCAGAATCAGGATCAATAGACTTACATACTGATGGGGTCTTATGGATAGGTAAAGTATACTTCATTTATTTGTTTTATTATACGATATCGAGTGGTTTCCATATAATATTACGTCATTTTCGTTTTACGACGCCGAATAATTTCTTATGTTAATTACATTGGTTAACTTTCATAACTGGGAAACGAACATCCCTTTGACGATTGAGTTCGGTCATTAGAGATTTTTCACAAAATAAAATATCTTAAAAATTTAAATAATCGTTGCAGTTATGGTCAACGTAGTAGTCATAGAACTAATTAAAATATCATTAGCTGCTAACTAATGATATTTGACTGACTTTCAAAAATTCTAATATCTCAGTTTTTAAATGAATTTAGAAATATGCTCGTATTTTATTATTTATTATCTTATTTTTTATTATTTAGATAAATAATTTATATTGATTACATTAGTTAATTTTTATAACTCAGCCCCTTAACGATTGGTTAATTTTCAAGAAAACGGTCATAAAAATGCCAATTTTTTTTTTATACATGTATAGTATACATGTATTTGATTAGTGCTGACATCAAGTTTAAAGTAAACTAACTATCTACAATTACCTTACAAATATTCTGGTACTGCCATCTGGTGTGTAAAATGAGAAATAAAATGTTTTCCGGGCAAAAGAAATGAATTAGTTTCATTCTTATTGGCGCGTTGCTACTGAACACTCCACCCCGGGAATAACACGGGAGCGAGAAATAGAGGGCGAAATCTCACCCCGTCATTTTCACGAGGTGCGAGAAAGAAGGGGTTAAGGATACGAACGTTTACAGGCCTTTGGCGATTGAGTTCGATCACGTAAGCATCTTCACGAAATAAAATATATTAAAAATTTTAATAATTGTTTAAGTTTTGGTCTACATAGTAGTCATAGAACTAATTAAAATATCATTAACTGCTAACTAATGATATTTGAGTGACTTTGAAAAAGCCCAATATCTATGTTTTTAAATGAATTTAAAAACATGCTCTAATTCTATTATTTATAGTTTTTATTATTTAGATAAATAATTTATATTAATTACATTAGTTAATATTTATAAATTAAAGACGCGGATGTTTTTACGCATTTGACGATTGAGTTCGGTCGTGTGAGCATCTCCACGAAATAAAATATATTAAAAATTTAAATTATTGTTTAAGTTATGGTCAACATAGTTTTCATAGAACTAATTAAAATAACATGCCTTTGACGATTGAGTTCGATCACGCGAGCATCTTCACAAAATAAAATATCTTAAAAATTTTAATAATTGTGTAAGTTTTGGTCAACATGGTAGACATAGAACTAATAAAAATATCATTAGACGCTAACTAATGATACGAGGGTTGCTATTTATATTTCTGGCCTTGGCAACAGTAAGTGTTGCTTGGCGACTGCAGACGATTTACCATTATAGCTTCATTTGTGTTGTTGACAGTAAATTGAAAAGTTCTTCTCTTTCAAAAAAATGGAATTGAATCGTGAACATTTTCGTGCTCTTATTTTTCATAACTTTCGACGTGGATTGTCAAGACAAGAGTGCTTCGATGAACTTAATTCTTTATTCAGCGATAAAGTGCCATCCTACAGCACTGTAAAAAATTGGTATAACGAATTTAATCGTGGTCGATGTTCGATCCAGGACGAATCCCGTGCTGGTCGTCCAAAATCCGTTGTTGTGCCAGAAAAGATCGATGCTGTGCGTGAACTGATAAAGCAAGATAGTCATGTGACATACCGTGAGATAGAGGCGTCTTTGGACATTAGTATGACTAGCATCAATAAAATATTGCATGAACATTTGAGCGTAAAAAAAAATTCGCGTTGGATCCCGCATAATCTGACAAACGCTCAAAAAAAGGCTCGTGTCGATTGGTGCAAGGAAATGTTGGAAAAATATGTTCAAGGTACATCAAAGGCTGTGTATAACATTTACACAGATGACGAATCATGGATCTATGCATATGAACCGGAAACAAAACAGCAATCAACTGTATGGGTCTTCCAAGACGAGGCAAAACCAACAAAAGTTGTTCGAGGAAGAAGCACATCGAAACAAATGATTGCCTGTTTCTTCGGCATTAACGGTCATGTGGCAACAGTGGCGTTAGAGCAACGCAGGACGGTCAATTCTGAATGATACACGACCATTTGTTTGCCAGATGTCATCGGAGAAATTCGAAAAAAGAGAACAGGCGAATCATTCTTCATCATGACAATGCGAGCTCTCACACATCGACTCAAACAAAGGCATTTCTGACGGAGCGAAAGATCGAACTGATGGGTCATCCGCCGTACAGCCCTGATTTGGCACCCAATGACTTCTTATTCCCACACATCAAAAATAAATTACGTGGACAACGATTTTCGACCCCCGAAGAAGCGGTTGATGCATTCAAAACGCATGTTTTGGAGTTACCTCAATCGGACTGGAAAAAGTGCTTTGAAAAGTGGTTCAAACGCATGCAAAAGTGTATTTGATCATCATGGAGCATATTTTGAAAAACAATAAAACCAATTTCGATTCTACATATTTGTTTTTTCATTAATAGGCCAGAAATATAAATAGCAACCCTCGTATTTGAGTGACTTTTAAAAAACCGAATACATAAATTTATAAATAATTTTTGAAATAATGCTCTTATTTTATTATTCATTATCCTATTCTATTTTACTGAAACTAGCAAAAATGCACCGAGAAATAGAAAGATTATGCATTCTATTGTATATTCCATAAAGATTATTTATTATTAGAAATACAATATATCGTTCCTCTTCATTACGAGATACCGGAATCTTTCATAAGCATTCTTTAGAAATTTCGATTGTTTTCAAAGATGTATTGCATTAAGAGAGTCATTATGTTGGAAAACAATTAAACTTGGTTTCGCGTCTTCGAAAATAGAAGCTTACATTGATTTCCGTTGATGAAGAATTGTAAGAGAGGAACAAACAATGTAGAACATGTAACCGAAGAAAACAATGCTGGTTAATTATCTTTATTGTAATGACTAGCTTTTTGATTTCAACAATAAGAAAATTTTTACAAAAAGTAGTTATATGTTATAATGCTCATTAATGCATATTTTGATACTTTTTCTACACTTACTATTTTATGCTTAATCTCTTATCTTATATATAAAAAAAATTGTAATCTGAAATAATATTGAATTTTTTTTTCTACACAGTTAATATGTATTTAATATGAAATGATAAAAATATTGTAAATCATTTTCCACTTTAAAAACAAATAGTTAAAAGCATGTATAAAATGCAAGGGAATTCATTGTTCTAGATTTGCTTTTCAAAATTACACCAATAAAATTCATCAATCCGCCATTTTTAAAAAGGAATTTTAGTCGTTTTTTTTAAACGCACGTTAATTAATTTTAGGATTAATATTTGTTTTTGCATTATTTACATTAGGAGATAACTAAACTAAACTAAAGAAAATCATAAGCGCAGCGGAATTTAAAAAATGTATCATGTGTTTAAGAATAAAATATATTGTTTTGAAAAAAATAAACGCCGAAATTTTCTAAGACTTTCATTTAAACGCGAGCCAATGCATCCTTTATGTTTATATAAGTTAGACTAAAAATTGTAGGAAATGTTTATCAAATGTATCGAATTATATAAATTACGATCGACGATAAATTACGAATTATATAAATCGAATTATTTAAATCGAACTACTTTTAATATAGCAGGGACTTACCACTGCAAATCAGAAATTATATATATTTGTTTATTTACTTTAGGTGGTGCTCCAAAATTACCACTAGGATTGCCCTCTGATTATTATAGTGGTTTCTCTGGATGCATAGATTCAATCATTATTGACAAAAGTCCAGCCCATCAACTTCTCATTGAAGAAGGTAGCACTCAAAGGTGCGAAAGTACCAAGGTTATATCCTGATATGTTTTGAAAGCCAACGTCCGTCAGAAACATTGACGTTTTTTTTTTTTTTTTTTTTTATAGTTACTGGTATAAAATTTTAATCTCGTAAGTGATATGCCCCAAAAATATGGGGGCTTCGCATCATTATCAGAGCTTTGGAACATTTTCTTGATTTAAAATCCCACAAAGGTGTGAGTTTAGATAATTTTATGTTGACACTATAGAAGTTTGCTGCAAAAGTGAAACTATTACCCTGCACCATTTTCTTAGAACTTTTTAAGATACAATTTTAGCATTGAGCAACATAATCCATGCGGAATAATATCAAAAAGACCAATTTTTAACTCTTGGGGTACCAAAGTGAGGTTGGTTATTTTGATCGTAGCTGGATTAAAGTCGCATACAAAAGTCACGTCCAGCGACTTTTATCTAGTGCTGAGTCTTGGATAAAAGTCTTTGGATAAACGACAAGATCAAGTATTGTGCTGATGCAAACTTAAAATGTTACTAAGTTTAATTCATGAAAAGTGTGCTAAGACAGTGAACAAAAATTGAAAACTGAAACCATCAACTAAAAATTTGTAAAAATAAAAATTTGATCTGATAAGCTATGACCAGATGACTGACCAGAAGATATGACCAGATAAGTTTTTTTCTAAGTGACTTCTGGATGTACTTTCAGAAAAGAATATGATAGGCTTGCCTTTTATATGCAGCATTCACGAAACATGTCAGAACAAAATATATAATTGAATATTTAATATAAATTTGAAACTTTTTGTGTGTGAATGCAAAATATAAAGTTACGGATGTTTTAATTTTGAAAACTGTGGTTGTTTTTTGCATGTATGAATTCACAAAAGTTTCGGCACTAAAAAGCTGCTTCCTTTAAAAGTGAGAAATGTTTTTCAAAGGGTATACTTTTTAAGTTTTTAAATTTGATACTTTTTAAACATTTTTCTAATTCAAATGGAATTGATAAATTAACCTTGACCTTTTTTAAGATATAAAAACTATGTATTATAAAACGTTGCATATATTTTTGTAAACAATTTATGTAAATATTTTATGTGTATAAGCAATTTACTGTTTTATGTATTTCATAACATATTATACCTATTGTAAGAATATTGCTTTAAGCAACAGATTGTGGGTGTTATTTTTTTATTTTTTTTATTTCCAATGAGCTGCACATTCAGTCTCGCCGATTAGCAGACCTGGTGCGTTCTCCAGAAGTGGTATCCAGTCTTTCAGGACCACCACAATAGGTGAGATACCGTTGGCCATGTTAATTTGGACGTCTAGTTTCTGCCACACTAGATGGCAGCACCGAGACTATTTGGATGCTAAAGTGCACTAGGAATCAGATTGTGGATGTAAGGACAACAATTTTATCAGTTTAATATAAATATAACAACGGAAATTTGAGTATCTTAGTTAAATTTCAACTCTCCGAATTTTAAAAATGTGTACATAAACTTTTGTAAGTTTTTAAAGATGATAATTTGAAGTATTTTCTGACATGAAGGTTTTTCCACAGAAAAATATAACATTAGATGCAAATTTAGTACGAAGGTATGGCACTGTATTTGCTGATGAAATAAAAGTTTTTTAAAAGAAGTTCAATGATATTATTTATTGTTTGTTTTATGTTACGATATTTTATACTTAAGAAAATAACTTTAAAAATTGTTAGAAACTATAGTAGAATAATAAGAGCAGAAGATCTTCCTAGAAAACAAGACAGAAAGATCTGAAAGGCGAACAGTTTATAATTATCTGAAGATATATTTCTTTAATGAACGTTTGAATTGAACATTTGTGAAATGAAAGTTAAAATTCTGATTTATTTTCATCTAAATTTCGTTCAGAAATGTTTTTTTTTTAAATTCTCAACTGATACCCATTTTAAAACATACTACAGTAAAACCTCTTTTTGTGTGGTCCTTTTTTATGCGATTTTGTTTTTGTGCGATTGGTTTTGTGCGATTTTATTTTTGTGCGATTTTTTTTATGCGGTATATGAATCTTAGCGGCGTTAGCACCAGTTTATGTTTACTATCAATGAACATATACATGTTGTGGACGAACTCTGATTACGTGGCCTCCTTGACAACGATGCATCTGGACTTAGCGATGCTCTGTTCATTTATTTCAAACAATCTCCCGACAAGGCAGAGTCAGTTACGTACATATTGTCGCTCGATGCGAGAACAGTATACGCTTCGTATTCAGAGTTTTATGCACGATTCACGTGATTAAGGATTCATTTTATAGTTAGATTAAAGATAAATAAATTAGTTACTTTTGTTTCTATTTAAATGTAGTTTTAATGATTTTTACTTTATTTTTAGACATAAGTACTTTAAAATGAATAATTATAGCCAAAAGAAAGTAAAAAGGCAGAAAATTCTACTATTTAATGTATAATTTGAAAACTTCTCCAGGTATAGGTACAATGAAGAATTAAATATTTTTACAATTTCTTTAGGTCTAATTTATTTATTTCATTCAATTGAAAGCATTCTCTCATCTATTTCATAAATCATTGATGTATTTTCGAAGTCCGACTTTTTTATGCGGTCCCTATCAACCGCATAAAAAAAGTTTTAGGTAGTATATCGTACAAACTTGTTTATTACATGTAAGAATTTATAAAATTTTCGAATTTTTTTTTGCGATTTCTTTTATGCGGTCCCTATCCACTGCACAAAAAAGGTTTTACTGTATTTTAAATAATGACTGTCATAAAATAATAGAAGTTCTAATTTGCTTTTTGTACTGTTAAAAAATAAGTCTTACTTTAATTTAAAACTTGACAATTCCAACAAAATTGCAACTCACAGTATAGTGCTCCATTTTAAAGAATTAATCATGCAAAAAAAATATTGATGTACAAAAAATTTAAATTTAGTGATCTAAAAATTGATATTTTATTATTAAAATACTCATGTACCACAAAAAAATAAAAGTCTTGATTTAAATTTTCTGCTTCAAACCATATTGCTGCTTAACTCCAAAGCGTATTACACCATTTAAAAGAATGACTTATTCAAAAAATACTAATTTCAAAAAACTATATAAAGATCGTAATTCAAATAAATAATTTTATTCTCAGAAATATCCATTATAACGTTAATATTCAATCACATTTCTAAGTAAATTTTCAAATGGTGTCGTAGTCTGAAATATAAATATTGTGATGCAATTGAATGAAATTTTGTATTTCAGAAATATATGTTATTTCAATATTCAATAACACTTTCACTTAAATTTTCTAATTGTTTTCATAGTGTCAAAATAAATAACTTGGACTTGAAAGACCAAAATTTATCCAAGACAATTTTAAGGTAGAAAGCACTTATGCATATGGAATGATTTAAAAAATTACGTCCGGTAGAAAATATATGTTCTTGGTTTTGTTTAGAATATGTTTAATATTTTCATTTTTATAACGTATAATATTAAACATTACTACTTTTTACATAATAAAAATTATACACAAATCTGTGCATTTTAAAAAAAAATCTTCCTTAAACAAAAACAATGTCAATTATTATAATTATAAAAAAATTTAATTATTGGATAAATTAATTTTTTTCTTCATTTAGATCTCACTTAAATGAACTGAAAATGCTCAATATATGATATCAAAGACCAAAATTGTCCAATGTAATTAAATTCAATATAATGGACGAATAAAATTGGTTTGTGAAAAACATTTACAATAATCTCTAAATTATTTACATATCTAAAATTAATATTTGGTGAAGAGAACCATAAATGAAAGTTTGGAATGTTTGAATCTATTTTTTTACTATTTTTTTTTTCTATTGGGGATGAAACTCAAGTGATTACGGAAAAAAAAATAGCGTCACTGGTGGGGTAATAATAGGGTAATCTTTTTTTCCTATTTAGATCTTACTTGAATAAATTAAAAATGTACAGTATTTGATATAAAATGACAAAATTATTCTAAATAAATAGAAAAATAAAATTGTCTTGTGAAAAACATTTACGTTAATCTTTAAATTATTTACAAATAAAAAAAATTATTTAGTAAAAAGAACTATTAAATGAAAACTTTGAATATATTTTATCACTATTTTTTTTCTATTAGTGATGGAACTTAAGCGATTCCAAAAAAAAACATATATATATATAGCATCACCTTAAATGCCTGCGATAATGTCAGCAATCAAAGTTGACGACATAAACGAATTGCCTTTTATCTACTGCCCGACAGAGACAAAAATACGGACTGCGAAAATGTAATGAACAATGATCCTTCCTCGCATTTGGGAAAGCCAAAATCTCTTCGCTAAGGTTGGCGAATTTCTCGAGAAAGTCAATTACTGTCGAAAGCCAAGAACGTGTGATTACTACAAGATGAAGTACATCTCACAGAGAACAAATACCAACTCTGAGAAAGATAAGTTGTCCGCGTCTATTCCTTATCAGAAGCGTTGATAAGAGGAAAAGGCGTTAAGTCAGGCCCCTCTAAACGCAGAAAACAACCAACAACAAGGGTGGATAAAATAAACAGCCAAGAATGCACATTCGAATAGAGAAACTTTCTGTAAGTTAACTAATGGACTTAGATAATTGTTAACTATTTGTAGGACTGAACTGAAAGCAAATCGATCGCGAGAGGAATGACTTTGGTGTTAATTACACTTTTGACAAATGCGGCGTTTATTACGTCCTTTTTTTACGGTACGTAAGTCATTTGTTGACGTGCAATTATTTTCATGATTTTGTTTGGGAAATGTTAGTATTTGTCGTAATTTATTCTTATACACTTTCAAATGAAATTGTTGGAATTGGCTTCTTAAAAATCAACTCCATTTTATGATTATGATGAAGTGTTTTACAATAACTAAGTCAGCTGATAATACAAAAAAATTGAATTAAACTGCAAAGAACGCCTAACGTTTAAAGAAAATTTCTGTTTAGTAAGTAAACTATAAAACATACATTCCCCAAACTATTAGACGCACTATAAGATTCAATGTAATGTAAAGGATGATGTGTTTCAATATTAAATTCCATTGATTTCTCTAAAATCTGACGGAGACAAAATATCTGATCTTTAGTTGATTTTCCAGCACGGAATCCACACTGGTATTTCCCTATTTGTGAGTCAATAAATTGTAACAGCCTGAGATATAAAATTCTAGATAGAATTTTATAAGTTATACAAAGAAGACTAATGCCACGATAGTTGGCACAGAATCTCTTTTCTTGTGAATTGGGCACAAAAAGCTAATATTCCAATCCGTTAGAATAATCTCAGAATGCCAGATATCAGTAATAAATTCAAATAAATTTCTCAATAAAGTAAGTTCAAAATTTTTTAGTAGTTCTGCTGAAATAAGATCATGTCCCGAAGCCTTCTTATTCTTTAAGTTTTTAATTGCAGCCCTGATCTCCTCAATAGTTGGAGCCTTAACTTCAATGTCATTTATGAATGTTTCAATGAGGTGAACCGGGCTCGATCCCGGCGATGGCTGGTCGATACGAATTCCGCAACCGGCTTGCACCGACCACAGTACTGGCGTGAAATTTCCTCAGTGGTAGACGGATCCTGGGTTAGAGTCCCCTTGCCGCCAGGTTAACAGTAACAAATGCGGGTTAGTTCTATTAAAAATTATTCCACAAAGGCAAATTTCTTCCTATACTTGATCCAGGAGTTCCATTGTCTTCTTGATTGGTTTAAAACTACAAGGCTGTGGAGTGGAACATAAGTAGTCGTCAACCCCAAAAAATTGGGTTGGGTGATGTTCAACGAGGGTTATAAAGTAAAAATATAAAATAGCTTATAGATATTATACGATGTTTAGTATATGGTTTGAGAGGTGCGTGAGGAAGCAGTATTCAACAAGCAATGGAGAATTTAATTTCTATTTTACGACAGGGTTGGAAATAATTTTAATATTTCTGCTGTTGATACTTCTGCCTCTATGTTGAAATTTTCTGGACTCATACCTATAACGATTTGCGTGATTTAATGACTGCCGGACAGATATTAAATTATTCCTAAAATGTATGACATTAAGAACTTTGGCAATATCTCAGACATATCTTGAGAATAGTCAAAAGTGAATTCCAAGCTTTTCCTTGCTTGGTGAGAAACAGCAAGATGGTGAAAAATTTTGTTAATTAAAGATACTTAAGGTGTAATAATTGGAGGTGGATTTAAAGAACTTTTTTTTAATTTTATAACCGTCGCCAAACAAGCAATTTTTTTTTTTTTTTTTTTTTTAAAGTTTACAACTACTAATGTTCAACTCCATAGCCTTGCAATTTTGAATCCAATCTAGAAGGCAGTGGAACTACTGGATCTTGTATTGAGAGAAATTTGCCTTTATGGAAGACTTATTGATGTAACTAACCCACATTTACATTACATGGAGAGGAAAAACACGAAAACTTTCCACGACTAGCCTGACTTCAATAGGACTATAACCCATGATCCATGTACCACTGAGGATAATTTACGTCACTGAGGATAATTTACGCCATGTACACTGAGGATAATTTATCGGACCCGGCTCACTTCATTGGAAGTCGAACGTTCTGAGCCGTGTTGGCTCAGGGGTTAAAGAATTAATATATATAGATACAGTTATTCAGTGCATTCAGCTCAATTACCATTAAATTTTATAGTATATACAACATAATTTGGAAAAGTAGACAAGCAGAGGCGACGAGCTTTTCTATAACTGTAATCATTGCCATCTTCACATCACTAAACACACTTAGAGATTTAAAATTAAAATGGTGCTAAAAATATGCAAGTTATTTTTCTTTTTAAAGAGGTCTGTTATCGATTTCATTAACGCACATTTTCTTGTGTATTTCTTTTGCCTAATTTATCTACCATACTTTAGACATTCAAAATGGCAACGTAAATAAAAGAAACACTTTTAGAAGAAAGTAAAATTCCCTTTTCTCGGAACTTTATTTTACGTGTCTCGAATTTTTTAAAACAACGATAATTATCGTGCTGCAATTATACAACGAAATTATACAATGCAATTGTACAAAAAACAAAAATTTTAACAACCAGCGATACATAGTTTGGTATATTTAATTCGAAAAAAAAAAGAAAATATCAGCTTATTACATAAAAACTAAAAATATGCGTTCAACTTAAGAACTTCGTAAATGAAAATGAAACTTCCAAAAGAGAGGAAATACAGAATTCCTTTTCGGATTTTGATATAATTTTTCTGGAATTTTATAAAGTAAAGCTAATTATGTAATAATCTAAAATTTTAGCAAATGTACTAAACGTTTTGATATGCTTGATTAAATAAACAACGCGTGTAATAAAATTTCCGGGAATAGCAGAAAACTGAATTTAATTAAAAAACAAATTTGTGAGCAAAAGAAAAATTAAAAAAAAAACTTATAAATTCTCTTTTTTTTGGATTTTAAATGAAATAATGAATGACGTAGAAGAAAGCTATATATCTTAAGGAAATGAAATTCAAAAATTTCACTTTATTCTGAATTTGAAAATGTTTGTCTAGGAACATACAAAACTATACTAACTATACAGAAACTCATGTTTTAACAAATAGTACTAAACTGGTTAGAGTGCTTAGTTAAAACAAAAGATGTAAAAAAAAAAAATTCTGTATTTTCCACAAACGCCAGAAAACTGAATTCAAGTTAAGATTAAATTTGTTATTGAAAGAAACACTCAGAGGAAAAGAAATTTTAAAAATTCCCATTTTTTCCGGAATTTGAAAAAGTATTGACTAAACATAAACTAAAAGTATAAAAATTTAATTAAACAATCTCGTATGCTTGTATGAAAGTTGATTATAAAATATTAGAATATATTGAAATAAAATGTATTCAACATATACTACAAACACGATAAATCTGGACACAGCTTTTAAAATTTTGTAGATGAAGGAAAACCCATCTTGTAGGGAGAAATGAACTCATAAAGTTCCCTTTCTTTGCATGTCGCAATTTTTTTAAAACAACGCTAACTACAAAAAAACTGAAGTGTTAACAGACAATGCTAGTCATTACGTTATGTCAAAACGGGAAATGAAATTTTCAATATGTTCCATAAACACCAGAAAACTAAATTGAATTGAGAATAAATTTGTAAATAAAAGAAAACCTTCTAAAGCAAAAATAATGTATAAAATTTTTATTTCGTCGGAATTATACTTTGTTTTTCTCGAAATTTATAAAACATTAACTATACTCTGTTGCAAGTTAAGAAAAAACCATTATCTCTATGGAGTGAGCCTTCTTAGATCTAAGTGCTTGCCAAATAAATGCCAAGCTTCCAGCGAGAACGAATATCAACATCGCCAACTCTCAAAATGACGTCACATAGCCTTCTTTTTGCTAGCTTCCTTAAACCGTGTGAAATGGGGAAAACAAAATTATTGAATGATCAAGTAAAAAGAATTATTAAAAATAATATCTAAAAATCGTCACAAATATACGCTTTTCTGTTCGCATTTAAAGAAACTGATAAAGAATTAAATATTGCTTCTTGCAGACGATTTTCTAAAACAGCGAAACAAAATTAAAATTTCTTTATCTCTCATTTGATTTGTTAATTGTATGTGATCATAAGACGCGCTATTTTTACTAGTCCAATCAAATACAACTCTTGCAACGTCATATAGTTGTTTCCTTTTAAAGAACGAATGTTCTTATTTATCGAAATATGTCACCAAGTCTGGAATTCCATTAAAACTAAGAAACTCTATTCCTTTTTTTTTTAATAATTATATGACATATATCGTAAGTACTTGCAGAAATTACATTTATGTCCGGCATATTTAACTTATAAAAGTTTTTATATTGTTTTGAAAGCATATCCGTATAATTTAAGAACGAAATAAAACGGAACTATATGCAGTCGAGGATGATTATTTGAATTCTATACCACAATGGTCTTTTTTTTTTTCAACTTTCTTAACTAACGGTGTATACACATAAACTAAAAGTTTAAAAAAACTGTATTAAGAGTTTGCGTATATTTAAATGAATAAAAAGATGCAAAACAAAATTTTCAACATACTCTTCAAATGCCAGAAAACTTAATAAATTTATAAACAAAAGAAACACTTTTAAATTTCGGGAGAAAGGAAGTTTTTGAGTAAAAGACTACATCTTCCCTATTTCTAATGGATTTATAGCATAAAACTCAAAGGCTCTAGAACAATTTTTCACACGGCAAACTGGGTAATCTCAAAATGGCTGAAATCCCCCAATTTCTGAGCTAACACATCACTTGTAAAGGGAAAAAAGGAAGAAAAATGCTGTTTGAGAAAAAAATGGAGGGGAATGTAACATGGATTCTTATACATAATGGGGAAAGGAAAATCGGACATTTTTGAAAAAAAGAGAAAAAACTTCGATCCTAGGGATGAAAGTTTCATTTATAAGGCGAAATGTTAGGGAATGACATTGACAAGTGATGTATGGTTTAGAAGGACTAGAACTGTGACTTTTTTTTCCTTCAGAATACTTGTAACATATGTATCAAACGTATCTGGTAGTTAAGCCGCTGTAAAAGAAGGAATAGTGACATATTGTTACATTGATCTTAAAATAGAATAAAGAACATTTTAACAGCCCATGGAAGAAAAGCTTATTTTTACAAATTTGAAGAACAATGCTATCTAACCATTTGTTTTTAAGAACCAAATATGATGAAGGTAGAAGCACGGCAAAACCAGTTTAAGATCACTACTTGCTGTGGATAGATTTCGTGGTTAATTGAAATAAGTGGTCAACATAGATTATTATTATTTGTTATTTCTTTTATCAATTTATTGATACTACAAATCAAAATATATATAAATGTAACTAATTTCTTTAACATGGCTTTAAAATTTTATTTAGCCTTTAAAGAAGATTAATTATCATTCATTAATTTATTTTTTACAAAGTAGAAAAGCAATGCTGTCTGACCATTTGGTTTTAAGAATCACTTATGGGGAAAATGCAATGAAACTCTAGTGAGTTAATCACTTGCTGTGCATAGATTTCGTTGTTAATTGAAATAAGTGGTCAACTTATAAAAAATAACTAATAATAATAATCCATAACATTTTACTCATAATACAAATCAAAATATAGATAAATAATGTTATAAATCTAGTTTCTTTAACATGACTTTAAAATTTTATTTAGCCTTTAAAGATCATTAATTTGTTCATTTTTATTTATAAAGTAGAAAAATAATGTTGTCTGACCACCCTGAATCCCTTATGAGGAAAATGCAACGACGCCTGTGTAAGTTGACTACTTACAGTAGTCAGTACATTACTTTTGTTGTCAACTAGGATAGGTTGTCAACATATAGATGATTATGAATCATTGATTTTTGTTATGATACCTAATATTGTATTTCTATAATTCAAAATATGGTTAAATCGATCCAATTTATGGAACATGACTTAAAGTTTTAGTAAACCTGACAACTATATTACCATTCATTTATTTATTTTCATAAATTTGAAGAAAAAAATGTTGCTTGATCACTTCGTTCTTTTAACTACATTTTCTATGCAATTAAAATGATTACTGTACAACTACTATACAATACAACAACACTACAATACAACTGCAGTGCATTGCTTTTGAGATCAACGAGGAAAAGTGGTCAATCTATGCATAGAGATGAGTGATTGTTTTCCGTTATCAATTCTTATATCATTATACCAATCAAAATTTAAGTAAATGCAACTAATTTTTTTAACCTCAGTTTATTATTTGGCGTTGAAATGAGATTTATTACTATTCCTCTATTTCATTTATTCATTTTAACAAATTTGAAGAACAATATTATCCAACCATTTGTTTCAAGAAACTCATATGGAAATAAGTGTAGTAAAACATGTGACAACTTGGGGTGCATTGCTTTTGTGATCAACGAGGAAACGTGATCAACTTACACACGGAAAAAAGTCATTTTCCATTCTCATTTTTTTTTTACCAATGAAATCATTTTACCAAAAAAATATGTAGATAAATGTATTAATTTTTATAACATTGCTTTATTATTTAGCGTTAAAATGAGATTAATTACTATTCTTTTATTTTATTTTTTTACTTTTCACAAACTTGAAGAGAAATGCTACCGAACTATTTATTTCTGAGAAACTCATATGATAAAAATTAGTGCAGTAAAACATATGACAACTAGGGATGCATTGCTTTTGTGGTCAACTAGAAAAGGTGGACAACTTTTGATGAGTATATGAGTAATTCTAGTTTTATTTTTAATATCATTGTATTCATATTACAAATCAAAATATATATTAATATAACTAATTTTTTACACTATTTAAAAATATTTTTTTAGCGTTAAAACGAGGTTAATTACCAGAGAATATTAAAATTCGTTACTCTAACTTAACATTAAATTAATTTGTTTATAATCAGGTTTAAAAATCGGTAATTAATCTCAACTTAAGCGTTTAATTTTCAAATGCGGTAATAACTTTGTTAATTTGATGATCAACTTACAAATGGGGTTCACTATATCACGTAAAAAGTATGAATTTTTATATTTATATTTAGTTACAGAAGACAAGTAAGCAACTTAAAATAACAAACAGAGGCCGCCCCCTGTTCTTGCAAAAATATCTTTTCATAAAAGAAAATTTGACACAAAAATATTATAAATATATTTTAGAAAATATTTTCAGGCAATTAAAATGGTCACCTGAATGCAATAAATAGACATTTCTATAGGTGGCAACAAAATAAATGTAATTGGAAATATTAGAAAATGAAAAGCTACGTAATATTCATCGCATCTATTTCAATTCCTTTGATGGGTTTACACAAGAAAATAAATTCTACTAGTGAATGTGAGATTAATTTTAGTCTATGGATGATTTTTTTAAAACTTTATTAATTGTAATCTAATCGGTGATTATTTTTTATATAAATTTATTATTTATATTTATTTATTGTTTAATTGCTTTAAATGAATAAACACTATAGGTCTTGACTTGCACCATTTGTTCCGTTATATGTTAGACAATCCTCTTGTCCTATTCTTTTGTTAAGTCTGCTAAAGTAGAAGGTGTTCAATCATGCGGTCGAAAATATCGTCCCGGATTATTTGGGACCCCTGAAACCTGCTCGCCTTCTTATGCTTCCGCAAACAGCTGCGTACCGGGGCTTAACCCTAAGCACTTTCACGCCCCTTTCCCGGATTAGACAAGCGCATTAGACGAGCACTTACAGCCAGGAATTCGCCTTGCACTCTATCCACGGAGTTTTTCCCAATTTATATCCTCTGTACTCAATTGGCAGATAGGTATAGATCGTGGGTCTCTGAATGAATAAACGAAAATGAAAAAAAGGAAAAACGAAACAGAAAGAGCTTATCGGTATTATAAGGTTGAATTGTCTGTGATAGCTTTGGTTTTGAGAGTAACGGTGGTATAGAATAACACTGTTATACGTTCAATCATGTAACTTAAAGGATAATATAGCTATTTATAGTAAGAAATTGTCACGTGGAATTTCGGGAAAACTTGTATTAGTTTACCTGCATACCCAAGTTACAATTTTTGATTCCAATGATGGACCAACACAATCTTGATGGTAACCATGAATAATTCCATCATGAACCATTATATATTTGATGGTAGCCAACACAAGAAACCATCACTCCGATGTAGGAATTCGAACTGATTAATGATGGTGCAACATAAGAATATGCAGTTGTGTTGATGGTTTGTTCATATTGAACCATCAGAAATTTCCATCCTACTTTTTTAGAAATAAAATGTTGGAACGATCATGAGCAACCATCATCCCAATGTAGGAATTTGGACAGATTTATGATGGTCCAACATAAAAAAAATTAAAAAAATTATTTTAAAGGGGGAAATTCCTGAGAACCAACAAGAATTCCCTCTAAACCATCATGGAAATGTATAATTAGAACCATCATGGATTGTTGGTCCATGAGAATCAAACTTCTCTTGATGATTAACCATCATATTATTAAAGTAACATTTGCTATCAGGAATTGATGGAAGTTTGTTGGCGTATCAAAAACCATGAACGCATAATAGAAAATGTTGGATGATGGTGACCATCAAATGATGTTGGACCATCATGAATCGCACTGAAAACAACATAAACCATCAAAAAGCTTTGATGGAATAATCCAGAATTTTGAGGCTATGGTAGGTTTATTTTTGTGCTAATCTGCCACCATCCATTTTACTCTTAGATTAAGAATTTTAAACATTCTTTGCTACATCCAATAAATATTTGAAAAAAGAATCCACAACTCTTGCTTATTGTGATAACAATCAGCTGTAATTGCACTTACAGCAATTATTGAAACATTGCTATGCTATATTTCGCGAATTTAAAATTAAATACCTAAGCGGTCGGGTTACCGAATGAATAATGAAAATGAAAAGGAAAACGAAACAGAAAGAAGAGCTTAGCAGTATTAGAGGGTTGAATTGTCAGTGATAGATTTTTTTTAGAGTAGTGTTAATTCAGAATAACATTATGTGTTCATTTATGTCTCATAAGAAAGAAAATGACTATGTGTACAGAAAAAGGCTTAGCTCAGTGTTAACCTGCATCTAATCATTCGATTCTCAAAATGCAAATGTGAAACATATTTTGCTACACGTATTTCTTTAAAATAGATAATAAAGTAATTGCAAATTCTGCATTAAGTTTTCTGAGTTAAGTGGGAAAGATAATTTAAAAGTATATAAATGAATTATGATTTTAATACTAAAAGAAAACAAAAGAATTTCAAAAAAAGAATAAATGTAGCAATAAAGGAAACGAAGGAAATAAAAATGAAAATATGACCACCGACGCCGACGTTTTCAGGGGGTACCGGCCCCGGTAGCCATAAAGCAAAACCTTTTCTATTGAGAGAGAGGCAAATGCCTAAATTAATTCCCTCAGTACCCCGAAGGTTTTGTATAGAAGTCCAGGAAAAAACATGAAAAACATAGAACCAGTTCAGAAAAGAAACTCATATAAGTAAGTTCAAATAAGTCATTTGAGTTTCTTTTCTGAATTGGTTCTATGTTTTTCATGTTTTTTCCTGGACTTCTATACAAAACCTTCGGGGTACTGAGGGAGTTAAATTAGGCATTTGCCTCTCTCTCTCTAAAGAAAGGGGTTTTTGTATGGCTACCGGGGCCGGTACCCCCTGAAAACGTCGGCTTCGGTGGTCATATTTTTATTTTTATTTCCTTCGTTTCCTTTAATGCTAAAATTATGATTTTAATGTATCATTTGTAATAGGTCATGAATATCACTAAATAATGTAACTGTGGGATACTAAACTCTTTTCTCAACTTCAACATTCTGCACCATCATATTTCTTTAAAATTTATTTCTTCCATTTTCATATTATAACAGAGAAATTTTAATTAAAATAATTTTAAATTTAATCGTATTTTAACAAACACATTTATGTATTTAGAATAAAAGTTTACGGACTAATAATATTAGTCCTTTCGAAAAATTCGATCAAAAAAATATTTTTCATAGAATGCAAGCAACTTTTTTATAGAATGTTCTTAGAAAAGTTCGGGGTTGGTGTCGAACATTTCAGTTGCTGACTCTACCTCATCTCTGATCTAAAAGTATATTGTAATAAAATGGATTACATGTCACAGTTAGTTTTATTTTATTTTATAACTGTCGTTGAACAGCTGACCCAATTTTGGGTTTACAACTACTATTGTTCAATTCCGTAGACTTGTAATTTTGAAGACAATCCAAAAGACAAGGGAGCTTCTGGATCAAGTATTAGAAGAAATTTGACTTTATGGGGGATTTTTTGATTGAACTAGCCCCCTATTTGTGTTACATGAAGAGGAAAACCAAGAAAACTTCCCACGGTTAGCCTGACGGTAAGGGGATTCTAACCCATGATTCGTCTACCACTGAGGATATTTTACCTCAGCATTGTGGTCAGTGCAAGCTAGGTGCAGAATTCGTCTCAATCAGTATTTACTGGGATTCAACTCGGTTCACCTCATTGGAACGCGAACGTTTTATCCCCTAAGCTACCACGACTCTTCCCAGTAAGTTATAGAAAATAGAAACTTTTCTAACAAAGCTGTAAAAAACATTGAAACACTCTGGTTTGTAGGGCTCTGGGCCCATGTCCAAGAGGTCTTAGGTTCTGATCCACGCTGGCTGAAGACTCCCAGAGTAGTTAACAGTTACTGATGTACGTTTTATCTGTCGGGTCACAAAGTCTGCCATTTTCCCGTAACAAAGCAAACATCTTACCTCTTGGGGTACTGATCCATGAGTTTTCTTGTCTTCTGGATTGATTCAAAATTATAAGACTACGGAGTTGAACATTAGTAGTCGTGAACCCAAAATTGGGTCGGCTGTTCAAAATAAAATATAAAATAAAAACACGGCTTCAAATTTTTGCACATTGAAACTGGCAACATCCGTACCTTATACCGACAAATATAATTTACACAAGATCTTAGCAGGCTATAGACAAAATTTTACATTAAAAAGAAATGTTGAATATACAAGAGAGAAAATAAAATCTATCATAAAGGAAAAAGTAGATTAATATTTTATATTAATTCGCAAATAATAAGCATTTAAAATATAGCATTAAATTAAGAAGAGTTTGCGTTTTCTTCTCTATTATTATAAAATGTTTTTTGATAAATAACAAATAAATAGTGTTCGTTTTCATTTTGTCCGATCTTCGCCAATCAACCAGTATATTAATTCATGCATGCGTGTTATACCTTATTACACTGACCTCAAATTTAATAACAGAAATAATTAAGGAATTAAACAAAGATTTCATTTATTATATGAAGTAATTAGAGTGTAAAGTTAATTTTTTTTTCTCCCGTTTTCGTAAATTAGTCTTTATATTATACGATGTAAACATGTATCTGATAGATTAAATGTCCCTTAAAACCGTAAACAAAAGTGAATCAGTAATATCACCAAAAATATTTCCAAATTGTAAAAATTAGAACATTCAGATGAATTAAATACGATAAAAAAATTTGTAAAAAGAAAAAGATTGGATTCGAATTTGTTTAAAAAGATTTGGCGATAATGAAGAAAATTGTCTATTTTGATCTTAATATATGTTTCTGCTAATAATCAGAGAGGTCGCCACCATAGCACGCTTGAGCACAATAGTTTCATTTTTTAAAACATGATGGCTCAGTAAAATAATGCATTCGCAATTCTTAAATCTTTGTAAATACTTTTTTTGCAGTATTTATTCTTGGTATTTTATGTAATATTATTCTAAACAGATTTTGGTGAAGCAATGTTTCTTTTTCTAAAATATTTCCTTCAATTCCACTATTTCAATGCACAAGTTTAAGGCTAACTTAATATAATTCTCTTTAAACAATATTAATTAATTCAAATAAATTAATTTAATTTTTTAATAATCAATTAATTAATTTAAATATTAATTTTATTTAAAACGTAAATAAAAATTATAACTTTAATTTCAAAACATTACCTCACTTGTTTTACAAAATTCTACACCCCATAAAATATCGCATACTATCCGATGCATGCACTTTTTTTTTTTTTTCACTTTTCAGATTTTAAAATTTATGGATATAATAACTTAATAATTTTTGTTTTCACAAAAATTTCATCACACTGAAGTACTTTATAGCTTCAATTTACCTTCCATTTTAAATGTTCCTTTTTTTGATATCATATTTGAGACATTTTTAAAGTTGACTTTATCGAACGAATTTATTTTTGGCGACCCAAGTCAAACGAGTCACCTCCCAAAATGTTTTCTACAATAAATACGATTTCGTTTATCGCCATATACTGCTGGAAATGTGATTTAATAGTATAATTTGAACTATGAGGAAAAGTTTTTATTATTGCCTCTTCAAATAATTTTACCTTCCTTATACTCAATCTCTTTAAAAATAACAATTAATCAGTCCATTTTTTAAGATTCTAAAGACTGAGTTTCCATTATGATTTAACTATACATAATTATAGTCTTATTTGATATATAGTACAAAGTAAAAATCTGTGGTGCTGCCATCTACTGTAAAACTTTAAAACAATTATTTTGCACAATAAAATTTATAGAATTCAACATCGCTCAGTTGAGAAAAATAAGGGTAGACAATTTTTCCATTTTAAAACTTAAAACTATCATTATAAATCTATCTAAAGAAATATTCAGCATTAAAGGTCAATGTTTTAATAATGTAAATGACACAAATTGTAACTTATATTTCAATTTGCAAAGACCATGAAAATTCTTACAGTACCTAGAAAAGAAAGAGAATATACTAGAGACTATTTAGAGCATGGGGGAAACTAAGAAAACGCTGAAAATTTATATTAAAAATTAGTTTAAAAAATTTGTTTCGTTTGATAACTTCAAATTTCCCAAAATATGGATTTTAAATTTACAAAATTTAATTCCATGCGAGATCAATTAACTATGAATTGTGGCCAAATTGGATAAATTGATCTATCTTCAACAGCAAGTTTTCCTTCACAAAATATTACATCTATCTAACATCCAAATTCATAATAAATAATGCAATTAAATAAAGAAAGAAGTGCGTTTCAAAAATTATTTTCTATAACACCTATGAAATTACTTCAATAAAGTATATTTTTATAAAACAAAACTTACACTTGAAGTAACTAATCCTTAATCTGAAATTACGTTGAAACAAATTTAAATTTGGTCTTTGAATTCAAAATTTATTGGTAACAATAAATGTCGTGTCCCTCCTAACTATTTTAGTTCATAGAAATTAATTGATCTGTCACAGCTTTAACTGAGTGATAAAATTAATTTGCCAAGAATGAGACATCCAAGTAGGGAAAATACAAAAATACTATGGAATTTTAACTAATTACTTCTGAGGAAACACATCTGAAAATACCAGGACCTGTTTGATTGCCGTCGGATATAAAAGGGAGTTTTTATAAACACCCCCAAGTTTGAAAGCTCTGATGTATTTAGTTCGTCCCTCAGTAGTGATTCGTCATAATTCTGTAACATTTCTGTTTTTTTCCTCTCTCAAGCACTTAATTGGAACCCACAATTTGCATACTTTCCTAAACTTATTCTTGGCAAGTACATTAAAAAAATATACAAAGTTATTACAGAACTTCATGAGTGGGAAATGACTCAAAAGCAAACAAAGTACTTTTTTTATTTATTACTAAATTTATGTAGCTTTGTCTAATTTTAAATTGTCAAAGACTAATATTAATTTATCAATTAAATGAAGAATTGGTAAAACTTTAATTTTCAAATTTACTACTTTTCAACCTGATAAAAGGAAATTTGGGGGCATTTACTTTTTCCAAACGTGTCATAATTGTTTTTAAAAACTTTATTTCCCATTAAAAAAAAAAAAAAAAATCATTGAGCTTCATAAAAAAATTTGGTTAGTTTTAAAAAATAGTAAAAAAAATAAAAATCTACGTATATTAAGTGCCCAGAAATAGGCGCTCATTCTAGAGACTTACTAGGCGTGAATGTGAAAATCTAAAGTGATTTGAACTTTAGTTTTATGTTTCAAATCACTTTCGTATTTCTCATTTATGCAATTTTGTATTTCGATTTTCTCTCTCAGGCAAGTCATGAGAATGGGCGTCTATTTTTTAGCGCTTGAAAAAATGTCGATTTCAGTTCAATCTTTATATTCTTTTAAACCAAATGAAGTTTCACTATTTACATATTATTCCGTTACGGTTATTCTCAAAAGCTATTGCAAACTTGATAAAGTAAAGAACCATAGCGATTCATAAAAGTCAATGACCTCTAGATACAACTTCATACACAACTTTAAGTATGCATACTAATTCCTTGAAAAACTTTAAAATAAAGCATGTAATCAAATGTAAAAAATTTGGTGATGATTAAAGTAGTAAACGACAATTTACAGACAAAGTTAAAGATTCAGCTGGTTTAGAAACGTTAACATTCAACCTTAGTTTCGTTTGACATGACACATCAAAAAGAACTAACTGATGCTAACAAAAAATATGAGTACTTGAATAATGGCAGTACTACTTCACTTTAGTTGTTAATTAAAAAGCAAATACACACGAAATATTTCACGAAAATTTTATCAGTATGTGCAGTTTCTCAAAAATTATTTGGAAATTACAAACTATTTGGAAATTACAAACCTGACAAATTCGAAGTATTTATAGTAAAAATCCCTTACACGAAAAAAAATGTTTAAGCATAATTCTTCAGTTTTCAGATTATAGATAAATTTAAATTAGGTATTTAGAGAAGAATTTTTAAAAAAGAGTTTTCAATAAAAAAAAGTTATATTTAAAAAGTATTAATTTTAAAAATAAAGTAAAAAGAGTTTAAAAACTAAATTAACAAGAGCTTCAATATTTAAAATATAATAAATTTCAAAAAATAAAAACATTAAAATTTGAAATATTTAAAAAAAAAAGTTGAAAACGTAAAATTTCAAAAATATAAAAAATTAAAATTTAAAAATGGAAAAATCAAACTCTTAAAATACAAAAATAAAAGTAGAGTTAAAAATTGAGCTATAAATATCTATAGTCATAGATATATTGAACTATAAATATTTATAAACTGTATCTATGAACTATAAATATCGGAATAAAATTGGAAAGTAATTTAAATCTCACACATGCTTTTTTTTTTTTTTTCTTGCGCTAACTTCCATTTTCTCAAAATTCGAGATTTTATGTTACATAAATAGTTTTATTGTAATTAAACACATAATACTTATAATTAATAATAATAATAATAATGAAAGAAATCGGCAGTTTTAAAATAATTCGCTGCTATAAAAATCACAATTTTCATAAAATTAAAATTCACAACCTTTCTTGGTTTAACATATGCCAAACAAAATTAACAGCTTTTTCAGAAACATTGTTATAAATGTACGAAAAGGTAAGGGGACTTTTTGCGTTGAATTAATGCAAAAATTTATAATTTTATAATAATACTGATATATATATACATAAAAAAGCAGCTAACCATGTTTAGGCAACCATAAATAAAAAGATAATGTGTATTAAATGCTACGTCGATTAAAAAAATGCTCTGTATACCAAATATGATACTAAATACTAAATGATACTAAACTACACACACATGATACATACATGATACTAAATTAAATAGTCCAGTAAGGAAATTAAATCAAAATCAAACCTCAGTTTTTCATCCAGAACGCCTTTTCCACCCTGGGACCACATAGTTAATAAACTTTGAAGTTTTCTGTTCAGTCAGCAAACTTAGTAAAGTATCACAGCTTCAGCCATTTAAAATGTCTGTTGAAAACTATACACAATAGTCTTTTAAACCAATGAAATCATTCGTCTAGTCATAAACCACAGGGCACAACTTCATTTATTATAATAAATGATGAAAATTATAACCGCCAGTTTCTTAAACTGGAAAAAAGTTCCAAGTAAAATTTATCTAAAGTCATTCGATTCAATTCAACACAGCAAAGATTCGTGTTAAAATTCACTAAATGAGTACGGTCGTTCTCGTACAAGCAGAGCAGTTAAAAGAAACAGGTCGTTGAGAAGTTAATAGTTCTATTTTAAATAAGTGCTTAAATTAATTTCTCATGTAAGTGGCGATGACTTTCAATTTGACCCATGATCAATTAGACTTATAATTTTCACTGATGCAGAACTGGACATTAGATTCTCGGTAATCTCGCCCTGTTTTCATTTAATTATTCTTACACAAACATATGCATGCTTCTATGCTCACTATAAAAAATGGCTTTTGAAACCTTGTGAAGATGATAATAGAAGTAGTAGTACTTTATTAATTGAAGTAGTAGTTAATAGAAGTAGTAGTACTTAGAGCTTTAGAATGGGTCATTGGCGACGGTCTGTTGTTGTTCTAGTTCATTTACGTATCACTAGAGCTTCACAATGGGCTATAGGTGACGGTCTGGTAAACATCCCTGAGGATGATCCCAAGACATGCCATCATAATTTTGATCTTCTGCAGAGGGGATGGCATCTCCGCTTCGATAGCCCAATGCATGCAAAGTCGAGCCCTTTACGATAGAACAGTTCACGAGAACCAAACACGAGGAACAGTTACCGCATATTCCTAGTCCCTACGCAGACTCATCCAAGTGCTCACCCACCCGCACATTGACAGCAGCCAGAGATGCTTGACTTCGGTGATTTGCTGGGAACCGTTTCTTAAGGATCACTCCACCGAGGGACTGAGGACGGTCTGGGAAACATCCCCGAGGATGATTCAAGGTAGATGGTAGATATTTTATTTACGTTGCATAGGAGCTACACAATCAGCTATTAGCGGCGATCAGGGAAACATCTCTGAGGATGATCCGAAGACATGCCATCACAATTTTGATCCTCAGCAGAGGAGATGGCACATCAGGTTTGGTAGCCCGACACCCTGCACGCGAAGGCAAGCACTTAACGGTAAAACAGTTTAATGAGGACCAATACCGCACAACCTCGGTTCCTTTCTAAACTGATCAAAGTGGTTACCCACCCGTTTACTGACTGCAGTCAGTGATGCACTGGGAACCGTGTTTTTACGATCATTCCACTGCGGGACTCCGAGAGCGATCCAAAGACATGTTATCACAATTTGGTAGCTCGATGACCTGCGTTAGAAGGTCAAAAAATTTAAAAAGAAACGTTGACTCTAGTGGGATTATTGACATGATGAAGAATACAGAAGTTGAGAGAAGGGCAACACAAATTTGCATTGATGGTTACCGCGGATTCGAATAAGCTATCTCCAAGCTTCGGGGCGTTGATAGAACGGTGTCACAAACCCCCCAGTTAAGTCCCTTTTTTATTTTCTGTTACGTATACAGGCATGTTTGTTCATTATTCAGTACAGTGTATAAGCCCTTGTAAAGTCGAAAAACGAATAGCAAAGAGGAGAAGGACACCAAAAAAATATGCTCATAGTTACAGTGGAAATCGAACCTGCTACCTAAATGCTACAGAGCATAAAGAAAGTGAAAAGGTGAAAGCTTAGCTCGGTTTGATCCTGGGATTCAGGATTTGGCGATGAATCAATCAATTGAAGTATGACATAAATCAATAGGGGCCTTTCTGCGTCAAGGGGTTAAAGCATTTGCTGGAATATTGCTATGGAAGAAAGGTAATATATATATATATATATATAAGTTTCATAAGTAATATATATTACTTATAAAAAAAACATATAGTTACTAAAAAATCTGCTAGACTATCAGAATAATATTTGTATTAAAATATAAAACCCCAAAAATTAGTTTTATTTTTTTTTTTTTTCATTCAAAATTTATCAATGATTTTTGTAAATTAAAGAAATTTTTAAGACGGATAACTGTTTTTCTTATATCTAAATCACTACAAATAAGTACAAATTTGAAAAATTATTGTTTTGAAATATTGTTTGTAAGGCCATGTTTGTAAGATTTTACTTTTAACGCAGAGAAGAACACCAGTGTTTCATGCTGGTGTTGCACAACTTTAAACTATTAAAATGCTAAATACAATACTTTTCATTTGTTTTGGCCTATATTTTTGCAAAATAATGGGAAAAATAGGTTTAATAAAATACTGATTCAAAGGGTTAAAGCGCATGCTGAGGGTTCGATTCCCATTCAGAATCTTTTTTATTTTCTCTGTGATATTCTTCTACGGGCCGTCATCCATTCTATGCCTTCTATGGGCCGTCAGAAAGACAAGCAAAAATTCTAATTTAACACAATATGTTTGCAGTACATGAAAAATAATTTGGTACTCTCACATTTAGTACTTAGTTTTTTCAGGCATCGCTCTAACTATAGGAAGCTATTTCAGGCAATATTTTCAAAAAAATTCTTGACAAATTTATTTATTGTTTCCATTAGTTACGTGTAGAACAAATTGTAGATTCATCCTATGATTTGTATTATCAATTCTAAACCGTTGTATATATAGGTAAGGTAAATTATAATTACCTCGTACTAGAGTTGCACAATGGACTATTGACGAAGGTCTGGTAAACATACTTAAGGATAACATAATTCTGGGATAACATGCATACATCACAACCCGTTTTACAGGGAGGATACACTTACACACCATCCATCTGCAGATCGTAATTTTGATCTGAACTAGAGCACGATCAATCTCCGATCCAGTATCACTAGAGGTAATGATTTTTAATAACAATATAACCAGGAAAATACGAGAAAATCAAGGCGCTACTTATCCGGATTAAACAAATTACAAACAAGGCTCAGTGTTAATAAGCCGAAAGATCGGTATGAGCGCTGCATATAGCTGAGAGTTGTAGTCTGATAGTACATAGCTGGCACTTACAATAAAAGTAGATAATAACAACTTGATGAAAATTTCGAAACCCCCATCTTGTTAGAATAAAATAAGTGCAGGAGGGAATTATGAAGGGAAAAGGGAAATTATGGAATTTTGCATGTATGCAAGAAATTCTGTTATAAACGATAAATAATGTAAGTTTTTAAAAAATAAAATATATTTGTATATTTAATTTTACGCAATATATGGCAGCACAATTGAATAATTTAAATAACAAAACAATTAGCAATGAAAACCGAAACATATATACATAACATATATTAAATAACAAAATATGTTTTACATTGAAGGAAAAAACTAGCAAAATTGTGTTTAAACTATTATTTCAAAAAGATATCAAATTGTGAAAAAATAGTTATAAAATATTAAAATTTACATCTCTTTTAAGGTATCAAATAATAATATTTAAGCCGGTGCAAATTTAAGAGATGATTGAATTAAGAAAGAAAAAAATGCAGAGGCCTTCACAGCCAATAAGCTCCATAGCTTTCCCCCAAACATTCAAAACCGTGACGATCGCAAGCTCGATTTCTGCCGTAACCTTGAATAGTTTAGATAACCTGAAGTTTGCGCTATCTGTTTTACAAATTGAGTGAAGTTTCACACATTTATAACACACAGCTGTAGATTTAAGTTTAATTTTATTGGTAAAATCGACGGCAATTAATTTCGGGAGCAATAATCTATCGGTCTCACCGGTTTATGTGACTTTATAATATTCATTCGGGTAATTCATATCATACATCATTCATGCAATATTTTTTGCGTACATTATGGTAATTCACTTTGTTTTTGTTAATTTATTTCATATGTGCAAAATTTTCAGATTCTTTTACGCTTTCAATTAATTTGTGTTATTTTTAAGTCTATCAACTTTTATTTATATACAGTGAATTGCTATGATGACCCTCACTATGAAATATTTATTACATATAGAAAAACAGGGGAATTATGGAGTTTTGCTTGCATTTATGAAATTCTGTTATAAACGATAAATAATTTTAGTTCCGAAAAAAAATATAAAATATTTGTACATTTAGTTTTATGCGATAGATGTCAGCACCACTTGAAATATGGGTTTTGTTGTTTTATGCAGATTTTATCTAAGACAAAAACTTCTTAAAAGAAATGAAGATATAATAAATCTATAAAATGATTTTAAAGTTAAAAGACGTGGCATATGATATTCAGTTTTTGAAACAGAAATTACTGTTATAATGTTGCACTGAATATACATTTATTACAATGTTATTTCAATCATCCTTTCTCGAAAAAACAGCAAATAATGATTACGGTTGTAATTTCTTCTACAAAAGAATTTCATAAATCATTAATATTATAGACCCATTTCTTCATTATCTATTATGAAATTAAATATGATGAATTGATATTTCAATTATTAACAACCGTAAAATATCTCATATTCAGGACACAAAACGTGAAAGATAGAATTTTTATAATGATTTATGCTAATAATTTATAGTTATGAAGATTTCTCACATCGAGTACCTACGGAAAAAAACCTGCTTTTTAAGCTATTTCCAAATGACTGGAACTACTAATCAGAATTCTGAAAAGTACAGATTTTTGGTTTAAATTATTATTTTTTTTAATAGGTAGTTAATTTCAAAACTAGAAAATTTAGGTACATTCTTTATTGTAAGTTATAAGAAGGGGTAAAACAATTTTATACAAAATAAAATAAGGGATAAATGAAATAGGATCTGATCATCATAAAGGGGGGAGAAGGGAGGAAGAATTTTAAGTTTAATTTTGGTGGCGCCATCTTTGAAATTTCGCTGAAAACTAAATACGGTGAAACTAATTTTCACTTTAATAACAGCTAATATATTATTTAGCCTTTATTATCAATTATGCTCATTACCCCAATACATATAAAATATTAAAATAAATCTTTTTTAAATTTTTATAATATCTCATAAAGAACAAATCATCCAAATTTGAAAATTCTATCCTGATAAAAACGCGTCATTAAGCATTGCTGTCAATTAGGTTTATTATACCTAGTTACAAAACTTTTTAATAATAAAATATCGAAATGAAATTTTTTTTAGCTTGTTCTATTTATTTTATAAAGAACTCTTGTTTCAAATTTGAAACTTCATTCTTTGTAAAAATTTAACATTTCCGTCAATAAGTTAATAATCCCCTAATTTCCCATAAATTTCCAAAATGAAACTTTTTAACAGGACGGCATACACAAACTGGTTGCTTAGCGGTTCCATATAAACGGATACCTATAGTTTGTATATGTAAAGGACTCAGCCATTCATCTGGAATGGGGACTATGGTTACGAGGTAAAACTATTTCAAGTGGGGGTGTTGGGTCATTTTTTAAGACAGGCTTTGGATCGGGTTGGTGAAAGAAAGGGAATGAGAAAGAAGCTCCCCTCTTTGAAATGCGCTGTTTCCTGTTTCCATAGCAGCAGACGGCGTTAGACTTCGTGGCGAGGGGAGTTCTTTCTTTAGACAAACTATACACGAATTCACTTCCTTCCGGTTAAACAGCCCAATACCGGGTGGCAAACACTTGAGTGGAATGGATTGTTTGGCTCCCCCAATAATTACAAAATATCGAAATGAAACTTTTATTTATTTATTATTATTATTAATTTTCTCCTCTTTCTGGTAAGATCAAAATTCGATGATTCTATCTTGGTAGAAATGTACTTTTAATAATTACTGTTAACTAGGCTACACAAATGTGGAAAGGAAATTTACTATATTTATTTCATTACTACTATTTATTTCTGTTTATTACATTCAAAACGTTTACCTACCCATGTTCCAATAATAAACATGGATTTTGAGTTTGAAATAAACGAACAACAAGTTCAAAAAATATTTTTTTCATAGATTTAGATTTCATATCGCAAAGTCTCTAATAATTGAGTCTCTAATAATCTCTGAAATTCCAATAATTGAGAGAAAAATTCTTACGGATAAGATGACGGTGTTCAAGCAGTGCTATACTTTTATTTGTGTTATTTGACAATGATGGAAATGAAAATGTCAAAGAAGATTTTCAATAGCAATGGTAATTTAATAGATTCTTAGTATTGATAGTTTCGACTTCCTAATTCTTTTCATTCATATTATTTTCCTAGATGCATTACTATATAAATAACCAAATGAGACATTTTTTTATTTGCCTCATTCATAAATTTTGCTTACTATTAGCTCCATGTCCAAGAAATAGATAACGATACAAAAAATCTTCTTAGAAAATGTTTCTTATTAAGATTTTGAAGATATAGATATTTGTCTTCCTGACAAACCAAGGAATTTAATAATTACGGAAAAGACAGAAGAAAATATTTTTTCCTGTTATTACACTCTGTGTTTGTGGAGAAGTGCATATCGTTTATAAAAGTGTTGTCAACGTCAATTATATCCAGGATCAGTTGCGAATAAAAAAAAATGGAAGGGATTGTAAGTCCAAGCAGGACGATGAAATTTGATGAACCAAAAGTGTTGGAAAAGCTTGAAATAATTTTGTTAAAATGACCTGGATAAAAAAAAAAATTGAATAAATTGTAAACTCGAGCAAGAAGATGAAATTTGACGTGACAAAAAAATTGGAAAAGCTTGAAATAATTTTGTTAAAATAACCTGAACTCATTAAATGTGCTCCTATTGTTGTATTTTTTAAACTAATCCCAGAGAATATATAGAATATCTCGTAAATACTGAAACACAACTGACGCAATCGTAACCACCGTAAAAAAAGTTCAACGAAATTCCCTGCCTCGATATTTCTTTCAAGTTTCCTCATGTTCACTCGCAAACACAAAACATTTAGCTTCCCCCATAAGTAAGATGATTTCAAACTGCCCTTAATTTTCATCAGCTCGAGTACCACGAGATATAAGTCTGCTTAAAATCTCCTGCGAGAAGAAGAACAGTTGCTCCACCCAAAATATATTTAAGTTATGTCATTCTTTGCACACATTCTAATTAGCCAATAAGTATTAGAAATGATTGATATAAGTCCAAAAAATATACGGCTGAAAAATAAAATAAAAGAAAGAAACATTTGAGGCTTTTCCAATTAGGCTGGTTCAATGCAAGATGGAGGCGAGATTTAAAAAAAATGCCAGATTTTCCAATTAGACTAAAGCGTATCCGTGATGGCTCAGGAGATATCCTCAGTGGTTGGCGGCTCATAGGTTTGAGTCCACTTGCCATCAGGCTAACCGTGGGAGGTTCTCGTGGTATTCCTCTCCATGTAACGCAAATGCGGGTTAGTTCCATCACAAAGTTCTCAACGAAGGCAAATTTCTCCCAATACTTGATCCAGGAGTTTCCTTGTTTTCTGGATTAGGTTAAAAATTACAAGGCCACGGAGTTGAACTTTGGTAATCGTAAACCCAAATATTGGGTCGGCTGTTCAACGACGGTTATAAAATAAAAAATTAGACTAAAGCGAACCTTGATGGGTCAGGGCATAGAGCGTTTACCTTACAATGATGAACAGCATTCAAATCCTACAGATGGCTGGTCGATACGAAATCTGCATCCAGCTGTCACCGACCACAGCGCTGCCCTAAAATATACTCAGTGGTAGACGTATTGTGAGTTATACTCCCCATACCATCAGGCTAACCGTGGTAGGTTTCGTGGTTTTCCTCTCCATATATGTTACGCAAACGCGGGTTAGTTTTAATAAAAATCGATCACGAAGGTAAATTTCTCCCAATACATGATCCAGGAGTTCCCTCGTCTTCTGGATTGGGTTCAAATTTAAACAGCTACGGATTTGAACATTAGTAGTCTTATACTCACAGCATTTTGTCGGTTGTTCAAAGACGTTTGCAAAATAAAATTAGCCTAAAACATTTTTATTATATGACATAAAATATGAATTTAGTAAATTTTAAAACACACTAAAAATATTAACATTTATGTATTTATTTTCTTAAACAATAAATGCTTATGTGTAGTCATTGAATTATTCTTATATTACATAAAATATAAATTTAGTGAATTTTAAAATTCGCTAAAAAAACTAGCACTCATTTATTTTCTTAAACAATGAATGCTTATAGCATTTTGCATTAAAGAGTGTACTTATTAAATTGTTAAATTTTAATGAAATAAATTTAAATTTACGATGAATAATCTAAAGCAATACGTTTTGAATTAAATTTAAAACGTGTCAGATTTCCTTCTGCAACAGGTGAGCTTGACAATCAGTAAAGGATTATTTAAGAGAGCTGCTTAGAGTGAAAAGAAAAACTTCTCATAATTTAACAGAAAATGAATTTTAAAGAAGAGAGAAAACGAAACATCTCTCTTTTCACCTAATACATACATTCAACGGCAGTTTAAAAAATAGTAATTAATAAGCATGTATTTAATTAACACATTTTTAAAAATACTGTAAATAAACTTGATTTGAAATTTTTATAGAATGCATAATTAGAGCCTAATACAAAAATTAAAAATGCAATGTTTGATCGAATTTATTATATTTCTAAATAAAATATTTTGCTGGATAACTGCTTCAGATAAGTAAACGCATAGTGATCTTTTTTATGATAAAATTAGAAGGAAAAAATAACGTTAATTAGGCTTTAAAATTTTTGTTTGATTAATTCAAGTGACATCATATTTAAAAAGAAAAAAAAATGATTTGCAAAGGTTATTTTCTCCAAATATTAAATTTAAAATATTAATTGATAAATTAAATTTTTCATCAAATATATTTTAAATTAAATATATTTTATTGTATTTAATTTAAACGAATTTATTTAGATTTAATATTAAATCTAATTAAATCCTTTAATATTTATTTAAGAGCCTTTAAAGTAGGGGGAAAAAAAAAGAGAAAACGTTTAATATTATAAATTTTGACAAAACATTATGAAGTGCAAACGGGAATAAAAACGCCATGGCAGTATTATCGCCAGAAGAAATCAAAGTCGTAATAATCATATTAGATAAAGATAACCTCTAAGCCTCTGAAAGGAAAAGTGTGTTTTGGAGATTTTTTGAAGAAAAAAAAATCTTTGTTATAGGATGGTTTTAAGATTGGGCTTTTGAAAACTCAATATTTAAGATTTCATTAATCAGAAGGATTCTGAAATATGTATATTAAGGATATAATATGTATATTATATAATGAAAATATGTCATATACAGTATTCTCTCGATATCTCAAAGTTGAAGGGACGCTAAAAAAAAATAAATTCGAAACAGCGCGTTTTCGAGATAAAAAAACAAAAAATATTTTAAAAAATTGAATAATATATTCTAAAACATTACTCTAAAATGTAGTCATGAAACAAAAGAATAATTAATATTACACAAGCATGTAATGATAAGTAATGATACAACAATGATAATTTTATTTCTGAAAGTAAGACAGGAACAATTGGGCATCAAATGTAAAATAATTGTTTTACAATAACATTGTGATTTTTCTGAAGAAATTAAATTTCTATTTCGGAAAAAATAAGACACAACAAGACTTTGAGAAGAATTTCTTCGACATAAGAATTCAAATTAACATTAGTTTGATGTATAACTCCAAGGGGAATAATATTTTTTTGACATAACAATGTTTCGAGAAATCGAGAGTATACTGTATATAAATATCATGCTCAAAAACAGTATTTTTTAAATAAAAAAAACCAATAAAAATAAAATATTTAAAATTATTTACTTAACATAAATTTAAAACAAATTGTAATTGTACATTAGTAATTTAATATAACGTAAGCATTAAATAATTTTTACAAGACTATATACTTACTTTACTCTCGAGATGTAGAGAAGAATGTATTTAAGATGCATGCAATATTAAAATTTGAATAATGCTAGATGTAGCTCTCCAAAGTAAATCAATAAGCAGTAACGCAATAACTGTCTTAGAAAACTGAAATGTAGTTTTTTTATTTAAATATAATTAAACACGTTTTACGATAAACATGAAATTAAATTTTCTTTATAGCTAAAAATTCGACTTCTGCCACACCCATACGTCACACTCGTTTATAGCGCGGCCCTATTCATGCATCCATTCATTCATACACTGATCGTAATTTTGACCTGAACCAGAGAACGATCAATCTTCAATTCCCCCATCATCCCATAGAAGTATAATTTGTTATAGGAACAAGGAGGACTTTGTGACCAGATAGATTTAACGTGCATCAGTCACCATTTACTACACGGGGAGTCTTCGACGGGCTGGAGTCGAACTCCCGTTCTCACGCACGTGGAACCCTGCCAACCAGGTTATGCAGCGACTGAAATGAGCTGAACATGTAAATCACCTATAGAGGTTTAATGTAGATGAATTATAAGTAAAATCATTGCTAAATTTAATTATGCAGGTATGACTCTAAAAAGGAAGTCGGGACTTATGAGGTAATTGAGTTAATTCTAAAGTTTAAACTGTTAGCCTACTTTAGCTCCTGGTATAGTATTGGGAGAAAGCTTGCCTTCTTGGAGGACTTTTTTGACAGAACTAGCCCGCGTCTGAGTTACATGGAGAGGAAGATCACGTGAACCTCCTATGGTTAGCCTGACGGCAAAGAGACTCTAACCCATGATCCGTCTACCAATGAGGATATTTCACGTCAGCACTGTGGTCGGTACAAGCCGGATGCGGATTCGTTTCGACCAGCTATCGCTGGGGATTCGAACCCGGTTCACTTCATTGGAAGGAGAACGCTCTATCCCCTGAGCATCACGGCTTCAAATATCACCGTTTTATTTTATAACCGTCGTTGAACAGCCAACCCAATTTCATGGGTTTACGACAGCTAATGTTCAACTCCGTAACCTTGTAATTTCGAAACCAATCCAGAAGACAAGGGAAGTCCTGGATCGAGTATTGGGAGAAATTTGCCTTCGTGGAGGCCTTTTTGATGAAGCTAACCTGCATTTGCTTTGAATGGAGAGGAAGACCACGAGAACCTCCCGTGGTTAACTTGACGGCTCGGGGACTCTGACCCATGATCCGTCTACCACTGAGGATATTTCACGTTAGCACTATGGTCAGTGCAAGCCGGATGCGGAGTTCGTATCGACTGGGATTCGAACCCGTTTCACCTCATTACTCATCTGATTGGTATTCCCCTGAGCCATCACGGCTTCAAATTTCACCGTTTGTAATTTTTGGGATTACATTATTGCATGCTTGGGGATTCTTCCGAATTCAATTCTTGTTTGTTTCGTTGTGATTTAAATTGAAAGAACGCGTTATATTGTAATCACTACAAGTATAATAATATTTGATGGAGCCTTTTTTGAAGCATAGGCCTGAAAATTTATCGGAAATAGTCTAACCCGTAAGTTCTTACGACGATTTTAAACCTCCTAGCGCCATCTGTCCTTAGCTTTACACCATCAACCATGCATATGTAAAGAACTTCGATTTTCCTTTTTTTGTGGTATTCGCTCTCAGGTGCGCTTTTCTCAGCTTAAGCAGTTTGTCTTGCAGTTCAACAATAGTTAGTTCTTCTCTGAGACAGATAATCCCCATTTCTTAAGCCTGCTGAAGCGAGAATATCCCTCGCAATGTGTTTTCGTTGTTCCGCAAGCCATGCACTATTGCTCTGGCAAGGTGAATTAAAGGGAGATAAATTTCAATCTCGGACGATGTATTATAGCTTCCGAGGAAGATATCCCCCTACTACGATAGAACTTTTCCCTACCTTCAAATTGATGAAGAAGAAGTGCCGTATATTCCCCTTTTCTTTACTCTAAGGTGAAAAAAAGGCTAACGTGTAAGGCGATGGTTTTTAGGGATTTTTTTTTTCTAAATGAAGGGAAAAAGATCGGTAGACTTTTTAATCTCTTTTTAGCCTGATTGAAGGGGAAATTGTTTTTAAGCCGTGTGGATTCTTTTGTGATAAAAGGAGTATAAATTTTCTTCTCGTAGATACGTTGTTGGAAATCTCTTGGAAAAGATGGAATTTTAAATATTTTTCTTTATTAATATGGAGTTTGGTTACGATTTTCTGTAAACTAATAGTACTCGGTATGTTTAGAGCGATTTTAATGGTTAAACGGAGCTTTTAGAATTAATATTAACAGTGAGTTTATTGCTTTTGGAGCCGAATATTTTTTTTCTTCTTTTTAGTTTCAGAAAATCATATTTTTATTGGTTAAGGAGCAATTTAAAGAATCGAATTTTTGTTTATTTTAAAAACAATTAAAGAAATCGAATTTTCATTGATTTTCGAACAATTATATATTTATAAAAAAAAAAAGACTTTATTGGTTTTGAAGCAATTCAAAGAATCAAATTTATTTAGGTTCTGAAAGAATTCGAAGAAAATTATTTTTTTTTTTTTTTTTTTTTTTTTTTTGGTTTTAGGGCATTTTAAGGAATTAATTTTTTATTCCTTTTAAAGCAATTTAAAATAAAAAATCAAATTTTATAGGTTTTGGAGGAGTTCGAAGCAGTAGATATTTTATACTTTTAGAACAGTTTGAAGTAGTAAATTTTAATTATGGATTTTTTTCTTTTTTAGGAACAATTTGTGAAACACTTGACAACCTGATATATAATTAGAGATCAAATATTTCAGTTGCAACAAAACGAATTGCTAAATTACCATGGTCTCTTTCCAGTGTGAAAGTGTTATATCGAAATGAAAAATTAATAAATTAATCGATTCTAAATTTTTAAGCGAAGATTTTTTTCCTAGATTTAATTTCTGATTTCTGCCGGCCAGGTGGCCGAGCGGTTAGCGCGCCTGACTTCGAAGCCATTGGCTACGGATTTGAATCCCGCTCTGGGCATGAATGTTTCTCTCTCGCTTTGTTCCGTCCTCTGCTGTGTGTGATGTGTGAATGTGGCCCACCCTATAAACGGGTTTGTGGCAGTGTGGCGTGGGCAATGTTGCTCGCCTCCGTGACTTTGGTTCACAGGTGCCCAGTTTGGAAGCTCATGTTTCTACATGAACTTCCAAACTTAGCATTTTAGAGTTCGTCCAGAAGCCTGTTTTGGAGGGCTGATAAAGTGAATAAAATTGCAATAAACTATTGTAAATATCTATGCTCAAGACATAGCATTTCAAAGGAGCTTCAATTAACACCACAACATTTCAAATCATTGGTTGCAAAACTGTTTCAATTGATGTTTGTCCTCTTGTCGTCGGATTGGTTTTCAAATCCTGCCTATATACGTGTTTCAAGGTGTCAAAAAATACTTTTCCTTCTTCAGCATTCATATTTACATTGAAATCACTGTCAAGACAGTAATTATAAGTTAATAATAAAAAGAATATGATAATTCTCTTTCATTCACATTTTAAGAAGTATTTATGGGATCTCTCTGGTCCCATATCTCAAAAATAAATTCACCAACTTAGTGCATAACAAAATTAAAAGTGAAAAAAGAAATTCTAAAAAAATTATCAAACAGAAGCGGTCACCATAGCAACGCATACAATGACGACGCATGCGCTGTTTACTATTACTCTTGAACACAGTTGAAAAGTGCGATGACTTCCAGATAAGGTGCGCACGCCATAAACACCTATTTCGCCAATGGGTAATGATTTTAAATAATTAAAACTGTTAAAGTTAAAATTTTTATCTGTTAGAGTAACACCACATTCCACATTCTGTAAAATTATTTATGTCAAACTTTCAATTGTGCATTTTGTGTTTAAAAATTTGTAGTTCGCAAAAATAGTTAGGCAGTTAATAATCAAATTAGTATTCAAAAAATCTAAAATTTTATTTCAATGTTTTTTAAATACAATATATTATAATTACTTCATTAATACTTGTACAGCCAGTTTCGATGTTGATAAGAAACATCAGACTCATCATAAAGAACAGTAATTTTATATGTTTCTCTCATACATTTACGTATATAATAAAGATAAAAACACATTACTATATAAGCTATAGATATCAATTTTGTATTAAAAGTATAACACAACACAAAAAAGATTTATAAAAGATAACTGCAATTTGAATAGCACATTTATGATACAATGAGAAAAGTTTTAGTTTAGTTAATATTGCAAAATACTTTTAATTACTTGTTAACATATAACAATTTATACGAAAGAGAAAAATTCATGCAAAACTTAAAAGTACACTGAGAAAAAAGTTGGGTCAAACAACCAAAATAGGGTGAAATTTACCGTGTTTCTGGTTGCATGGGAACACCAAAAAATAAAATTTTTAGCGAAGAGCTTTAGTAAAACTAACAATAATATATGATTTTACTACCATGTTAGTAAATGTTATGAAATTTGGTAATTTTGTAATAATATTTTAGAACACAGTTTCTTAAATTGCGGGTCGCAATGCCAAGCGGCTAAAAATTTTATTAGTTTTGATATTTCGTTAACTTATTATAATACTTTAAAAAAAATTTTAAGTATTTTTTAAGTATTTATACACAATGTATCTGAAAATAATTAAAAAAGACAAAGAAAAAACGAGAACGTTTCGACGTATTTCTTCATAATAGAAAGATTCATATTACTTGTTTTGCTTATGATTCAGTTTCACATGTGTCAGTTCATTTGCGCAGTGTGCCAACAAAATTTCAGTAAATATTGTGTGGTCCACACACCAAAAAGCTTAAGTAATCCTGACTTAGAAGAAGGCACTAAACCCATTTATTCAGTTAAATTCAAGCTTAAAATTTGTATTTTTACTAAATGTGGTAAAGAAAACAACATAATTTTGAAAATTAGAATATCCGGTAAAACGTTGCCACGCGAATGCAAAAAATTACCAAATGAATGGTTTAAACACCAAATATTTTGATTCTTTTGTGTAAGTTTCTTTTTTTACCAGAAACGTTGTTACCACTCAAGTATGGTAATTTTACTAGAAATTTTTTTCTCCGCGTAAAAGCTCCAATAACATAAAAACCAATATGGGAACTTTGATTTTTTATTTTTTAAAAAATATGAATCATGTATTGTTTATTTTTTAATTAAATCAAATAAAAGGAATACATAAGATCTTAAGAAATAAGAAAAAATTTAATAGTTAAAAAATGAATAATAGCAAATATTTTTTACTTTGCATTAGCTAAACTGATACATACGAAGATATATTAAACAGAATTCTATAATTAATAAGAGTTATATAAAAAAAATAATTATAACTATATATATTTTTAATAAGATAAAGATCCCTTTAGTATTTTTCAACAATTAAATCTAATTCTGAGTAAAGGAAAGTTGTAATCCGTACTTTACTTTTCAGTTTAAACTAGAAAAAAATGTTTTATCTAAGCTTAAACCAAATTAGGCCCCTATTAGACTTTTTGAAAATAAATCCTCCTATAAAAAATTAAAAAAAATAATAAGACTCAATAAAATAAGCCCTTCTCAAATATGACTTAGTTTTATTTTTTAACAGTAATGTATATATATATATATTTTTCTAAATTTTGTGTAAAAGGATCTGATATAAAAGACAAAACATAGATACAAATCTTTTTGTCAAAACTCCACTTAAGAAAATGATTTCTTACATTAATTCTGTTAAAATAGAGCTTCTAACTACTTGACATTGTTTCATAATAATCCTTTTAATTACAGAAACTTCAAATGTTTTCCCTCTTAGTTAGGAATTAAATCAATATAAATTAATTTCATTCCATGGGTTATCTTTTATTAGACTGAAATTATTATTAAAATTTAGTTACATTAATCTTCAGTGTTACATTCGTAACTTAGAATAAAATGATTTATTTAAGATTTTAATTAAATCAAACTTATGAAATTGATTGAGAGCATTAAAGTAATTTTAAATTTCGTTAAGTTATACATTAAATAACTAAAGATAAATATAAGTTTTAGTATAACCTATTTTTATAAACTATTTCATATAAATGACTAAAATATTGTTAATAACCAAGTAGTTTGATGTAAGTCCATCTAAAAACATAATTTTTGTAAATTTGTAACTATATTTACAATTGTATTATTATATTTGTACTTATACTTACAATTATTCAACAATCAGAATTTATAAATTTTGATAGATAAAAATCATCGTTGATTTATTAAAATTAATGAGTTATAAATGAGACTATCATTTTAATAAAGTTAATTACTATCGAAGTATATTTGTTATCCTTAAGTTCCTTAATTTATTATTAGAATCATTTATTATACTTTGTTTTGATAAATACACAAATATCAAAATTAGTTTAAAATTATAGAAATATCCTTGACATAAAATTATAATTATGTGATATAATTATTTTGTTAGAGTGCATAATTTCTCTTTTCAGAAAGTTTTGACAAATAACAAAGTAAAAAAATGTGTCTTAAAATAATATTTACGTAAAGTTAGCAATTTTTTATTAAATATGTTCATAATTATTCAACAATTAGAATCCCTGAAAATAGAATTATAAAACATTGATAAAAAGTTTAAATAAATTTCTAGAGTTCAAAGAAATATGCGTCTGACACCAAAAATTGCTAATTAATAAGGAAGTAATTTGATATGTAAAGCACTATAGTGTCTTAAAATACAGTTGTCGTAAAATGATTAATAATTTTCATAATTATGTTCATAATTATTCAACAATCAGAATTAAGTTAGAATTGTAAAACTCATAGATAAAAAATTAATATTAATTTGTTAAGTAATAACGTCACTTCAAAAAGTGCTATTTAAGACGTGTCTAGTAACAGGTGGTAACAGTACAATACCTATACAATTAACAAATATGGAAGACATGGTTCAAAGTATATAGAAATCGTTTTCATGTGTTTCAAACGAAATCTGGGTTACTGATTGCTTCAATGATCGAAAAATAATTGTTATCAAAATATCAAATATCTATTTTTAAACATAGGTCTATTTTTTTTTTGTAACAAAGCTGATGTACAAAGTGAGGCATTAATAGAGTTACCAACGTTAAAGGGTGATGAGCAGCGAAATTTCGTAAATTTTTAATTTATTGTTAATATTTCTTCAAATCCAAATTTGTATATGTTATCTGGTATTTTGTGAATTTATTCTATTCAAAAAGTTAAAATATATAGTTTGCAACTCAGTACCATCGTTTTTTTTAAATTTTTTTAAAAGCTGGAAAATCTGGTTTCATTTTTTTTATGAAACTCAATTGGACGGCCAAAGTGAGGTGCATCTTTGTGAACTTTGTTTCAAAACTTCCAATTTTAAGCTTGGCACACGAGCATTTACTTCTGCTATGACATTCTCTCCATACACAACACAAATGTCACGAGCAGCTTTTTTAATTTCTAATTAATATTACCTTTATTAAAAGCATAAAGATTTCGTTGAAAATGCTCGTTTTTCGCAACCTTACCCTTGATTTAAATGATCTGAAAATAAACAAAAATTAACTCGAAAAAAATTCCAGTAAAACATAACATCCTCTTCCAAGTAATCTAACATATTAGGCCAACAATCTTAATCGTCATGCGTTATATTTAATTTAAAATTAAATAAGTAGATAAAATTTTCGGGAACTTAATTAACCTAATAGGATAAGTTATATTTTAATGATAAATCTCAAAACAAACCCTAAAAATTATGAAACAGTTTTGACAAAACTTAGAGATGTTTATTTATCTTCATTTTTATTCAATATTTTTAAATAAAAGAGAATCATTTTTTTTTAAATTTAGTGTTTTGTATATTATTTGATATGCTTTAAACATGTGAAAAGTCGAATTTAATTTTACAAATGCGATTATGTTTTTTTTTTTTATTTTTTTATTTTTATTTATACTTAAGCTCATCAAATTTATTGTCCTTTAAAATCATCGAAATTAAATTATATAAAACCGTTACATATTGCGGTTAACGGTACCTCTATTAATGAAACACCTTTTATGTATTGATATTTATAGACATTAACAACGTAAGCAATTTAAACGTAAATAATTAAGATCTAGCCGTAGAAACCGTAAAGATAGATAATGCTATTTCAGAAAATGACTTGGGAGTATGCATGGAATCAATGAAAAAACATAAATATACTTATTGCTGTTCGGTAACTTACTTTATTAAGTTGACATAAATGCAGTAGGTGATCTTTTACAATAAGAAAAAAGGAAACAACAATTAATTTAAACTATTAATAAAAAATAAATATATAATATTAGATATTTAACTTTTAACCTTATGTGATATGTTTAGGATACTTATATATTTAAATGACAAATTATTTCGTTAAAAAAAATTATTATCTTTATTTTTTGCTTTAAATAGATTTTAAGTCTTTCCTTAAAATAGTTTTGTCCTGATAAAATATAAAACGTGTGGCTGTTTTATAATTAACATTAATGGAAATTGTTTCTTTTTAGAGTGCAGTTTATTTTTGAAAATTCAATTTCTAATTAAAAGTACGAAGTATATACACAAAAATGCCAACGCAGATGCCCAATATTGCTTAACGATAAATGTAGTTTTTAATGTAAAAACATTTTTAGTTAAAAATATATAAAAATATATGACGAAATTTCCTTTTTTCAACTAATACTAGTCAATCATAACAATATAAGCAATCGCAGATGCCACTCAATATTTGACCGAAATAATCAATTTTATCAAATGCTTGAGCTAAAGTCACATTGTTATCAAGTATTTAAGTAGGAATAACCCATAAAATGTCTTTTTTGGATATCAAGTAATAATACCTAAAACAAGCTTCTCAAAAAGTTTTAATTTAAAAATTTATTATTTGATAAGTCACGTATACGTTTGAGAATACTAATATGGAAAAGGAAATAACAAGCTGGCTAGTATTAATTTGTTTAGAAATTATTGAAATTGAGTAGCAAGCAAAATCGTAGAAAGTATAGTAAAGTTCTTATAAAAGTTGACATTAAAATAATATGTGTGTTTAAATAATTGTATTTTGTGTATTTAAATGTGCATTCAAGTAACAAAACAATACAAAAAGAAAAACGTGAGGAAAAATTACCTTTGCAGTCAATTAACCCTTGACTTATTTGTTATAAAATTTGCATATTGTAACGTATATTGTACCCGGCAATCATTTTCCAATAACAACGATATTCTATTATTCTAAAAACATGTTCTATTATTGTAAAGACTACTTTTATAGATAACAAACATTTAAGTTATTTGCAATAAATTTTGGAAATGTTAACGTTATTTTTGTATAATTTGTTTTCCAATAAATGCATACATTTTACATAGGAATATAATCTACCAATTTTTAAAAGGGAACTTATTTTAATTGCTTATGTACAAAATCATCACATTTTACTTTTTATTAGGACAAAACAAGAAGGCTTTTGATTGAAAAGAAGTTATATTTTTGTTTTTTATTGCTTATAGAGGATTAATTTTTGCCATAATAATAAATCATCTTCAATATAATTAATAAATTAATCATGCTAAGTATTGAATTTATGTATATTTAAGAACATAAAAAATACATTCGAATTTTAATTTTTTATTGCTTATAGATCTTTTTGTCATAAATGATATGTTCACTTTCGTGTAATAAACGAAACATTGATATTACGTAATAACTTTCATATCGATATGTTACTGTGAATGAACAAAATTGGGGGTTGTTGACTTCCACCGGTGAATGTTGACAATCACATAGTCTCTTTTGTAACTGTTCGAAGTATATACTAGGTTTAGTTAAGTGCCACTACCCGCTATGCATTTAACCGGTACTCCGAAAGCCCATGTTTCTCCTAATCTATCCTCAGATGTTAAAATATCGAATAAATAATGTCAACGAAGACATTAATATCAAATCAGATATAACAAATATTTCATACGTTCACCAAAGCGACTATGTGACTGTTGACATTCACCGTTAAAAGTCGACATTCTCTTGATTTGGGGTCCTTCACGGTAACATATATATTTAGTTGTATAATCGGATATATTTGATAACGTAAAAATATATATTAATATCTTTCATTGATTGATAGATATGTATGTTAGCTTTGGCAAACAGCTTAAGATAACAACCATCATATACATATATAATAGCTCTTATGGTTTCATTGATATGATATTGTCCCGTTTTTTGAAAACTCTGAAAATAGAGCAGTATGGATTTATTTTTACATTCAACTTGACTAGCTCATAGGAAACAATTTTATACATCCGGAAGTACCTTTTCTCTGATATATATCCTAAACACCTTTTTGAAACTTTGAATATCTTCTGTTGGTAACCTAAATAACATCCACACTGGTCTTTCCACATATAGTGAGACTCTAAATATCAACGTTGTATATCAACAATCTTATATATCACACATAAAATGACACATACACACATAAAACATACAGAAATGTTTTTGGAAGCAGAACAATTTGCATATCTGGGCGGCACGTTTCATTCGAAGTTTAATTATTTTTTTACTTCTTGTGCTCTGTCATGTTACTGCAGACTCTGCAGATTACTCGGAAGTGTTGGGAGGTAGATATACTTTCGTTTCTGGTTGTCAAGAGGGGTGGCAGTATTTGAAAAAACCTGCTGATAGGTTCAGAGATTCACTGTCAACTGTAACTGAAGAGATGCACCCATGGAAACCGTGGTAATATGCAACCGGTAAACCGGAAGGCACATTTGACGAACCACCTGAAACAATTTAAGAGCCCCGTTACTTGTTAAGTTATTAATTGTGGAAGTGTGATAAGTCATAAATGTTTGTAAAACATTTTAAAGGCCTTCTCATTTGGGATCATAATGATTATTGTAATATGTTAAAAAATGTTATACGTTTAAGCAAATAGAGTGGATAATGTGGTAAAATAATTATGATTACGTTGTTGTTGCCACTCCCAAATTCTAGCAGAGCTAGACTAGTTACACGAAGCCAAACACCCTTAGGATGTCCAAGGCCAGTAATGGACTGACAAGAAGATCTTGATAACTCAGGCACTGCAAAATGTATTGTAAAGAGACTTCTTGGATGGCGAGTAGATATCGACAATGTCAACCGTCATCTATGAAAAGCTATCCCAACATAGAGACGAGTTAACATGTCTTATATAATAGTGAATTGTAGTTGTAATTTCGTAGTGGTAGATACGCTACAGTGCAACTTCCGTTGTCTAACGACTAGAGGTGCTCTAGTCGTGGTCTGATGGGTGGACCTAGTGGTCTAGACCTAGGTGTGGTGGGTGGACCTAGTGACTTAGATCTAGGTGTAGTGGGTGGACCTAATGGTCTAGACCTAGGTGTGATGGAAAGCTGACTCTGCTCCATTGCCTGCAGACCTTAGCTGAGAACAATGGAATGACCTTCACACCTAGTGTAACTTTACGAGGTGCACGTTCCGGACGAACTTCGCCCATTCAATCCAGGAACACTCCTTCGCTCCTTTAGGCGACCTGCAGGACTTAAAGGGAATTTATAATTGTGAAACACTTCAAAGGTCTTCTTATTCGGGGTCCTAATCAACGTGGTAAAATGTTGTAAATATAAAACAATTTAGGTGCTTTCTACTTGGCATTCTGGTTATCACAAGAATACAGTAAAAAGTTATGACTGTAAGAAATATTGCAACGTGGGTTGTTTATCAAAATGGTACCACGTTGGAATAGCTATGGTTGTAAAACTCATTAAGAATCTTGTTACTTGGGATCTTAATCACAGTAAAACTAATTTGAAATAGTTATGAATATAAAAACTATAGTGATCTTATTATATTGAATCCTAATTATAATGCACTATCTGTTCAAAAGTCTCCTGGCACCCAGTCGTATGGACTTAGAGAGCCCTGAGTACATTAATATAGTTTTAGTATCTCTTTCGTATTGATGGCAGCCTGAACATTGTACCAATTTCTGATTCGGAAGCCATAGGATTTGAGGTTGCATTCTCTGTGTTCTGAATCGTGCCAAAGGTAAAACACTTAAAATATCTATGAGATTTAATTCAGAATTCTGAGAGTAGCTAGTCTAATTTTTTAACACTAATTTCGTCAAATCATGACTGAGTTAATCTCGCTGCGTGAACTGAGTAGTTATCCCTCTGGATGAGAAATGGGGCATAGAGTTGGCGAGCAGTATTGCCCAGAATGTCGATATACATCTCACACAAAGCTCATGTGTCTAACCACGGGACTGAAAAGACCCTGGTCAGATCTATCTCATGTATCAGATAGCTTTTACGTTGGTGCTAATATACTTCTAGCTTGATTTTAATATTTGGTACCTTGCTTACTAACATTATGCACAAATTCGATAGATTAATTAAATAGAATGATCATTTAATTTCATAGAGTGCAATGAACTTAAATACAACTAAACTTAGCATGCATTATAGCTTAATAAATTAAGCTTCTATCCATGAAAATATGTAGGGTTAGTCATAAGGCGATATCAAAGCATTAGTTGACAAACGCAGGTGTAAAATTAAATATACTGACCTATCCATAGAATTCCGTCCGTGTTCAATTCTGTTGCTCCTGGCTCTGATGTTTTAGAAATAATTGGAAAATTGTCAACTATAAGGTGGGCAAGTCTTTTATTCCTATCAATAAAAGTTCAAAGCATGAAAAAGTTAAAAGGAATAAATTAAAAATAACTTAATGCTAGAGCAGATACAATTTTATAAAAATATCAAAAATTAAAAACATGTATCTATTGTAAGTATAGGATTTTAGTTTTTCTATGGAATACTTGAAAAATGCGATTTACAATAGAAAAATTTTTTTCAGCAAAATTTCCTTATTTCATCACAAGTTACAATACAATGTCATAGAATATTACGCTAGCATTTAAGGATGCTCTCCCACTGAGATCAAACAAGTTTATTGTGAGGCTCAGATTAATCTTTAAAATGTATGGTCAATATCAGCCAAATATAGTGCAAGACTGACACGAGTATAATGTAAGGCTAAAATAGTAAGAACATAGAATAAGGAAAAATTCAAACGAGAATAGCGCAAGGCTAAGATCATACGAGTATTTTTATGGCGTATTGGGAAAACCTAAAGAAAACAACAAAATGCTAATCGGGATAGAAAAGCTTCTTGAGATCTATTCCCTCGAAAAAAAGATCACGTGTAACAAATAACCAAACAGTGTAAACAGTTAGCCATCATTTATTTTTACAAAGTTACAGTATAACCTACCAAGAGTGTCCTCGAATTCAAGACTTATTCCTTTAATTAATCATAATAAATATTTAAAGAGGCTTGATGATATGCACAACGAAAGATCAAAAGATATCTTTGTGTCGACAAATTAAAGTAGTACAATGTACAGGATCAAAAATACATTAATTGTAGTGCTATACAAAGCACCGTTATCAGCAATTAACTGAAAGAAACAGTTGCTAAGGTACTATATGAAGTATTTTCATAACTATTTTAACTAGGCGGGAAATCGGGAACCTAGGCTTTACTGAATACCTTAAAAAATGAGTAGTTAAACCAGACATATATTAATTTGACATTAAATGGTGGGACATTATTAATTGTCAATATAGACATCGATAAATTTGACATTAAATCATGGAACATTATTAATTGTCAATATAGAGCTTGACGGCTCAGGGGATAGAGCATTTGCCTTCAAATGAAGTGAACCGTGTTCGAATCCCAGCGGTGGCTGGTCGTTACGAATTCCGAATCAGGCGTGCACAGACAGCAGTGCTGACGTAAAATATCCTCAGTGGTCGATGGATCGTGGGTGAGAGTCCCCTTGCCGTCAGGCAAACCATGGGAGGGTTTTGGGGTGTTTCTCTCCACGTAAAGGAAAACCGGGTTATTTCTATCAAAATAGTCCACCACGAAGGCAAATTTCTCCTAATGATACAGATACATACAGAAGTTACCTTATCATCTGAATTGGGTACAAAATTACAAGGCTACGTAGTTGAACATTTATAGCCGTAAACCCAAAAAACTTGGTCGGCTGTTCAACGACGGTTATAAAATGAAATAAAATAACTGTCAATATAAGCAAACCCATTTCGGTATTAAACCAAGTACCATCACCAATAGTTGACATAAACATCCAATACTTTCGGTACTATGGAAAATAACATTATCAGAAAATGATGGTACTTGATATTGTATAAAATGGTCAACTGTTTATATTAATTGCATGATTTATTTTTCTAAATATTGTAGTTCTTCTTAATTTCAATTAAATGACAATTCAATAAGTTGTTGGATAAAACTGTGTGAAATATTGTACCTTTTGACTGTTATTGTATGCCAGTAATTATCATCAATTAGGACTGGACTCTCCAAGATGAGTGGCTTGATTTCTTTTCCTAAATTGTAACTAAGTTGGACGTATCCGTTATTTAAAGCAATGGCCAAATAATCTCCTCTCACGTTGGTCCCTTTATTCATCCAAAGAATAAGTCCGCTCTTATGGGAGGTACGGAAAACTATTTCTATGATGTTTTCTTTCGTTTTAGAGAATCTATTGGAGGAATATATATATATATATATATATATATATATATATATATATATATATATAGATTAGAACCAGATAGAATATAAAATCAGAAGAAAAATTTTTTTAACTATACTTAGAAAACTGAAATAGGATTTTTAGCTTTAAGAAATTTATTTTCTTTATTTACAATATGGAGATGGGATTTATGATTTATCATGTTTTAACATCTATAAAATAACAATAAATAATATTTTTTAAATAGGAAATATTCAAAAACATATTATAGTAATTATTTTTATTTACATTATGGAGATGTTCTTTATCACTTATTATGTTTTAACATTTATAAAATAACCATAATTAATATTTTTTAAATAGAAAATATTTTTAAAAAATATTATAATATTTATTAATTATTTTTATTTACAATATAGAGAAGTCATTTATTACTTATGTTTTAACATATATAAAATAACAATAAATATTTTTTAAATATTAAATATTAAAAAAAATGGTATAATATTTTGAACAACCAAAGTTATAAATATTTCACTAGCAAAACATTTTAAGTTATGGGTTTAGCTGACTTAATTATTTTCATCCAAGCATTCAAAGCTCTTGTATAATCTTATAAAAACTAACTAATTATAAAAATGGATGCACCCACTTTTATCTAATATTTTCAAATATTCTAATTTTATTACCTCCAAAATACAATAATTTAAGTTGTGAATTAAACGATTTTTCTGTGAATTTCAGTAAGTTAGAGGTATGCAAAGCGTTAAGTCTAAATGTGTCTTAAAAATATAGTATGAAATGCATAAAAGCAAATAAAAAAATTATCAATGAAAATACTGACATAAAAAATAACAAGATATTTTTGTTTCAGTTCTTTTTAAAATTACTTTATTTTTTTAATCGATATATTTGTTTTAAATCTAAATATAATTTTCTTAAACTTTATCCGTAAATATTTTTGTAAAATGCAATCAGTCATCAAGAGTAAATGAAGATTGAACAAAATCAATTAGAACTTGAAGAATAGAACTCATAATTACTTCATTCCTTTGATGCCTTCTGAAAACTGCATGAAAGTGGAACCTTCAAATCGAACTGGGGGATTTAGGTAAACATCACTCATTTCTGTAGATTCTTCAGCTATAAACAATATTTTGTATCTCAACTATTAATAAAATTTATAAAACACGATATTCAACAGAAATTAACAATGTATGAATTCTTTGCAAGATCACGTTTCATTGAAATTAAAAATATATGAACTATTTGTATAATCTCGATTCATTTAAATTAACAATACATGAAATTCTTGTCTGATCATATTTCGTTTGAAATACAAATGTATTAATTCTTTGAATGAGCACGTATCATTTAAATGAAGAATATATGAATTCTAACAATATATGAATTTTAACAATATATGAGGTTTAAATAAACATGACTCATTTCTGTAGATTCTTCAGCTATAAACAATATTTTGTATCTCAACTATTAATAAAATTCATAAAACACGATATTCAACAGAAATTAACAATGTAGGAATTCTTTGCCAGATCACATTTCTTTGAAATTAAAAATATATGAATTATTTGTATAATCAATATTCATTTAAATTAACAATACATGAATTTTTTGCTTGCTTTATTTAAACTAATAATATATTGATTCTTCCTATTATCACGTTTCATTCAAATTAGCAATGTATGAATTCTTTGAATAATCTTTTTAATTTAAATTATTAATAAATATATTCGTTACATGATCAAATTTTATTTAAGTTAACAATATATGAAGTATTTGCAAGATCACGATTTAAGCTTACAATACATAAATTCTTTGCATGATAACGTTCTATTTCAATAAAAAATACATGGATGTAATTTTTTGCATGATTAACGATATAGATATAAAAATTATTTTCGAAAATCGGCAGTTTTATGATATTGAGCCTAAAATTTCAGCACTATAACCTGTGCTCTAAAAACCTAATTCTCTTTAAAACCCTATTTAATATATATATATATATATATATATATATAATATATATAATTACAAGATTGTTCCCATATAAATATAGATACATGTAAATCCATTTATGTAACGTATTCAGAGTTGCCTATATTGAGAGGTTAAATTGAAAGTCTGCAATAAAATATTGAAAAAGTTAACGATAAATTAATGAAACATTTTTGTTGTTATAGTAATTTTGCTAAAAGTCTATAATATATCAATCCCATTTAAACCTATTTACATAACACTTCCGCTGAAATCCCTCAATCTAATATATTCAAATACCCTTTTCTTCCCTTTCAAGTTATTAGCAAGTTGGTTTTGAGAACTTCAATAAAATGTTTCGCGATTTAACGATCTTTATTAAATGAATAATATTTTTTTTAAATTTTTGTTTACTATAGTTTATTTAATATTTTTTTGTTATGGGTGTCAGTTTCGTTAAAATAGATGCCGTCCCTGGCCATATTATTAGACGCACTATAAGATTCTATGTAAAATTATAATTATAAAGTAATACTATACAGCTATGTTGTTTTTAGTCGGATGAAACCGGGTTGCATTTGTTTACGCTCCTGTATCAATTGGTTAACAATGCAATACGTTAAAAATAAATACAAATAGAAAGTATGTAAGGATATGAAAAATCGCCTGAATTAAAACCAATTACACGTATGTTTAAACATGAAAGTATTGCCTATAAACTCGTGCAAATCATGTCATTATTAAAAAACTACAGTGCGTCAAATAATTTGATCTAATTATTATAATATACTAATATGCTGCTTGGTATAATAAATATTCTATATTTAAATAATATATCGTCTAATTTATCCTATCGTCAAATTTATATTATATATCGTCTAATTTTACCAATTGATACACGAACGTAAACAAGTGCAAACCGGTTTCAGTTGTGTAAAAACAATAAAGCTGCATAGTATCACCCGATAATCAAGATTTTACATAGAATCTTATAGTGCGTCTAATAAATTGGCCAAGGACTGTATATACCTTTGAAACGAGTCTATTCATGAATAATTGCACTTACTTTCATTGCATACTTTCCCTCCATATCCTTTAGAACATTGGCACCTAAAATCATTAAGATTAGGAATGCAATGGCCGCCATTTTGGCAAACATTAGGAAGACATGGCGGTCCTGAATAGAATTCGATGTTTCTTTGATCAGTTGCCAAGCCAAGTACGTCATCCCATACTTCATCATTGACGATTATTCTTTGAATCGCTCCATTGAGACCTTCTTGCACCACCAATGTGTATTTCAGGGGAATGAAATCTGGTACTCCACCAACGTAGAATGGTTGACCAAGATTTAATTCGTACGAAGCACCCTGCAAATGAATATGAATGTTCGTCATGCACAGCATGCACCAATGCAATAAGACTTTCAATACTAAAAATATTTTTCTTTTTTTTACATTCTGTAGTATTTTGTGTATTTTTGAACCATTTATAAGAAAACTTTGAAAAACAAATTCTGTAGAAGTACTTAAATTGCAAGAGTTTTATACTAATTTTTTTCAGAAATGAATTTATGTATGTTTTTTTTTGTAGCAAAAACAGAGCAATATGATTTTTTTTAAACTTGAGGTTAATGCTCATTAGCATCCATAATAGATAATCTGAACGATTAACTTGCCCATTATGGAAGTCAAGCTCTGTTCTGACAACTTTAGATGTCATCGAATTTTTTTCGAAAGGTAAAAAAAAAAAATAATAATAATAAAAAAATAAAGTTAGCTATTTAGGGAAGGAATGCAATGTTTTCTATACATTTTTTATGCTGCATGTGAGGAGACCAAAACTAAATTCACAGAATTTATATCTTCGAAATTTAAAGGGTTTTAGCATATATACTACATAAAAAATATAATTATTTATTCATACTTATTTAAGGGTTGGATATTCCAATCTAGACTAGTAAAGTATTGTTTCCTATATTTAAAACACAATTTTTAAAATTCCCGTTTTGACATACTTTACTCATTTCCATACTCACCTGCTTAGAAACTGGTCTAAAAATACATGCACTAGTTATAATTTTAGAAATTTTAACCTGATAGTACAATTTTATCATCAATATAGTCAACTTATATTTTAGTTATAATTACGGCTTAACTCAGAATTCGGTATTTCGTCTTATCAGAACAATATTTTTTTTTCCTTATTCCAAAACTTGCAATTTCTCTTAAAACGTATTATGAACGGTGTTAAGCCTTTTCTGGATCAAACAAAAAGTTTATGAAAAAAAGAAGCGTTTTTTTCATTCCAACTCAGGTGATTTCTTTTAAAACGTATTATGAATGGAGTGTTAAGCCTTTTCTGGATCAAACAAGAAGTTTATGAAAACAAGAAGTTTTTTTTTTTCATTCCAACTCAGGTGATTTCTTTTAAAACGTATTATGAATGGAGTGTTAAGCTTTTTCTGGATCAAACAAGTAGTTTAGGAAAACAAGCTTTTTTTTTCATTCCAACTCAGATGATTTCTTCTAAAACGTATTATGAACTGTTAATCCTTTTTTCGGATCAACAACAGTATTTACTAATAGGCGAATTTGTAAAGTTTGTATTGCAACGAAATTAAGTTTAAATTAAAGAGTATGGTTGAAAGTTTTGGATAGGGTAAGAATTTGCTGCTAATAGAGTAAAATATGACCCCATAAAGATTTAGTTCACTTATTAAAAATAAAACTTTTTACCTCCCAATAAATTGTACCAGAAAATTTAAGTCAGCTGCTTTAACTGAGATATCGGCTGTTCAAATTCCAAAAATGAGACTTTTTTTATTTACATTTTTATATTTGCAATTTGAAAAGATTGATAACTATTTAGTACATTTTATTAAATACATAAATTATTATTATTTTTAATTTAAATTGATTTTTTGCAAAATTTAAACTTTAAAAAATAAAACAATTGCTGATGCTTTATTATTCTTATTTTTTAATTAAAATACACGAATTATTTTTTAAAAAAAATTATAATTTAAACTTTTTAATTTAACGAACTGTTTCTTTTATTTTACATTAAATATTGTAAGTTTTTATTCAATTTAATTATGATAATGTGAACATAATTGAATTATAATTCATGTGAAAAAATCATGTATTATCAGCAAAGTTTGTATTTTTATTACATATTTTTTCTTTTTCAGTTATAAATAGTTCTTTTCAATTTATTTCCCTTTTCTCTAAGAATCATAATGCAATCGTTTTATGTTTTTTTAAAAAAAAACTTCAGATAATTATTGAAAAATATAGTTTATTTTATTAAAAACACTTAAATTCCATTTTTTTTAAGTAATTCATATATTATAATAATTTATTAATCATCTCTCTTAAATGAACGCATTAAACGATTTTTAGGATCGAGGGTTAAATTGGAGTTTTTTTAAAATTTCAAAACTCTTGCATAAATGGTTTCGGAGTTTTAAAAAATTCGATATAGCATTCCAACACCACGGAAAGCAAAAATACTGAATAAACACAAAAGAAAAGTTGAAAAAGAGTTTGAATAAAGATTGAAAAGCTTCTCCTTCTAAATGCTACAGATTCGTATGCATTTTAAATTATTTTATCTCATAACTTTACTTTGATTCAATGTTCCCAACTATAGAAACTATCTTTTTCAAAAAATAATATTATTCATATTTAATAAAATAATTGTTATATAATCTAAATAACTACCAGTGAAAAAAATTTCTCTTAGATATGGCATTTAAAAATAATAAGAAAATTATAAATTAAAACAATAAATATAAAATAAATTATTAAAATATTAAAATTAAGAAAAGTATTAGAAAATATAAAATAAAGTAATATAAAACAAAAAAATAATAAACAAAAAACATTATAGCTTAAAACATTTCCCTGTCAAAATGTAACAGCTCACAGAGTTAGTTAATTTATTTAAATCTTGTCATTGCTTTAACAAAAATCATTCACTTTTAATAAATTTATCAAAACATATTTTATTTTACCTTTGACTCCCCCTCAATCGCTGGGCCATGATCAACTTGCAACATCCCTTTTTCTCTTAATCTTGATATTCTAACAGAGTGCCACACACCCAAACTGACTGGTTCAAGTGATCTACAATAAAAATATTTAACGCGATGAAAAGAAATATTACTTTAAGTGCATAGAAATTTGAAAATACAAAACAATTTTTAAAAAATAATAAAACTTGGGAAAACAAATATATAGCACTTACCTCAAAACTTCTAAATGGCTGCATTAGAGTTAAAGAATTTGAATTAATGAACAGTCACTGTGAATAATTTTAATTTTAATAATTAATTGTCATATAAAAAAGAAACTAGACATTTCCTAATATAAAAATTATTTTAATATAAAAATTAATTTAATATAAAAATTAGTTTTATTACTATAATTACTCAGTTTATTTCAGTATTCCTGATATTAAAATTCTTATTCTGAGCTATTAGCAATCGAAGTCATAATAATTTATAAATAATAATTAAATTTAAGTATTTAAAAGAAATTAAAAAACGATCGCACGTGGAAAGCATTTTAGCGAAAAATACGAATTCGAAAATTAAAAATAGCAGCTTTTACGCCATTTTCGTAGAATCGTGCTCTAACTATAATCATAACATTTGTCTTCTTTTTAATTATAAAGCTTTAGAATATTTATATTCTAAATTTATTATTAATTAAGATTTTTAAATAGGTATTATATTTTAAAAATCAATTATGTATAAAAAGTATCTATGTAATAAATATTTCAAAAAACATTTACTTGTATCTGTTTTTTGTTAAATAAAAAAAATGATGATGTAAACTAAGTATAAATGCATTATTTTTAACATTAAATTGATTTTAAAACAAAAAATGGAGAGAAAATATTAAAGTGATTTACATTAGGTGTAAAGAAAAATTAATCTGTTGGATAATCTTAATTTAAAATTAATGAATGATTTTATCAAATATTAACAAACAAAACCAATGAGAAATTACAACAATTTCATATATTTATTAAGAATAGAAAAAAAAACTAATATTTTAATATACTAAGAATGGCCATATATTCTCATGCTTTAAAAAAATTGTGTTGTCTTTATTCACACAATTAAAGCTAATATATATTTCTGTAGAATTATTAAACAAAATATTTTGATAATTAATAAAATCAATTTAATTGTTTGAAAATCAGATTTTTGCGAGACCCAATATTGGGCTGCAATCCAATTCATACAATCAGGGGTAATATAATTTTCTGCAGAATTATTAAACAAAATATTTGATGATTAATAAAATAAATTCCATTGCTTGAAAATCGATTTTGTGCAAGACCCAATATTGGGCAGCGATCCAATTCATACAATTTATTCATAAAATCAACGTCAATATAATTTTTTGGAGAATTATTGAAAAATATTTTGATGGTTAATAAAATAAATTCAATTGTTTGAAAATCGACTTTATGCAAGACCCATTATTGGGCTACAATCCAATTCATTTAATTTATTCATAAAATCAGAGCTAATATAATTTTCAGCAAAATTATTGAAAAATATATCGCTGATTAATAAAATCAATTCAGTTATAAAATAAGATTTGTGCAAGATCCAATATTGATCCGATTCATACTATTTATTCATAAAATCAGCAGAATAATTGAAAAATATTTTGATGATTTATTTCATTAAAATAAATTAAATTGTTTAAAAATAAAATTTTTGCAAGACCCAAAATTGGGCGGTGATCCACAGCAAAAAACGGGTCTGATAGAACCATTCAAAGGACGTTGAAACAATAAATACATTATTACAGATTACAGATATCATTAAAAATAAGTATGACTTACGAAATATCTGCTTTGCCGCTTCCAAGATTGTAAGTGAAATGCAGGAATCCATTTATTATTGTCAAAGCTACGAAATCTCCGATTCCTCTGGGCTTTTGTCCATTGTAAAGAAGCAGACCATTATTTGTTCGAGTTAAGAACCATATTTCGACACTCAAGGTATGGGCTGAGCGCTTCAGGGTTGGGAATTCCATATAACTGTCTCCATAGAAATCTAATACTACTCCTGATTCATCGGTATTTGAAGTTTCTGCGGGAAAATGCATTCAAAATTTGTCATAAAATTGTGAAACATATGATCCAAACATAAGTTTTAAAACTGGAATCGCTCATAGTTGGCACGTGGAAAAGAGAAATGGAAATTGCAGAAATAAACCCAGGGAAATTTATTATGTTCAAAGACGGTTATAAAATAAAATACAGCTAAACCCCGCTACAGTGAACCTTCAAAGGACCGAAATTTCGGTTCACTATAACCGGGACTTCACTATATCCGTCCTGAAAACAATTTTAACTAATGGTTCCAAACTCCTCCATTTTATTACACATTATTGAAATAAATGACCAATAAAATGAAATACAAAAATGACTGAAAAATAATACGTATTAATTTATATTTTTCATTACTCTTCGTCCCGCGTACAAAAAAAAATTTATAATCTTTAGCTGATGAGCAATACTTAACAAATTTAAATTTGTTAAGTATTGCTCATCAGCTGTAGTTTAGTTTAGTTTTATATGGAAACATTTCCCCACTTTCCGATCATTTTTCCTTGATTTATGTTATTCCACTTTTTAAACTTGTCTAATTAGTGATTAGAGCACATAAAATTAGTCTCACCAAATCGCTTAGCAAATTCATCGGCTTGGACTAGAAGCATTTGACCAGATACTAGAAGATTGCTGCTTCTCTGAATGCTGAACCAATTCAATAAAGCTATTCAATAATGAAGCAAACGGAAAAAAAACAATGCTTGTTGCTATATTCCATGCTATAAATGGTTTCAAAAATCGTTATATGTAATTATTTTGAAGAAGAAATTTCAAACTTATTACAAAAAAAAGAAGAAAATCAGTCGAAAGACAGAAAAAAGATCCTAATATCCAACTTCCTTTCTTTTTGTTTTGGTTCACTGTATCCACAAAGTGAAGATTTCGTTCACTATATCCGGGAGTTCACTAAAGCGGGGTTTGACTGTATACATTATGAGAGTTTATTCAGAAAATTCTGTAATTACTAAAAGTATCTTTTTGCATTAAATTATAAAACACGGGAAAGCAGGAATTTCTCACCTATTTCGCAATTATCCCCAGTGCTACCAGCGGGACAGAGACAAGAATATTTGTTCCCTTGTAAAGATATACAAGTTCCCCCATAGGCACAGGGATCAGAAGCACAGGGATCTAACTGGAACTCACAATGACGTCCTAAAATAAAAACAATTTGGACTTAAAATTGATCTATTTTACTTCTTTAATAATATTTCGTGCAATAATATAAACAGTCGTGAAAAATAAACCAGCTGTTATTTCTAAAAAATACCAGTTAAAAATAGAAAATTGTTGCATTTCTTTTAACTGCTAGCTGTTTTTTTATTTTATTTGTTTATTTTTTTTTCTGTTTTATTAAACATTTTATATATAACATCAGTGATTTTTGCTAGGTAATGGCTCTTATTAATCAAAAAGAGAGTTTATTGCACGTTATTAGATATTTAATTGTGTTTTTATTTGTTATGTCAAATGAAATCACTGGTCATCTTGAACGAGGAAGCATAGGCGGCACTGCGTTTGTCTTTCTACAGCTATCTGACACTATGTGTTTAGTTTCTTTATAGTTGTACTTTTAAACTATATTTTTACAGAACTAAGAAACTTAAAAAGAATAGTAGTTTAAATAAAAGTAATAAGTTCTGAACTGATGGGCCTAATTAATGGAGAAAAATTACTAATTCGTTTAGGAGAAACGCAAAAAAAAAATCGCCATACCATCATTGACTACTTTTGGCAATACTTACTTGAAATAAGAAAAATATATACAATGGGTATTTCCTTTTCTTTTATCCGGGTCCAACTGCTGATATTTAATAAGAGTAAATAGCAGAATATTCATTAAGAGTATTAAAACTTTCTGACATTCTACTTCCTTTCTATTTTAATCCTGAAGGAGCAGAAATATTCTCAAAATCTGCACCCGTTGAAAGTGGACACCGGAATCTTTTCAGGTAGAATTATTTTCCAATGCCTGGGACACATTCTCATATTCAAAGCCCTCCAAGCAGTTCATTAGATCAGGTATCTTCCTTTTATATGAATAATCTCTAAACTTCGAATAAGGCTGATTGAGAAATATTCGATTATTTAAAATCTATTTGGGATCTTTCTGAATAGAATATTCTTAGTCTGTTCTGATGATATTAGTCAATTAATATTTTATATGTTCAAGATGAATTTCTATCAGCAAAATTTAAATTCTGAATAGTTTATCACATTTCATTAACTAACATTTCCGAGTTATTTAAGTTTTATAATTTACTGAATTTGAAAATACTTGAACGCATTTATTAATATCATATTTTAACTAACTTATTATTGATATACAAGTTTTAGACAATAATGCACAATATTTTACCCGATAGGTTTGAAGATTTGATTAGTTTTCTCTTAATACATGCAAAGATATCTGTATGAAGAAGAAAAAAAAAAAAAAAAAAAAAAAAAAAAAAAGAGAAAAATTACATGCTTCGTTTCTAAGTTTTTATAACGACTTTTTTATTAAAATGAAAAAAAAACAACAACAATTATGTTATCATTTCATCAAATGAATATAAAGAAAATCGAATGAAATAAAAAAGATTACCTCTTTGATATAACAGAATCTGATAATAATTTAAAACGAAACTGCTCACAAGTTGTAAGGTTTCGTTAAAATCTATTCCCATACCTTAACATGACTAGCATACCTAAAGATATTCTTTTTCTTACTCTTGATAATATTTAAAACAATATTTTGCCATATTTCAGTTATTATTTCTATTTTAAACACAATAGACATTGCTCGAAATGATGAAGCTTTTCTACCAAAAATATTGGTTTTGTTGTTTACCAGTTATTAAAGCTGAACTTATGGATTATTAACTTTGGACTTAAGGATGCTTTCGAAACAATACTGGTGCGTATGCATTCTAAGCTGCCTTAATTTAAATTGGAGAGAAGTAAACAGGTTTATTAAGATAAAGAAGGTGATATATATATAGTGAACCTTGTGAACCCCGCTATAGTGAACCTTGAAGAGACCGAAATTTTGGATCACTATAACCGGGAATTCATTATATCCATACTGCAAACAAATTTAACTAATTTTTTTCCGAACTGCTCCCTTTTTTTACACATTATTTAAATAAATTAACAATAAAAATAAACATTAAAATGATTAAAAAACAATATGTAGTAACAAAAAATGTGTGAACTTTTATTTTGTATTACTACTCATCTTGCGTACAAAAAATTTAGGGATAGGAAACTGAGGTAAAAAAAGCAAACAAGAATAAAATGCTACATTCCACTCAATAGATGGTTTTAAAAATCGGTATATGTATTTTATGTAGAAATTTCAAAAATTACCAAAGATTGAAGGATAAAAAATCAGTCGAAGACAGAAAGAAGTTCATAATATCCGATTTTATCTCTTCTTTTGGTTCACTATATTCGGGAGTTCACTATTGACTGTAAATAAATAAATATATATATATGGTTTTAAAGAAATCGGCACATCCCGGCCAAAAATAAAATTTTGCTAAAGCTTGCTACTTTTGATTTATCATAATCGGTAAATCTGTATATGAAATATAGATGGCAGTAGTAAACCTTCAATGCAATTGAAACAACTATTGAAAATATAAATTACAAAAATTTTAATCTGTATCTTATCTCACAAAGATGCCCAATGTGTAAAAATCTCAGTTTTAAATTTTTTGTCGCTTTTGTTTTCAATTTCCTGACACACGGCAGTGTAATGCCATACATCTACCCCAAACTTCGAGATTAATTGGAATTAGTCGCTTTTTTTCTAAGCACCTTAAATCGCTCACAATATTAAAAAAAAATAGAAAATCTATGCTTTTTTCGTATCCACTTAAACAAACATAATCCACAATTAATTAATGCAGTTTTTGCCATAACAATGTCACAATTTATCAGTTTTAATAAAAGTTAAATAACTTAAACAGAATAACTAAATCATCGTTTTAAATTATGAACGTCGATAATAATGACCTCGCTTAAGGCAAATGGAAAATTATAAGCGAAATCTCACACTCAAATTCTTATATAACAGTCATTCATAAGATTTTAACCTAAAGCGCAATCCGGGGTTTTCGTTTAAATTGATTCTACGCAAGAACCAGATTCATGCGTGTCAGTCGTTATCGTTGTTATGGTATTAAATCGTAGTGAATATGCAAAGCTTCAATTACGATTCGTAATGGCAATACACTAACAAACTCGTTAGTTGAAACTCAGTGGAAAAGACTTAAACTGTCATCCGATTGCGAATGGATATTCGATTTCAAACCTACTAATTAGTTCTCTAAACAATCCAAATTTCACAATGAGATAAATTTTAATTACATTTTACTATTGTATTTTGAACTTTTTTCAAAAAAAAAAAAAAAAAATAACAGATACACAAGAAACCAAGTTTAAGGCATCAATTTATTTGAACACATATAATATTTTTTAAATGGATAAGATTGATGAAGAGTGTTCAACCAATTAAATACGCATAAGAAGCCCACCAATTCTTACTACCTTTGAAAAATTGGTTTCTAAAAAATTTACATTTCAAAAGCATTTTTTCAAATGTCATCGTTAAAATACTAATTTTTTACAAAAAGAAATGTACTTAAAATATATTTTAGATGCAAAAACCTATTTATTTATTTCAAGAAATGTTTTCAAGAACATTTATTTATTTAAAGAATAGTTTTTTAATTTATTTATTGACGATAAGCTTCACATGAATGTTTTATTACGACCAACTAGTTTCATTACATGCATTTTATTGCAAAATTTTTTTCAAGTGTATGTCATATGATTTAAAAAATATATATATATAGTTCATTAATACTGCAAACAGAACCCAATATAAAGTATTACACATGAACAATAAAGCGTAATATGCTAAGGTGTAAAGTCAAAATCTATTTAATTTTTCAGTTCCTGTCTTTAGATACCTGAGTTCAAGCCGCTGATAAGATTTCCAATTTATGCTAATCCAGGAAGAATTTGTTTCACTATGCTGGGTTCTATGCTATGTCACTTTTATAAGTATCATCTTCATGTTTTGACAAAAGGTGTCAGGTCTCGTCTTTTTCAAATTAAATGTATTCAATATTACATTTATTTATTGGCATTTTTTATTACAACTACGTACTTGTACTTCAAGAAGAAGACCTCCCATACTCACACATGTGACATATGATGTCAGCACCAAATAATCTTTAAAAACAAAATAGCGTATTAAAGTTGAGCTAAGTTTCTCTATATAAGTTAGAATGTTAATTAAAGATAAGTTAACAAAATGCAGAGCATTATCGCACATCGAATTAGTTGAAATATAATTCCTTCGTTTACTTAACGTTATATTTTTAGTTGTTTATGTATCTTACTGTAACCGTAACATATTTCTGTTTTGTGTACCTGGCAACGTCGATGCATAATTAGTTTGTTTATGTTCCACATTTCTTCATTCCTGTCTTCATGTTAAGTCTTTGTGTAAATATATAGTGCAAGAATTGGAATCTTAGAGATCGAATTTTTGTGAAAGAATTTAGAATGCGTCACTTAAGAGTATTGATACTTGATGGGCTTGGCTTACTCAAAATAGAATGGAAAGAACAGTTGCTAACGTAAGCAAATGCTACGTTTCAACAACCAATCAGGATCGAGATACCCACACTACGCCACCTGCAGTTAGTTATCCCATTCTTTATGATTAATCATTAATGAGGTATGAGAAAAATAAGAATAAGAACTAAAAATAAGAATACGAATTAAAAATAGGAATACGAATAGTAGAAGATAAAAAATACGTGTGAAAAATGACGTTTAGAAAAAAGTGCAAAAAAGCACAATTTCACCTTACAAAAAAGTTCAGAATATAAATTTTCAGAATATTTTTTATTCTTTTTATTTTCAGTTTTCAGAAAATTATTAGCATCGTTGATAGCAATATTGCTTAGTTTAAGTGTTCATAAGATGTGAGTAGATTTTTAAAGTTAAAATTATAAAAATTAAGATTTTTTATAAAAATTTAAAATTATTATAAAATTTCAAAAAATTAAAAGAAATTTAAAAAAATTTAAATAACATAAAAAATAAAAATTTTAATCATTTCTACATGTTTTCAGGAAATAATTTTGTTTATAATATTAATTCTGTGATTGCCCCCCCCAAAAAAAAAAAAATAAATAAAAAAAAATTCCGGTAACGCAGTAGTAAAATCAATTATGTTGAAATCTTTACTGTAGTTGGGATAATATAATTAAATAGTGCACTTAATCTTCAATATAAATTATATCTATGTATTTAGTTTATTAAAACCCATTAAAGACGAAATTTTATTTTATTTTTCTGATTAAAAAAGTAGTTAGTTTTTTAGTTTAATGAATATTTTCTTCTGTTAAAACTATTTGATTTCGGAAAAAAATAAAAAAAAATATTTGATTGATGTGAAACACAATCAGTTGTTTCCGATAAGAATAATTCTTGCAATTTGCAGTGTATATATGTCACGCAAGGTCAACATGGGTCAACAGATGGGTTAACCCATGCTGACTATAGGTTAGCCATGACATTATGCAAAGAAATTACTGAATTCTACTATGCAATTTTGAATTAAACCTATAAATTTTTATAATCGTACTTTCAGTTAAAAATAATTTTTATTTAAAAATAGTTCTTTGAAATTTTTTCGGCCTTTAATATTCTTAAGAAAATGTTTTACGCAGCCTTTTTTATAACTGTTAGACTTCATTACATGAGCCTACTCTTTAATCTACTGAAAATGTAAAAGAGCTGTTTTTAAAAACTGTACCTGAAAAATTAGGTGCACAATTACATAAGTACATGTGTTCATCTGACAATATGCAGGAAGCACCATTCAGACAAGGCATGCTTGAGCAACTATCGTCACTACATCGTTCTGAAATTTAAAAAAAAACATACAATAAGAACTACTGCAATTTCCTATCTATTAGTTTTTGATAATGATGTGAAATACAATAGTCTTGGGGTCAATTCATTCATTCGTGAATCCACATGAAATGAGTGAGTTGCATAAGTTATAACAAAACACTTTATAACAAAAAAATATATATTTAATTACAATAATAAGGAATGATGTTAACGTTTCAGTGTATGAATGGAATCTGAATATTAATTAGCAGAGCGAAATCTATGAGAAATATTATTTTGTAATAACTTAGGCAACTCTCTTATCTCACGTGGATTAACGAAATACAGATTCGCGAATGAATGAATGAATAACCATTCATCACAAGATTATCGTATTCCATATTGTTTTTCTTTTGTTCTTTAAATTATCGAACGAATTCGTTATGCAAATTAGATACAGACAGCTTCATTTCGTAGCACCACGTTTGGCGCTTATTTTAAAAACGATAATCTCGGAGTCAATGGTTATCTATTCATTCCTTAATTCATATAAGATGAGTGTGTCGCATAAATTACAACAAAACACTTTTTAATAGAAAAATATATTTAATAACAACAACGAATAATGAATTTAAAGTTACAGAGCGTAATTGGGACCTGAATATTAATTAATAATACTGTTTATAACGCCATCTGTGAGAAATATTATTTTTGTACCTTATGCAACTTACTCATCTCACATTGATTAATAAAATACCGATTCTCGAATGAATGAATAACTATTGATCCCGAGATTATCGTATAAGAGTTTTTTAATTGAAAAATATATTTAATAACAACAACAAAGAATGATTTTAAAGCTACAGAAACTGAATATTAATTAATAATACATCATTTTTTAAAGCGCCATCTGTGAGAAATATTATTTTGCACCTTATGCAACTTACCCAACTCACATAGACGAAGAATGATTTTTAAGTTACAGAATCATTATTTAGAGCGCCATCTGTGAGAAATATTATTTTGCACCTTATGCAACTTACCCAACTCACATAGATTAATAAAATACTTTCTCACGAATGAATGAATAAGCATTGATAACGAGATTATCGTATTTCACATTGCTTTTCTTTTGTTCTTTAAATTATCAAATGAATCAGTTATGCAAATTAGATACATTCACCTTAATGAATTTTGCAGCACCACGTTGGGCGCTTATGTGAAATATAATAATTTCCGAATAATGGTTATTCATTCATTCATTCGTTAATCCGCATTTTGTTGATCCATATGAAATGAATGAGTTGCATACGTCATAACAAAACGCTTTATACTAGAAAAATATATTTAATAACAATAATGAAGAATAATGTGAATGTTAGAGTCTGAATTGGAATCTGAATATTATTTAATAACACGTCATTGCACAGAGCGCCATCTGTCGGAAATATTATAAACAGATGGTATTTTTTTTTTTATTATAACTATAAATGCAAGTTTTATTGATGTTGAAAAAGATTACTTGTGTTAGCCAACCTCAATTTAACTTTAAATTGACTTAAAACGCACAATTGCAGACTGTTTCTTAAAATAATAGTATTTGGATTACGTAATGTTTGAAGGGTGAATTAAATCTTATGAAGTTTATGTAAAGATATTGCAAGCAAAAATGATAACGTCAATAGTAATCGATTTTTTCTATACAAACTTTACGTTTGGGTCTTTTAATAATAAATACGATAGATTATATGTTTTGGTAAAATTTAGAATCTGGATCTTTTTTTCTTTTTGATAAAATACTTCTGTTTTAAATTTTATTTGAAATACTTCTCGTATACTATCAGTAATTAAAATAGTTTGTCTTTACATTATGCATATAAATTTTTTATAAATATATTATAATAACGTTGATTACTAAGTACTTAGCATAGTTTGCCTGGTAAAATTAAATAGTTTGTATTTATCGATAAAAATTTTCTATATATATATTCTAATTACGGTTATTACTGAGTACACAGCATAATTTGCCTTTATAATAAGTAGTTTGGCTAGTAAAAGAAAATAGTTTGCTTTACATCATGCATATAAATTTTCTATAAATATATTCTAATTACGTTTATTACTGAGTACTCAGCATGGTTTGCCTTTATAAAAAATAGTTTGCCTAGTAATATAAAATAGTTTGCCTTTACATTATGTATATAGATTTTCTATAAATATATTCTAACTACTGTCATTACTGAGTACTCAGCATAGTTTGCCTTTATAATAAATAGTTTGCCTAGTAAAATAAAATAGTTTGCCTTTACATTATGGATATAAATTTTCTATAAATATATTCTAATTGAGGTTATTACTGAGTACTCAGCATAGTTTGCCTTTACATTATTTATATAAATTTTCTATGAATATATCCTAATAATGGTTATTACTGAGTACTCATCAGAGTTACTTATCAATAGGCAAGCAAAGTGAGTACAATTGGTATGGAATTCAAATAATCAAAGCTAAAGAGCATATATTTTTTTTCTCCAATATTTTATGACTGGCATCGAAAATTAATTTTTGCAAGAAAATATTGCCTTTAAGTACATATCTTTAAAATACCTTACCTATATTTTCGGCATGTAAGACTCTAGTTCCAGGGAATCTCAAATCCATAAAATTTCCCCCAATTTTCAGGTAACGGATGCAACCATGAAAACCATACGTTGTTCCAATATTATCATAAATTCTAAAAAGATACTTTCATAGAAAACATATTGATTTGAATAAAAAAATTCTCAGTTAATATTAAAATAAACTGCTTTATAACACATAACAACTATGCAATACACAATAAATTATTTTCTGAGAATACTGTGAACAATCTAATTCTTTGCAGCTATTTTAACATAGTATGCAAACTAGTTAAGTGTTTACATTATAAAGTAAATTATAAGAGACAAAAAAATGGACTTGGAGTAAATATATTAAATGCATGATTACACAGGGAATTTCGTAATCATAGTGCCTAAAACATAGTTTTAAAATCCTTGTATAATTATACACATTAACGTTTTCAAACTTACAATTTAGCCATTTACAACCAAAAATGAAGAGAAATTGAATTGAAATAGTTTTATAAAAATTTGACACATCACTGATGAAGAAAACTGGAATAAAAACAATAAGATCAATACATTTGTTCTATGCAACTCGAAAACATTCATAAAAATAACCTTCAATTTTCCCCAAGTTTTCTCTGGAAATTAAACAGGTTTTGATGTTCTGAATCTCTCTTCCCTCGTCATTATGTTTCAACATCGTTTTTTTTCTCTCACTTAAGTAGTAATTTTCAAGTAGGTAAGTAGTAAACTAAGCAGTAAGTATTTTATTTTATTTATAACCGTCCTTAAACAGCCGACCCAATTTTTTGGTTTACGACTACTAATGTTCAAATCCGATGCCTTGTAATTTTGAACCCAATCCAGAAGACAAGGGAACTCCTGGATCAATTATTAAGAAAAATTTACATTCGTGAAGGACTTTTGATGAAACTAACCCGCAATTGAGTTACCTGGAGAGGAAGACCACAAGAGCCTCTCACGATTAGCCTGACGGTAAGGAGACTCTAACTCATGAACCGTCTACCACTGATGGTATTTCACGTCCGCTCTGTGGTTGGTGCAAGCCCGATGCGTAATTCGTATCCACCAACCGTCACTAGGATTCGAACCCAGGTCACCTTATTGGAAGGCGAACGCTCTATCCCCTGAGTCATCACGGATCAAGCAGCAAGTATTGAAATTAAAATGTATTTAAATGTTACTTCTGTATTTTTTGTATTTGTTCTTGCCCGGGAATTTAAAAAAATATATATTAAAGGCAGCGATTATCGAACACCCTGTTTAAAATTTATGAATAATTTAATTTAACGCTTAATCAAACACTCTTACTTACAATCTGACATTTCCAGGAACATAGCCTATGTATAAATTTTCATTCAGATCTAAGAAACTCTTCGCTCCCCTGCTTTCACCGATATTTTCATCATGACCGTCAACTATTAAAATTCCATCTCTTTGGTATCGATTGGCTGTAATTCGATGAAATCGTCCGAGATGAAGTCTTTCGGATGACTTTATAAACGCTTCACCACTTCCCAAATCATACCTGTAATTAGAGTAATTAGTTTATTAAAAAGAGTAATTAGTTTATTACTTAGGAAATTAAAACCCACGTAATTATTGATTATTATAAAAATCTTGCTAAATGTAATTCCCGATGAAAATAATTAAAAAAATTCGCCTGGTAAACTATTTGTTAAATAAAGATCCTCATTAGTATCAAATCCAACAAAAAAAGCAGGGAAAACTCCCCGATCAAACGAACAAAGTAAAAGACCATAGTAAATAAAAACATTGAAAAAAGTGCTATTTTAACAATCATAAAACGTAACTTATAAAAAATAACAGGTGTATTACTAAGGAAATTAAGATTTTCATAGCTATTGACTATATTAAAAATGTTGCTAAATTTATTCCCCGATGAAAATAATTGTAAAAGTTTCCCGGTAAACTATTTGATGAAATCCCTCATTAATATCCGAATCACGGAGAGAAAAAAATGTCACAGTAAAAAAAGAGCATCGTAAATAATATAACACAGGAAAAACACTAATTTAAATATTATTATATTACCGGATTAAAATAGTTTGAAAAACGTGTATGGCATGCTTTTTAAGAAACTAAGATCCATATTAGTATTAAAACTTAATATAATATCTTTAAATTTATTAGCCAAATAAAATAATCTTAAAAAAATAATTAGTGCAATACTTAAAAAATTATAAGGTCTATGATAGCATTCATATTTATAAAAATAATATTAAATTTATAAGAACAAAATAATTTTTAATTAACATTAATATCAACACTTAAAACCATATCATTAAAAAAACACGAATACTTGTACCAGGTGGATCCTTAGACTGTTGAAAATTATTAATTGAAATACTGTAGAAAAAACAGTTGCTTTTTCACACCCATACTCATAAAAGCATCTCAAAATCATATATAATATTTTATAAAAATAATAATTGTTGTAAAACATAGTTTCTCTACCATATTTATATATTAATTATCAAAACACTGAACATAAAAAATTGAATTATAAAAAATTGATTGTTGGGTCAAATATCTACAAATTCGAACATCTAAACACCACACAGTGATTGCTAATAAATAAATAAAGCATATAATAATATAAAAAGCAATTGCTGTGGCAAACGTTTACAAATAAGAGCACACCAAGCACCTTAATATAAATTATAAATAAGTAAATGTAAATAAATCTATAAAAATATATAAATATAAAGAATGACTGCTGTGTCAAATCTATATTTAACTGCTAAACGTAGCGCCATACATTAATACCCTTTTCTTCACAGAGTAATAACTCTCAAGGATAATCTAATTTTCCCCATTATTTATTTGTCTAAACGTAATAATCCTATGCAACAGATGCTTAAATGCAACAGATGGTGAGCCAATCTTAGTTTTTGTGAAACTACGACATTCACCGTTACTCCCCCTTGGCTTACAATTAAATTCAAAATTTATTATTAAAAATATTTTTTGAGCAATCTATATATTACAACATAAGTTGATTATTAATTAAAGTAATAAAATTTTTCTTTGTTGCGAAGGACAGTTCTTAAGCTCCAAACATTTCAAACCTTATATATTTTAAATCAAATGCTATTAAATAACTATTCATAAGAACTTTGCTTAAAGTATTGTTGTGATAATTTTGAAAACCAGTTTCATTTTATTTTAATTATAACCCTCGTTGAACAGCCGACCCAACTTTATGGGTTACGACTGCTAATTTTCAACTGCGTAGCCTTGTAATTTTGAACCCAATCCAGAAGACAAGGAAACGCCTGGATCGAGTATTGGGAGAAATTTGTTTCGTGGAGGACATTTTGATGAAGCTAACCCGTACGGAGAGGAAACCCACGAGAACCTCCCATGGTTAGCCTGACTGCAAGGGGAATCTAACCCATGATCCGTCTATCACTGAGGATATTTCATGTCAGCACTGTGGTCGGTGCAAGCCGGATGCGGAATTCGTATCGACAGGGATTCGAACCCAGTTCGCCTCATTGGAAGGCGAACGCTCTATCCCCTGAGCCACCACAGCTCGTCTGAAAATCATGGAAAAAAACAAACAAACAACAACACCATTAGAACAAGTTTATTATGAAATTCACTGATATTTTTGTGAAAGCAGGACATAAACCATTCTCCCCCTCTTGGTTTACAATTAAGTTAAAAATTTATTGCTAAAAATATTTATTGTTCAATCTCTACATATTACAGTATCATAAGTGGATTATTATTAAGAGTAATTTCTTTGTTGCGAAGGACAGTTCTTTATCTCCAAATATTTCAAACCTTATTTTAAATCAAAATCTATTGAATAACTTCGCTTAAAGTATAGTTTTGATTATTCTACAAACCATTTAAAAAAAAAAAAAAAACATTAAAACAAGTTTATTGAAAAATTCACTGAAATTGTGAAACCAGGACATAAACCATTCTTCCCTTTTGGCTTACAATTAAATTCAATATTTATTATTTAAAATATTTTTTGTTCAATCTCTACATATTATAGCTTCATCAGTTGAAACTTATTAAAAGTAATAATATATTTCATTGTTGCGAAGGACAGTTCTTTATCTCCAAATATTTCAAACCTTATTTTAAATCAAAAGCTATTGAATAACTTCGCTTAAAGTATAGTTTTGATTATTCTACAAACCATTGGAGAAAAAAAAAAACACTATTAGAACAAGTTTATTAAGAAATTCACTGAAATTTCTAACCAGAATTAATAATCGATTTTAACTAGAGCATAAAGGCAGGAGGCATCAGAGTTTGAAGAAGGATTTTCTCCCAAACGACTTGCCTTTTCACATAAAGGTTTTAAAGCGACTTTCATTAATTAGTCTCCCCTTACTTAAATTCGACATATCCATCTTTGATGGCAAGAGAGACATAATCCCCTCTTCCTGTAGTCTTCTGTCCATTGTAAAGGATAATTCCATCATTTGCCAAGGGTCGGATTTCGATCTCAACTTCCAGTCGACTTTTCGCCTCTAGTCTTGGTAATTGAAGGTAAGAGTCTCCGGCAAGAAAGGGCATGGAGATTGGACTAGCTAAAAGTTGTAAAAAAAAATCGATTAATTTTAATTAAAGTTATGGACTTTAAATAATCAGATTGTTCCTTAATGCTATAGATAAAAGGTATAGTCAATGATGAATTTTAAGATTAAATTAGTGTATTCAGGCATTAGGATAGAAGTAAATGCAGTTTAATTTAGTTAGAAGAACAAATTCGAACTTAAAACTTAGTTGACACCTACTCTTTCAAACGCGTAAAGCATTTGTCAACATTATTTGTGGAGTCGGACTTCACATTTCATATGATGGTAGGGGATACATCCTTACATTTATGTAAAAAAAAAAATCATGGTAAATAATACATTTTAAGATCAAATTTTTTAAACATATGCTAGTATATATTTTTTTTCAAGACATTATACAAAAACATAGGTTTGAAAATTAATAATTTGAACTATGCCATGTTATTTTCCCGTTTTAGTTTATTTTTTACGGTGGTAAATTGTTGAGCCTGAGAAAAATTCGGAATTATAATTATAAAAACCAGAATTTTTAGTAAATTGTTACCATATGAGCGAAAACATTATCAAACGAATGGTTTAAATACCTTACATTTTGGTTTTATTAAGCAAAATTACACTTTTTTATTTATTTATTTTATACCAGAAATGTTGTTACCAAACAGTGCGTTAAATTTGACCAGAATTTTTTTCTCCCTATACTTATTACTCGCAAAATAAAATAATATTTACTTCACTGAAATAAAATTTACTACTAAATTTTAGTTCAATTTATTTATTATTTAATAGGGAATTTAAAATATTAAACTTAACGAGAAAAGGGCGAATACGGAAATCGCAAGCAAATACAGTCGGACTTCTATTTAACGAACTTACATTTTGCGATTTTTTTCTACTTTGCGAATTTTTTTTTGAGGAACCAAAAACATTTTGGAAATTAAAATAACGTAAAATAACTTCCAAACAGCGAAGTGAATTTTCTATTTAACGAACTTTTCCCTGTCCCTATTTCCCAAAATATTTCAGGTAATTTCAAACCTGTTAATATATTTTAAGGGAGAAATTGATTTCCGAAGCCATTTACTTTTAAAGAAAGCAGTAAAAACTCTTCCCTCTTTTGTTTGCATTTAAAACGAAAATCTCAGAAAAAATGAACGGATTTTATCAGTAGCAATTGAATTTAAGAACGCATGTGGTAATGTATGTTTTAGATTACTTTTATAATAAATGCTTCTATAATTTTATACATAAGTTTAGCTCTTTTTTTGCATCATGATAGTGCAACATTGGATAATATTTTGCTGTATTCTTGATTTCCATACATATTTCCTTATGTTTAAGATTCATAAAATAAATAGTACAAGATAAAGGTTTATCAATTGCTATTTTTATTATGTCTAGGGCTTAAAAATTTTAAACCTGTTTCGTGTTGTATAAGTATTTCAAAAGGTGATTATCTATTTAACAAATTTTCCTTATAACGAACTTATTATCGGGATTTAGCGACTTTGTTAAATAGAGGCCCGACTGTAGTTAATTTTTCCTTTTGTTACTTCAAACTTTGAAATTATTTGTCCAAACGTGTAATTATACGTACCTTTCGTTAATTAAAGAAGACTTACCGCTAGGAAAAACCGGAAATTTCAGTGGAGGTTTCAATGTGAGCAGTAAATTATCGGAAGGACTCTCCGTAATTTCTCTCACAATTTTCGTTTCAGTTGCCGTTGTAGTTGCAGTTGAGGCTTCAGTTGATTGACGAGGAGGGGCAGCGGTAGTTGGAAAAGCTATGGTAGCTTGCGTAACATTAACTGCACAACAAACCATTATGTTAATTGGTGCAATTAAGCTTACGTCTAATAAATTGAATGTTGAATATACATTGGAGAATTGTGTTTGAAAGTGCAATAAATATTTAAAATAAATGCTAACTAAAGAATTAAATATAAATCTTTAAATATTCTAAAAAATATGATAGGATATTTAAGCAATGATTGTGCACATGTATAATATAATGACGATACAATTGAAATTTAACTATTCTGTAATTCGTGGATTATAGTGTTTGATAAAATGAATATGTACTAAGTATGTATACACTTAAAGCAATACTTATTGCATAGAAATGTATATCATAATGCTCAAATGTAAGTGTAAATTTAATTAATATAATAATCTTAGGTTTAACAAATTAAATGTTAATAGAATTGTGTTTATAAATGTGATAATTATTCAAAATAAATCTACACTAAATACACAGTTATTTTTTAATTATTCTAAAGAAAAATTTAAAATATTATTAAATATTTTTTTAATAATAAGTAGCATTATATTTGTACATTAATAACTGTAAGAATTAAAATTTAACTGTGTATTGTTATTGCATCATTCATTTGTTTATTAAAATTAAAAATTTAATAAACATGTTTTATAAGCGCATTAAATAATGTTCTTATTATAAAATGAAATAAAATATTGATAAATAAATTTGAATAATTCATTAAAGATTATTACTTGATTTTAATAGTTGCTCTTTTATTGAGTATTAATAGATGTAAATGTGAAAAGGCGAAAATAAGTAGTAAATAAATAAATTATACATTGAGGAATTGATCAGAGGAAAAATCATTAGATATGGCAAATGCTTGCTACATACACGCAACTAAAAATTAAAAAAGCTCTTTAATACAAAAGTATGATTTTTAAAAGCTAAATTAATAAACACTTATTTAAAAAATATACTTATGTTTTTAATAGTACATATTATAATGTGTATAAATTTCACTAAATATTAAAATTTAAATAAATTTTGTTCCTGCATCTTAGGGTTGTGTTTGACAAACTACAAGCTCGATAAATGCGTGAAATAAGTATAATAATTTACACATAAAAATTTATTTGGTAATGGTAACTTCACAAGTTTTGAAAATTGTTAAAGTAGTAAATTTAAGATATTTCGAGCACTCGAAAATAGTCATTCACTCTCAAGATTCACTAGACATGAATAATAAAAAAAATTCGCAAAAAAAAATTCGTCCCCGACTAAACTACGGGAATAAAATACGAATTAAATTTAGTTAAACGGGTTTAAATTTAAGTCAAATAAATTAATTTAACACACAATAACAACTATAAATATAAGAAATAACAACAGCTTTAAGTACATTAAGTATATACTATAAGAAACTGAAAAACCAATAGCGAAGTCAATATTGTTATGTGTTAGAGGACAGAGTTTAAAATAGTGAAATAGTAATAAATTTGTGAGAAAAAATTAAAATTTATTGCTTAATATAAGATTTGGTAATAGTTTATAATCGGGGCTCCCTGTTATATTTGGCGATTTTGAAATGAACAAATATAACAAGAAAAAAAAATCAGGGACCAGTCCCATAATGGTAAATTGAAAATGCGATAACCCAGAGTTGTCATAGGAAGCAATGATTATTGCGATAGCCAAGAAAACTGAATGTGAATTATCGTTAAACCGAATCGCTTTTGATTTTACTCCTTACTTTGATAATGGTTAAAATCGAAATTACTTTGATAAGTATTTACTTGTAATGATGTTATGAAATTACGGTATTTTTCCGAAAAGTCGCCAAATAATGTAGAATTCCGCCAAATTTCTTACAACCATAAGGGGAATGTTAGTTTTGGGGGGGGCACGTGTTCTATTCTCTGAATTCATTCTAAACGAAGCACGTTTGAAAACAAAGCACCAATTATCATAAGCATTCTTTTTGGGTAAAACTGTTTTGTTTACAATTCATTCATATTTGTTTATAGTCGAACTTGTTTTGCTTACTATTAATAAATATTTGTATATAATGGAACATTTTCGACTTTTTTTCCGTTGACTGTTTTGTCACTCGCTTCGCTTGGCTCGCGTTTGGTTTACACTTGGCGACATTTGCGCCCGGCTAACGGAAACGTACCGAAATTTCTGTAGCAGATAAACCCATTATTAAGTATCACACTTACATTTCGTACAAGGTCCTTCCCCAATCACTTCAATGGGCTTTTGGTAACGGCAACTGAACAGTCGTAGTTGGCATTCAGATCCGTAGGCAATACCGTCGGAGCCACAGACAGTAAGATCTTCAGGAGCTTTAGTACCTTTATCTTCACTAGTGCATTTGAAATCACAATTACACTGTACGAGACCATTCTTTTCTTTACAAACAGCTCCATGGGAACATTCAAGCTCATCACATGACCCTGTCACTGCCTTTGCGATGGAAGCTGTGGATTAATCATGCATGTAAAATCCAATCAAGCTTAATAAATGTATGACATCCAATTAAACATTATTATTTTAGTTCATTATTTTCTTTTGCAAAAAGCAAGTAATGTTCTTTCTTAAAACCTTTAAAGCGTCAAACATTATTATTATAAAATAAATGGTCCTTTCGCTTAGGGCAAACATTTAAAATTCTAATAAAGCTAAATAAATAAATAACATCTAATCAAGCGTTAAGATTTAGCATTTTTTTTTTTTAATTTCAGAGAATCAGAGTGCGAAACTGATATATATTGATAATATATATATATATATATATAAACAAGTCAAAATTTCTGATGGTTTTCTATTGATGGACCAACATAATCTTATAATCTTGATGATAACCATAATAATTCCATCATGAACCACTATATTTTTGATGGTAACCAACACATAAGTAACCATGTAATAGTAGGAATTCGGACTGATTTTTGATGGACCAACATAGAGAAAAAATAAATTGTTTTGATGGTATATTCCTGCTGATCCAACAATATAGTCACAGTTTGTTAGCATATCAAGCACCATGAACGCATAATGGAAAATGTTGGATGATGGTGATCCATCGAATGATGTTGGACCATCATTAATCGCACTGAAACCAACATAAACCATCAAAATGTTTTGATGGGACCATCAAGAATTTTGACTTGTATATATTTATTTAATTTAATCTACATACTTAGTAAGAATCTTTTGGTATAAGGCGGATTCCTGATTCTACTTAAAATATGACCTAGAATATTTTTTATTTACCATCTACACATCCATCCGGTCCCAAGACTGTTCCGATGGGACATATGTTGCATTTCATTCCTTGAATTCCGTTTTTGCAAACACATCTTCCAGTCATCTGCTCACAGTCATCTCGTACTGAACCATACAGATCACAGTCACAAGCTAAAATAAGAATATTTTTGTAAATTAAATAAACATCTGATAGTAATGCGATTACCCCACTCTCTGCACTTTTCTCCTTTACTTTACTTTAGCTTTGCCAAATCTTGCATTAACCCCAACATTAGTAAATTTTAGTAAGTATTTATTTATTTTTTTTTTTTTTTTAATAATCGTCGTTAAACAGCCGACCCAATTTTTTGGGTTTATAACTACCAACTTTGAAGCCACTCCAAAAGACAAGGGAACACTTGGATCAAGTTATGGAAGAAATTTGCCGTCGTGGAGGACTTTTTAAATGGAACTAACCCGCATTTGCGTTGAATGGAGAGGAATACCACGAAAAACTCCCACGATTAGTCTGATGGCAAGGGTACTCTATCCCATGATCCGTCTACCACTGAGAATGTTTTACGTCAGCACTGCGGTCGGTGAAACCCGGATGTGAAATTCGTATCGAACAGCCACCGCCGCTGGGATTCAAACCCAGTTCACCTCAGTCCTTGAGAAGCTGACCCAATTTAGGGTTTACGGCTACTAATGTTCAACTCCGTAGCTTTGAAATCTTGAATTCAATCCAGATGATAAGGGAAGTCCTGGATCACGTGATGGGAGAAATTTGCCTTCGTGGAGGACCTTTTGAAGGAACTAACCCGCAATTGCGTGACATGGAGAGGAAAACCTACGAAAACCTTCCATGGTTAGCCTGATGGCAAGGGGACTCTAATCCATGATCCGTCTACCACTGAGGATATTTTACGTCAGCACTGTGGTCGGTGCAAGCCGGATGCGGAATTCGTATCGACCAAATATCGATGGGGTTCGAACCTGGCTTACCTGATTGGAAGGCGAATGCTCTATCCCCTGTGCCATCGAGGCTCTGGGCAATATTATTGATAAAATTGGCAGACGGGGGATCACCTGGATCATGAAATTTGTCTTCAACGAGGACTTTTTGATTGAACTCACCCATGCTTGCATTACACGGAGAGGCAAACCACGAAAACCTTCAACAGTTAGCCTGGAGGCAAGGGAACTCTACCCCATGATCCGCCTAACACTGAGCACATTTTACGTCAGCACTGCCGTCAATGCCAGCCGGGTGCGGAATTCAAATCTACCAACTATCGCTGGGATCGAACCCGGGTCATCTCATTGGGAAGCAGTATGCCCCGAACCACCATGGTACTCCAGAAGAAATTTTAGTTTGCTTACGTGAGCAACCACTACTTCCATCGGATATTTTGTGCAGTCCCCAAAAACCTGGTTCGCATCTGTCGCAGCGGAGACCTCCGACTCCTGGTTTGCAAGGACACTGACCTGTTGCAGGATCACACGTAAGGCTAAACGAACCTAACCTATTGCAATTACATTGACCTGAAAAGAAATGCATTTGAGAAAACATCATACTGAATGTTACATATAAAAATATTAGAACATGCTGAAACAACATTCACAGCACCGATTTAAGGGTCAATATGAGATTAAAAGTAAGGTCAAAACTTTCAGAATATGTTAATAATTTTAAGTTTATGGTTCTATGTAAACGCTAAAATGATCGATAATTTTTATTGAAGAGCTTTGGTAATGATTTTGGTAAGACTAACAATAAAATATAGTTTTATGATATGCGATAAAATTTGGTGAATATGATTAAGTGTTGTAATTTTGGCATGATACCTTCGAGCGGAGCATAAATACCATTTATTTGGTTAAATTTACTTTTCCGTTTGGCATTATATACTAAATGTATGATAATCAAAATTAGAATTTTGAAAACCAGAATTTCATGCGAATCGTATAGTATGCACTGGAAAATTACTAAATAAATGGTTTAAATACCTTATATCTGAGTTTTTGTAACCAGACTGTATTTTTTATAACAGTAATGTCATCATCAAATCATGAGGGAAATTTATCAGAATCTTTTTTACCACAGACTAAAGGGTGAGACTTGAGAGGTTGCTTGCTAGCTGAATCCTTCCTTTACCCTTTTGAACAGATTGATTGGCGATGGTGGCCCGTAACTTGGCCATCCAAAGCAGTCCTAGTTTAAAAGCATTTTTTTGTTTTTTTTGTTGCAGATATCTAAAAAGCACTCTGTGTACGAAACGTCCATCAAATTTATGTACGACTTACCCATCGCAAACGCTGAAGTTAGTAAAATGCTTGGAATGCTCAATCACCTAATAATTTTTAATTTGACATTCATTATTTGTGTAAAAGGTGTTAGACTCGCCCTTTGATTTTTCAAGCCACATTTGTATAATTCGTTCACCAGGAGTTGGCACTTGGCTCCTCCTCCTGGGACGAAGAGTTCATTTCAGAGCGGGAGTAAGAGGAGAAACGTCACCGCGCTTGAAATTGAGACAACCCTTAAAGCCCGCTAAAAGTAAAAGTAAACAGTAAATTATTTTTCAGTAACTTACTTCGCTTTGTCATCTGCTATTATACCTTTCATTACTCTAGCTAATTAAATATATTGCAGAAAAATGTCTCAAAAAGGCCAAACTACCTAATCAAAAGGGAGAAATATCATCAAATTTATGAAATATTTAATGTTAAAAAATGCGTAGAAAGATTGCGAAAAAAATATTTTTGTCAGACAATCGCCAAATAGCAGGATTGTTCACATCCATCTCCCCAAAATGGCGAAATAGTATCGTCGGATACCGCGTGATGGAGCCAAGTGCTGACCCCTGATGAACGAACTGCAGGAAGTTAGGAAGTTTCGTTATAGTTGATGTGGCGTAACTATCACTACATTTATTGAACATCAATTCAATAGTATATAACTAGTGATAACTCTATACTATCTTTGGGTAACTTTAGATATATGAAGGTTGTCATCGTCGGCATTTTATCCACCACATTGGTGACATTCGGACGCAATATGATCACGCCCATTGTTATTCCACACTGGTCCACATTGAACAGTTGACTTCCTATTTGTGACCACGTCATTGTTGTTTCTCAGTCTCAATTACACTCAACGGGATCATAAACACACTCGACTGCTTATAGCAACACAGGAGTGACCCCGCGCACAACTGAGAACTTAATACACACCGGTGATCCAAAGTCAGCTCTCCCGGTCTTTCGCAAGTATAACATCTAGTGGTATCCGTTTAGTTAATTTTATCCCTGATAAAGTTTCGGTGGGTGGGGGAGTATTGTGGCGTAACTTCCGCTACAATTATTTAATATCAATTCGCTAGTATTCGCTTGAGACGAAGGTTGATATCGTTTGCATTCTGTCCCCCACAGTTACCCTCAAGTTAAAGTTTTGAACATTAGTTTTGCTACACCCTCTATGGAAACACAATAGATATGACTTACTGCTTGAACATATGGTGATGATACGTATCCACGTAGATTCTGAGAGTATTTCTCTACGTATCTCTCAGAATATGTATCACATCAGATCCATAAGTTCGTTCATTTTAAATACCTCTAAAGCATGCATAAGTCTCAGCACAAGTTACTATCAATCTAACTAGAATTAATCAGATGTGGATTGACTATATATGAATATGTAAGGTGAATGGTACTTACTAGGGCATCCCGCTTGTTCAGGACCTTGTGCTTTTGTTTTTCCATCAGGGCAGCAACCGTGGATGGAATCAGCACAGCTCTTTTCGATTGCAACTAGAATCAACAGCAATTTAATTTTAAATTAAATTAATGTAATTGGGTGGTTAATTATTAATAATGGAAATTAGTTTTGTTTAAGCAAATGAAATAAAACACGTGAAATTTACCTTCTCGACAACATTTAGCGAATTCAGTTGTTTTGTGGCAATAGCTGCTGGGTGGACATTTTTTGGAATCCGGACCTTCGCCACAATGGTAGTCCTTGCCAGAGACCGGATTGATCAGTGGCTTTTCACCGTCGCAAGCAATTTCTTCTCTTTCTGAAAATAAAATATTTAAAATTAAATAAACTTAAGCAATAAAATAAATTTAAGCAGTCAAATTCGATTAAAATGTTCAGTCGGCAGTAACTTAGATTTCAGACGTTTTCCAAGTAAATAATACGGGCACACTGTTGAAATTTGCCACCTGTATCCTGTAAATTGAGTTGACATCCATGTGACATAATTATTTTGTAACGAAATATGATCAGAAGTATGATCAATATGATCAGAACTTACATAAGTTATAAAACTTTAAGATAATAAAAATCGCAATTTTATTTAAGATAATGAATTCAAAATTTTTTTTTGTTGAAAATAATTACAATTATCTAACACTTTCTTGATAGGTCTAAACAACTCTGAAATTTCAAATTTTCATTTATTTGTAATCAGTAACCAATTATTTTAAGATTATATAACAGCATTGTAATATGTATTTTAAACGATTTAGTGATTAAATTAGTTTAAATAGCGTTATACAATACTCGAAGAGCGGAGAGCTTTAAATGCGAATAATTGCGACAAAACTTTTTTTTTAGATTTCGAAAGTTATTCACTTATTGTTCTAATGTTTATTTATGGTAAGACGTAACATTATGCACCGGTAGATGAAGATTGAAGACATTTCTTGTGCATTTGCGACAAGGGGGAAGATTTTTTATGTATTTTTAATCGTATTTTAAATTTGTTTCGGCAATTTTAAAATATTTAAGTCATACTCGTTTTTGAAAATCGTTAGTGATCGTAATCACAAGAAATAGAAATATTTAATATTTACTCATTAAAAGAAATAACAGTTATACAAAATGAAAGAAAAATAAACAGTAACTAACTCCAGGGACAAATAAAACAACCTAAATCAGATAGTTTTTCGAGTGGTGTTGCCAACTATCATAGTCAAAATTAAATTTTTAATGCTTAACTCTGCCTCCAAACTTACTGACATATTAAAAAAAAAAAATTTCTTAAAATAAAAGAATGAAAACGATTTACAAAGAATCATTACACACAGTAAACTTATTCATTACATAATTCGCACACACAAATTCATTACAATTCAACTACCTAAACTAAATCGTTTTACAAGCGATACTACCTACACTATAAGAGACAAAAGATATGATAAATATTTAGTAAAATCATAAAAATCCTAAACAATAAAAATAGAGCCATTAAATAATCAATTATTTAAAACAATAGCAAAATTACTTATAACGTTCGTTAAAAAATCTCATATCAATTAAAAAAAAAATTAAATTCTCATTCTAAGTAATTTTTATTCTAAATGTCTTCTGTCTCCTTCATCTCTATTTTTTCAGAAACAGAAATTATGTTTTATATTTTCTACTGAAAAGAAATTTTAAAAATAGTTTTTCTTTTATGCTTCAATAGTAAAAATAGCGTTAAAGTGTTGAATATGAATTCATAATACCGCGCTAGAATTTTAAATAATCGAGTAATTAAAAAGAAACAAAAACAAAAACAAAAAAAGTTTAAGTAGCGGGAGTTTTATTCCTAGGCCTTATTCTTTAGGTTTATATATTAAACAAAATGCATTTAAATTTTAAACAAGACTTTTTCGCTAACGTGCAAATTTTCATTCATGAATAAAACATGTTTTAAAACAGGTTTCCCTTTTAGTATTCATTAACTGTGAATTGCAAAACAAGATATCTAAAAAATTAGAAAAAAAAAAATGAATGGAAAAACTAATGCATTTTTATTTAAGACTAGCTACATTTTAGCATTTCTTTGTAAATATGAATAAAATTTATAAGATGTTTGAAAGAACTATTTTAAATTTGTTTCTTTTATTAGGTGAATGGAATAGCAAATATATTTGTAGTCCTGCTGACAATGAATTTGACTTAATTTTTTTTATCTTAAGTTTTCGAATTTGTATAAGTGCGGAATCCTTCGATATATACTTTATATATAAATTGTGTACAGTATTTTTAAAAATACTGACACATGCTGAATATAAATGAGATGATTCTAAATAAATACAGTCTGACCTTTATTTAACGAAGTCGCTAAATCCCGATAATAAGTTCGTTATATGGAAAATTCAGGTTAATAGTAAATCACCTTTTGAAATACTTAAAGTAAACTAAACAGGGTTTCAATTCATAAACACTAGACATAATTAAAATATCAATCGATACACCTTTATCTAATCTAGTATCTACTATTTATTTTATAAATCTTAACCATGAAAGAAATCTGCATGGAAAGAAAGGATAAAGCAAAGCATTATCCATTTTTACACTATCATGCTACATACATTTTCAACTTAAAAAAAGGTAAATTTATGTATAAAATTATAGCGGCATTTATTATAAAAATAATTATAAACATACATTACCACATCCGTTAAATTTGCCTGAGTTTTTCGTTTGAAATGCAAACAAAAAAGGAAAGGGATTTTACTGCTTTCTCTAAAACTTAAGCTTCTCTAAAAATCAATTCAAGGTCATTTCCCCCATAAAATATGTCAACAAGTTTGAAATGATCTGAAATATTTTGAGAAATAGGGAAAGTAGATCTCAAAGAAAAGTTCGTTAAATAGAAAATTCACTTCGCTATTTGGAAGTTATTTTACGAAGAAATTTCCAAAATGTTCTTGGTTCCTCGAAAAAAATCGTAAAATAGAGACACTATCATGCATCTCTATTTTACGATATTCGCATATCGTAAAATATATCAGTTGCATATACATATCAGTTGCAAAATTTGTCAGGGGAAGGTGAAAATTGTAATCGGGCATGAATTGTTTTATCTTTACATGCTCGACGTGCTAGTCGCTAAAGTCTACTAGTGTATAAATAATGTATAATAAAATATGAAAAAATCAAACAAAATATTTTTTTATAATAAGCTCTTAGAATATTTGGTTTGAAAATAATTAGAGAAAAGTTTACAAACGAATTCATGTAAAATAGTATAAATTATTCGAAAAGTTGAAAACTAATTTTATACTATAGTATGGACATCTATCATTGCTAGCTGCGTTCGCCGTATTCCGGAATTTATTGTTTAGAAACTGTTAAGAGGGATGTAAAAACTGTTCTTTTTATTATTATTAAATATAGATAAAATGATTAATTTTCATTTCATTGTACATATTTATTTTTGAAAAGCTAAATATTCTTTTGAAAGGAAAATTTTTTCAATTATTTTTTTAAATTGTTTTATTAATTTTTTAAATTTTTTGTTAATTATTTTTTAATTTTAATTCAATTATTTTTTAACTTTAATTTTTTTCATTTTTAATTAATATTTATTGAAAGAAAAACTTAATATTTTTTAATTTCAATAGTTTGTTTAAATAAGGAACTGAGTAGTTTTTTTTAAAATTAAAATTAATGGTTTATTTAAAATAGGAAATGAACAGTTCGTTAAAAAATGACTCTTGAATAATTTTTTCAACGATTTTAGTAATAAGAACTAAAAAGTAATTCAAAATATAAGTATAGTTAGAATGTCAATAAAACATATATAGTTAGTTATAAGTAAAGTTACATAGTATAGTTAAGTCAATAAAACTTAATTAATTTTATAATAAAAATTAATTTTTAAAAATTATATTCTAATAAATTTTTATTATTAATTACTTAAGTTTTAAAACATACTTTGCAAATATTCGTGATCTTTAAAAATACAAAAGATTTTTTTATCACTTTTTTATAATTGCCTAGATGAAATAATTATTCACGAAATGTTAGTTCTTAGTTTGGAAGGGATTTTAATAGTTAATTAAACGGAAAGAATCAAAATACTAAAATCAAAAATTGTGAGTTTTTATGAACGACGATTTTAATAAAGATTATCTGAAAATGTGTAGAGCTACTGAACAAATACATTTCTTTTAGATCCTTATAATTCCAAAGCATTGAATAAAACTAAAAAAAACGTACCTTCCTTTTAAGCCTTCAATTAAAAACACGATGATAGGTCGCTACTCATAAAAATTGTCGAATAATATACTTAAAATTAAAAGAAAATTCGTAACGACGTTTCCGCAAACACGTCATATTTTTGTACTTTTTTTGGTGTTCTGACTATGTATGATTTTCACCCTACATTTTATTAATAAATCTGCATCATAAGAAAACTATAATTTTGTTTTTAAATCTTTTTTTAAGAAAGTTGTGATGCCATTATACGCTTTGACCATTATTCTTAAAGCTTATAAAACTTCTTTAAGTTCACTTCGTTAAGTTAATTAAATTTATATTTAATTTTTTTCAATAATTCTTAATTTAAATATAATTAAATGAAAGCAATTATTATATTTTATCACATTTTATAAAAAGCGAATGTAAATCCCCTGGCGTAAGAAATGAAGAGAATTTGCAGACCTGGTCGATTATCTCTAGAACTACTGGGTCAATTTTAATGAAATTTGATACGTTCATACATTGATACAATAAAAAGGCAAATCACCAATCAACAATTAATGCACTTGCATGATTGCGCATAGCACTCGTTGGAGTCGGAAGGCATGAAATTGACACAGAACAATTCAGGCCAATTGACACAGGAAACGATCGTGCAAGGCCTAGATATTTGTAAGAGAACAGCATGCCTCTTTAACCCTTTTTTGTTTTGTTTATTCTGCAACCGCTGTACCTTATACCTTCCGACTCCAACAAGTTTTACGCATGATGTTGTCCGTTTTCTACAATTGTTGAATGGTTATTTGTTTTGTATTGTATCAACGTATGAATATATCAAATTTCATTAAAATCGGTCCAGTAGTTCTAGAAGTCTGAAATTCTTGAAAGTTTTAATTTCAATGAAATTGATATAATATCTGCATTTGAATTGATCACATATAATTGGGGTCGCTTTTCAGATTCAGTTTGGAAACAATACTGTTACGCACTAGGTTATCAACACCGGTAGTTGTAAGTCAAGAAATCAACAATTGTTTTGTTTTTCTATTTAATTATAATAATTAATCAATCCGTGCTTTAAAATTTACATCATTCAACCCGCAGAAAAAGAATTATATACCATTATAAATAATACCTCTCGGAATATAGAAATGAAATTGTTTTTGTTTTTTTTTAATTTTTTTGTCAAATATATTACACTATCCGACCCCAAAAGAAAGTTTATATTGCATCTACACTTTTTATCTAGAGACATGTTATAAGGTCACAAAAACATTTGTTGTTGAGCACAGATGGTCTAAAACAAAAATATCCTAACCTTGATCAAAGTGAAAAATTGAAGGATATCCAAGAAAATATCCTCAAAAACCCAAACGTAGATATATTCAGTCGTAAATTCTAACAATAGACTCAGGTGTATCTTAAATTTAGAAAACAGAAATGTTCAAACAAGCGAAAAGAGAAGTTAACATACATAAAACAGCCATTGTAAACATCAATTTGAAACGGAAAAACTATCATAAATACGATTCCATGAAATAAAACTCTTATTTTAAGGCATTCTTTTGAATATATTTTTATGTTGCCATAAATAGGGCGTTTCGTTTTTTTAGATTCAGATCCCATTTAGATGTCTATTATCTAAAATTTTAATAAAATGTATTAGTATTATATATATATATATATATATATATATATATATATAACACAAAAATTTAGCAAGCTCTGTTTAAAAGTCTGATTATTATTATCAAACTTATCCTATTAATTATAGAAGAACGAGCCAAATCTTTGAAACTAATAAAATGTTGTAATTTTTTTTTTAAAAAATGCATGTATTGTTTTAATTTTTTTTTGTTTATGTGCTATACAACGCATACTTATTCACAAATATTTTACATCGTATTATCAAACTTATCTTTACTTTAATATTAATTATAGAAGCCCGGGCCTAGTCTTTGAAACTTATAAAATCTTATGATTGTCTTTAATAATAATTTTAGATGTTGTTATTACAAAAAAAAAACATAAATGTGGCACTTGTACACTCGTTCCTCACCCTTGCCAGAAACTGGCTTAATTTTATAAACAACGAAGAAAAAGCTTGCATAATTTGTAACCAGCTCTTTAGAAAATATGAAACATTTGTGAAGGAAAAGAGATCCATCAAAAATTTTCAGTATCACTTTAAGTTCAACGTAAGGAAATGAAGAAAAAATCTTAGTACCCAGGATGCAAGATTAACAACAATCATGCAACGTTAGTCCTTCAATTCTAGGCAGTCTCACTATAGGGAGTAGTCTGTTGCATTCCTTTCGTAGGTTTAGAAAACTATAACTGATATCTCAGAGTAACAAGTATTTAATCTGCCCTACATTTGCCCGGTATTCCTTACTCTAATCTTAATTAAGGTTTAAAAGCAATTACTCGGCATGCCCAACATTCCGCACATGGATGTTTTATAGGTAAAAAGCCATTAACTGATGTTTCTTACACTGGTGTTTTTTAAAGTGTAAGAACCATTCAGTTATGTCTAATATACGAGCATTTTTCTAATCTAAATTATGCGAACCACTTCCAGGCGTCAAAAAATCCGTAGCGACAAAGAAAAATTTTAAAATTCCTTTTGAAAAGGAATATTTTATTTTCGATTTTCAAATTCGGAAATCGAAAAACTCCGTTGGGCCGGGATAGCCTGGTTGGTAGGGCACTGGGCCAATGCCAAAGAAGTCGTGGGTAAATCGTGTGTATACGTGCACCAGTCACTATTTACTCCTCGTGCAGTAAATAGTGACTGATGCACGTTAAGTCGGTCGAATCACAAAGTTCTCCATGTTTTCATAACAAATCACACCTCTGGGGGTACTGATTCAGGAGTTTTCTTGTCCTCTGGATTGGTTCAAAATTACAAACCTACGGAATTGAACTTTAGTAGTCGTAAATCCAAAAACTGGGTCGGCTGTTCAACGACGGATATAAAGTAAAATATAAAATCAACTCCGTTTTCTGTTTCTGATTCTAGAAAAATGCTAACCAGCACCACTTACTTTTTACTTGCAAAAGGATTGGAACAGTAATGGATCTGAACTTCTACAGGGAGACGAGACTGGAAGCAATTAAAGGATTAATGCTGCATGCCTGTTTTATAACCTTCTATCCCGAATCCCTTTATGAAATATTTGTTCCGAAATATAAATTATTTGTATTTTAATGAGCGTTTAAAACTAGAATAGGAATGAATTAATCTTACTTTGGCATCTATTCCTGGCAGCGACAATAATCTTTTTCTGAGATTTACAGGACTGTTCTCTCAGTTTGCAGTCACTGTCATAAAATTGTCCATCCGATCCACACACCGGTTCTTTCACGGGTGGACACTCGAAAGCACAAATGCATTGAGGCATCCCTTCAGAATCGTAGTCACAAATACCGCCAAATTTACAGGGCTCTTCTTCACAGGCGAAATTACCCGAGCCTGATTCTGTAGATTTAGCACCTGGAAAAGAATTCTAAAATTTCTACCAAACTTCTAATGACAAAATTTATATCTTTTGATGTATATGTTACCGGCTAAGTATGAAACGCCGGCATTCTATAGAAAGCCTAGGCATTGTATATAATGCGAATGTTTTCAGGTAAGGTATGAAATATTACATACTTTCCTTAGGCATTGTATTAGCTAAGTATTCTAGCAAAGTATGAAAAAAACGACCAGATGAGGTTATTATGCGCATTTCGTAAGAAGAAAAAAATGTTATTCTGAAAAATAATGAGAGCGCCATTAAAAAAAGTTAATAAAAATGCGTAAACATAAATTAAAGTTGTACTAAACATAATTTATGCATTTCTTATTAAGATTACATGATCCCCCGTACAAACCGAAAAGTGCTGACGAATTCTGAGCTTGAGGCCTGCGTTTAAAGTCACGTGCGACTTGATATTCGAAACGAATCGGAGATGTGTTAAATACTTTGCCGGTTTCTCATTTGGCATTCTACAAAATGCCTAGAAAATGTGTGAAATATAAATCGTTTCATACATTGCCTGCTAGTTTTAGGCATTACATGCAATGCCTAGTCATTCTACAGAATACCTGGATTTGTAACTTTGCCGGTAACATATATAAAAATAAACAAACTAAACTTTATTTTCTTTTCAGATACAAAAATGCTGTTGAAAAAATGTATATTAAGTATTCCGTAATTTCACTCTTAATAGAGAACTAAATTCAACGCCAAGAACACTATTAAAATCTGTCATGGTAGAAAAAAGCGAAATTAAAAACACAAAAACCAATTTAATTGCTGAGGAAACTTGAAGAATTTTCAAAAAACGCCTTATTACTCTCCTTCAAATGTATATTATAAATTTTGGTGTCCTTTATTCTGCGTTTATTGTTATTCAGTTATTCGTTAGATTTCCGATAGCGTTCTTTTTCTTATTCATCTAATTATTGGCAACACCTTGCTTTTAAAAAGATTTTTAAAATAAGAATTAATAAAGGTTGTGTTGATTTCAGAACACTATTAATTTAAATATTTCTTTTTAAGGCTTAATCATATTAACGTGTTTCAATTGCTCAGTTGGGTTAGGTAAAAAGTAGTTTTAACTGATTTAATTCAAAGGAACAATTAAATGTGTATCTTTAATTATTTTGCATTGTTAGAATGACAGAGCTTCATTCTAGCACTATTCTTATAAATTATCTCATTTATGCGTTTAACATTAAAATATTTTTTTTTCAATCCTTTTTGTTATTCTTAAAAGAATGAACTTTGCATTGTACGCTAGTACCAATCTGGAAGAATATCTTTTATTAAAGCTTCACGTTACAATTAAATATAATTGTAAACTTTTTTTTAAGGTGGGTGTTTAAATTTTTAATCTTGCTCTGTATTCAAGTACACTGTAAGAAATTTCTCGGAAAAAATGGTTAAATAACACTTTATTGAATGGTTATTTTACCATATTTAATCAAAACAGTTAAATAACCATAAATAAAATGATAATCAAACTTTTCAGTTTAAAAAAAACTGTTTATTGAATGCTTTCACCTAATACGTTTAAACAACCGGAATTTTATCGCACCAACTAGAACCACCTAACGAAGCTACTTAGTTCTTTACAACTGCGTACACATCATAGCCGAGCTGGCTTATCTGTCAATTTCATGACCGGCAGAACTGGAGTTCGAGTTCAAGTGTTGACACCACAATATTCCCTCCATTCCCTTCGACACATGACGAATTTCCAGTGTCCGGCACTTTCTAATATCCATTACTTTACGAAAGGTCGAGCTCCTATGTCTAGTTGAATAATATTCTTTTTACGTTTTTGCAAAAATGCTAGTTGTAAATGGTTAAAAACCAGTATAGTTTTCTATTCATGGTTTTATAACCATACTTTTGTAAACGGTTTCAAAAACAGAAAGGAAAAAAAAAAGTTCTTTACCATAAACTTTATGGTTAATCGGATGAACACACAGCTGCCAGTTATTTTAACATAATTTTAGAATAAAAATTTTAACAGTTTATCATTTTGCCAAGTTGGCCTGTATTAGAGCAATTTATAGAATCTAATTACCTGATTAGAATTTTTTTACGCTGATAAAATATAAATAATAGATACTTATATTTGATCCCAAGAATTTTGGAAAAAAATTCTTGTTCTCACTTTAATTAAAAACATTACAGGTAAATGATTTTTTTTTTTTACATCATTGAAACTGTAAATTTGCCTTCTTACATCTGGTAGCGTTATAGAAAAGTAACATCTGCTAGAACAATCGACAGTAATTAAATTCACTGATTTATCTTTGAATGCAGTTAGAACAATGATTTTTTATTTATTTTAGCACCACTCTAAACAGTAGACTTTTACAAAATATACTTTTAGATTTATTACATCTTGAAACACACTTTTAATCTATAAGCGTTGCTTAAAAATAGCGATAGCTTATACTAGCGCATTACATTACACAGTTGAATCATGGTGAGCAGCCAAATCTCTCATCAAAAAATAAGCACCTTTAAAGCACTTTTTAAGCATCCAAAAAATATATTTCTAAGCACTATATGCATTAAAAAATTAAATGCAAAATGATTTTCTAAAACTATGCATGATCATGATAAAATGACTAGTTTCTGACAAAGAACTCTTTTCTTGATTATATTAGTTACCATAAAAAGATTGAGAGATTTTTCGGTTCCCATTTCAGAGGGTGGAAAATGAAGCCTGAAATTGAGAAAATCTTGCAAAATGTGGTAGAGTTGCACGTGAGAGTAAGAATCTCACCGAATCCAGCTCAGTAGACGCACATGCGGACTCCCTAGTATTTCATCAACTATGTAACATGACTATGTAATATGCTACTGACCGACGGTACGCCGAAATTGATTGTTTTTGAATGAATTGTGAAAGCGTTGAAGCAATGTGAAAACCACGCTTTTGCATAATATGCAGCGAAAATCGACATAGTAAAGAAAAAATTTTCATTTTCGAAAAGGAAATATTAAGCACTTTTTAAAAACACTCCATGAAAGATGCACCTTCAAGATCTTTTAAAAAACGAAAATCGAAAATAAGCACCGTTAAGCACTTTTTAAAAACGCTACGCACCATGTTGATTGTAATTTTAGATTTTTTTTCGCTGTTAGAATTTCAAAACTCACCTTTCATTCCAGCACCTGATCCGCCAACATCTTCACACTCGCCATAAAACAATACACTCAATTCCTGAGTTTGTACACATGAAGCTCGTTTCATCTCGCAGTCATTGGGATACGTTGACCCATCACTACTACAGACAGGTTCATACTTGTCGGGACATTCTGTCGGACAAACACATCTACCATCTTCACATCGTGCACCATATTTACAATGCACACTGATACATTGATCTGCAATAATATAATTATCTTAACTATTTAGATGCATTATACAGAATATTCTAGAGTCTCGTTGAACGGACAATAACCGCAAAAAAACGCGTGTAAAATTTGACGTAACGCAAAAAATGAAACAATAGATAACTAGCGATAGGTGGCCTCTTTTTTAATTGTTTCGATTGTTTTTAACCGTTTTCTCTAAGAATATTTAATTCAATTTTTTTTTTGTTATTAGAAGACAGGAAAGCGGTTCAACCCGGTTCTGTTACGTAACACCTTTGATTTGTCTCTAAGCTCAGTTAGCAACTAACATGCGAAGTCTACAATGATGTATAAACGTGCTTATGATTTCTAAGAAAGAGACAGCAATCAACGTTAAGGGATCTTCTATTGTTTTTTCAGGGAAACAGCTAAGATTTAAGGTCTTAAAAGGAAAGAGTCACACGGATTGACAAAGAAGAAAAAGTCTCATGAATTGAGATCACATTTATTATCAAAAAGGAAAAGTCATACAGATTGAGATCCCCTTCATCTTCAAAAAGCAAAAGTCTCATGAATTGAGATCACATTTAATATCAAAAAGGAAAAGTCACAGAGATTGGGATCCCATTGATTTTCAAAAAGAAAAAGTCTCATGAATTGAGATCTCATTTATTATCAAATAGGAAATGTCGCGCAGATTAAGATCCCATAGGTTTTCGAAAAGGAAAAGTCTTATGAATTGAGATAACATTGATTATCAATAACGAAAAGTCATATAGATTGAGGTCCTATTGATTTTCAAAAAGGTAAAGTCACACAGATTGCAGATTATTAAAAAGAAAATTCCGTATGCTTAAGATACTCCAGATTGTTTAATTCAGGTAAGGGAAACTTAGACTGACCTCCAACTTTCGTCTCCTTTAGAATCAAAGCTCGCATGTATTATCGTGATTTTCAACTTCTCAACCCCAGGCTACTGATAATAAGTTCACATATTTTAGATGATATTTTATCACCCCTCTTAATTTGTAAGTTAAATTTCGGAATAACCATAATGTATGAATGTAATTATAACTATTTATTGGGTGAAGCGAATCTTTAAGCTTACCACATGCTCCAAGAGAAGCAACAGCTATAGGCAGTTGTTTTGTGCATGCAGCAACTCTCAATTCGCATTCATTTTGATAGGTGATTCCATCATTTCCGCACACTTTAGCTTCCACCTAAATAGTTCGTTGAATAAACACCATTATTAAAGATTTTTAGCATAATTGTCACAAATAAATATAAAAACATTAGACGCTAAAACATTAAAAACATTACACATTAGTTTTAATGTTTTTAACACAATAAAACAGATTTCTTACAACCTCGTACAGCATTTTCCAATATCTAGCGAATCATTGCTGAGGAAGGTGAGAATAAAACCAGTAAAATGTGTTTTTATTGGCGGAGAAAGCAGAAGGGAGTCTTAGAAACCCTTTACCATTCTGAAAAAGGGTTGAAAAGGGAGTCTCAGAAACCCTTGAAAATTTTATCAATCAATCTGATTGTTTGCTGTGTTGTTGATGACGTTTATGTTGTTGATATTGTTTATTCCATATCACTCAGTAGTGATTCAAGACATTCTGATTGCCTTCTTTACAAGCTTAAATATTTTATTAAAAATTTACGACAACTAATAAGCATACTTTATTAAATCATTTGTGAATAGGATTCTAGAAAGATATTAAATGTACAGTGCGCAAAATAAAAAAAAAACGAACCACTTAAAACTGTTTTCTATTCACTCTTAACCGGACCATGATAGTTCGTTTTTTTTTCACTGTACAGCCATTGAGTAACAACATGTTTAGATTTTCAAAAATAAGCTCTAGTACTTTGTTTTAAAAATGGATTTTATTATTCATTTATTTGACCAATAAGAAATTTTTTTAATCGAGGTTATGCTTATTGTTTAATCTATTAGAGAGATTCAGATAAAGAGATTCAGAGATTAATAAAAGCTCAAGCCAGTGTTTTTAATTAATTAATTTTTTTAACCTCTTAGCCACGCTAAAATTTTTATCTTATAAAAATATTTTCAAAATATGACTTTACGATGTAGTTGAAAGTATTCGAAAAAGGCTGTATAAAATAGAAAATATTATTATTATTATTTTAAATTGAGATACTTTTTAATGTAACTTTATATTAGTCATTGAAGTTTTAATATCAAATGAAATATGCACTGTCAATTTTTCTTCCAAAGTAATACTTAAAAAAATCATATATTAATAAACTTAAAATAATATAATCTGCTTAATAACTGTCATAGTTTCAGTAGAAAACATTGTCTAAAAACTGTTACTATCTACAGATAACTTTATAATACTGTTTTAAAAATATAACAAATTAAAATGTGTGAATAAATAAAGATCAAGGGGAAAGAATGGTTTTTGGAGTGGGAAGAATGGATTTATAATTTTTTAATTCAAAAATTATAATTGGATCACCGTCTATTGCATTTTAAAAATTACAAAGTTTTTAACAAATAAATAAAGTGAAAATCGGTTCTCCCCGAGAGTTAATACACGGTGAAGATGGGTCGCACAGTTGGAAAACTCTTGCTTTCCGCTCGCAAAGTTTTTTCTCCGATCAGCTTCTACGGGCATAAACCTTTCTTCCCCAGTGGTCTTCGAGTACTATATGAGTAAAATTAACTACTTAAAATTACAAGTACTTTATAAGTAACTTTATTAGTACCTTAACACAATGCTTTGGACAAACACACGTTGCACGCCCTCTACTGTCCAGATCACAAACGGCAGAATATTCACATTGTGTTTGGCTGCAAGTATCTAGAAAACAAATTATCATCCATCAATTATATCACTGTTTTTTAAAAGTTAATCCAGGAGTTTCTCCGCGTTCCATACGCTCCTGTACTTAAAAGATTCGAAGTTACAGCGCATGCATAGTGTGAACGATTTGAATTAAAAAGTAGTAATCTAACTTTATAAGCATGCGCATCAGGTTTGTTACAAACAAAAGTACGGGATGGTTCCTAAAACGGCTAAATTTCACTTACATCAAATACGAGTAATTATGAAATTATTTTGTTATTAATTATCCATTTTTCTTTTAGCTGAAGAATGATGTAATGTTTAACTTTTTTTCCATGAGATATTAGTGTTAAAAAATTATAAAATACACTGGTGTAAGAAATGAAGAGAATTTGCAGACTGGGTCGATTATCTTTAGAACTACTGGACCGATTTTAATGAAATTTGATATGTACATACATTGCTACAATACCAGACAAGTAACCATTCAACAATGGTAATACATATGCATGATCGTGCGTAACACTTGTTGGAGTTGGAAGGTATGAAACAGCGGTTGCAGAATAAACCAAAACAAAAATGGGTTAAAAGTGGTATGGTCCCCTCTTACAGATATACAGGCCTTGCAGCGTGATTTCATACTTGAAATAAGGCAGTTAATCATTTTATGTGGAAATTGGCCTAAATTGTCTTGCGGCAATTTTATAACTTTCGACTCCAACGAGTGTTGAGTGGTTATTTGTTTTGTATTGTATCAATGTATGTACTTATCAAATTTCATTATAATCTGCCCAGTAGTTCTAGAGAAAATCGACCAAGTCTGCAAATTCTCTTCATTTCTTACACCAGTGTTCTTTCTAACTTTTGAATTTTTTAAATGAATTAGTAAAAAGACATGGGAATTCTTCAGTTTTATTAAAAAGCGACAGCATCAATATCTGCAGAATAATACAAACACGAAATTCTACATCTTGATGCTTTTTTATAACATTGGAACAACGTGGGCATTTAAAATAATTTTTTTTACAATAACATAAACTTAGTAAGCACTTTATTTGATGCTATGAAAAAGCAGCATGATCAGTACACTAATACAGATATATAAATACGTAGGTATTGGTTATGAGATTAAAATCTAATACATCTTAGTTCTTAATACTTTTTTTTATTAAAAAGACATGGGTTTTTTATCTAACGTTTCAATACTTTGAGCAACAACATGACACACAATGATACTCTGTAAAAAATTTTGGTGAATAGTTACCACCATTTTCGGTGTTAAGATAAACAAAAAAATTTTTACAGTGCACGTAGTCACATATTTTTTACTTTTTCACTGTTATAGTTTTACTAGTTTATTCATTATTTTTTTGATTGATCATTCACAGAAAACATTTTTTATGCGTATTATAATCCATTTATGGCCTCATTGTAAAAGATTTTGGCTTAAAAAAACAAGCAAATTCTTAGTAATATATTTGCACTAATTCTTTCAAGAAATTTTTATTTTATCAATTGTTATCTAATTTTTTGCGCGATAAACTACAATTCAAATTGTAGACAAAAAATACAAAGAAACTGAAAAAGGTAAGATATTACTTGATTTGTAAACTTTATTAGCTTCAAAAATATATAGAGATTAGAAAGAAAAAAAAACACACGATATGTTTCGATATGTTTCAAGCGCTCATTGATAGATCTCATTTCCAAGACTTGCCGGATGTTAATGAGAAGAAACAAAAGTGATTTGACATATAAAATGCAAAGTTATCAACGGAAAATGGAAAAAAAAAATAAAACTAGAAAAAACTCAATAGCAGAAAGAGAATTAAAATACTAATTATAAATAAAATAAAACAATTCCCATCCACGTCTGTCAAGTCTTGAAAATGGGTACCTGCTTTTGAGTGCTTGAAACATGTCAACAGTTATTTCTATTTTGTATTTTTTTAACGAATGAAATGCTTAAAAATGCATCACGTTTATCTAAACACTAAAAATAGTGGTAACACTACACGAAACTTTTTATAGTGTACAAACGTAAAATTATTTATCACGTTTGCAGTTAAAATGCTTAGTTATAATTAAACTATTCTTAATATTTTACATCTAGCTTTATTTATTGCAAAAAGTATTTTCAATCGAATTAAAAAGTATTTCTTACAAAAATTAAAGATTTCTTCTTATTCGCGGGGGAGAAAAGTAACATTTCTTTTACAATAACTTTCTACTGCATAACTTAAAACTTTATTGAAATATTTCATTAATGCAATCAATTTTAAATAAAAGTTTCCTTATGAGTTAAAAGCGTCTAGACGGTTACTTAGTAAATTAATTGATTTCAATCATTTAAAGCTAAGTTTTGAATGTTAAGAAAGTGTCTGAACAAAAATATTCAAAATGTTGATATTGGGTCCCAGGATATATGACTTTCTTATTAAAATGCCACTTTCAATTTTTCTGAACCTGCTCCTACATTAAGTACTCTAAATGAATATTAAAAATAACTTTCAGTTCTTATAAATAGAATATTGAAGAGATTTATAATTAAAATTGTATATAATACAAGTAAGATTAATAATTGTTGTTTTAATTATTTTGAGTGAATGATGAAAACTTAATCTTTAAAATACTTACTACAGTATTTTAATATTATTTTACATTGAGACTCTTCTTTGTTTTTGTTAAATGTTTATTAAACAAACTGAAGAAGTTTAATCAGGTTTAAGAGATCTGATCATTTAATTAAAATTACCTTAAAAATATTTTTCGACAAAATTTTTAAAAATGCTAAAATTATGTTAACCACTAGTATGTTTTATCTAAAGATGAAAATCACGATAATTAACAGTCTAAGTTATGTAGAGAAGCTAACTCAACTTTAATACTAAATATTTCTGATAAAAAGTAGCTGCAGATAACGTCATAGGTTACATGCGTGGGTATTGGTTGACTTATTTTTATAGTGCAAGTATGCAATTAAGTAAGAAAATACATTGGAAAAAGCAAAAATCATTTATAAAGCAGTTAAATACTATAATTCCAATAGAAAGTTGTGCAATGCAGCGGAAATTATCTAAGAAAATTAAAACAAATAAAAAATTTCAAAGAAGTAAATAATAAAAATATAAAGGGTATCTAAAAGGGTATCTAAGATACTTACCGCAAAGCCCACTGTAGGCGACTTTTATTTCTTTCCTCTGTTCGCATCCTTCCCTTCTCATTTTACATTCATTTGTATGGGATATACCATTTGTACCACAGACAGGTTCGAACTCTTCAGTGCAAGTTGGACATTCGCAACCAGGTAAACCATTCTTTAAAACACATAAAGCTCCGAATGCACATACGTATCCGTTACAAGGCCCGGTATCACCTACAATAATATCAATAATTTTATTGTAGATCAGTGTAAGGCTAGCTGCCACTAGATGGCGCCACGAGATTGAAACAAAACTTAAGAATTGAATGAAAGAGGAGGGGGAGGATTAGAAGTTTTTGGAGGTAGCGGAGCGGTTTTTGAAGGATGTGATTTACTATTATCTCTTTATATTTTATTTTATGCTTTTTGTTTGTGATGTGGCATAAGCATGCGTAATAATAAATTTGTTTTCTGCCACGGAAAGTTTAGCGTGAAATCAATTTTACATTATATGAAATTTGAAAAAAGAACCTGAAAGATTAACTGTCAAAAAGACACTGGTTTAACTAATGTATACTAAGGAGCAATCAGAAAAGATATGATTTTTCAAATGAACAGTCTTTCTTGACTATATTACTCAATTTTAATTATGTTCTGTATTCGTTTGCATGTTATTCTATTCGGTTGTTACATCGCATCCCTATTTTTTATGTTTTTAATTTATTTCATAACCGTCGTAGAACAGTCGACTCAATATTGGGTTTACGACTGCTAATATTGAACTCCGTAGTCTGGTAATTTTGAACCCAATCCAGAAGACAAATAAACTCCTTTGCTATTAAACCCCATATTCAAACAATCAATTAAAGTATGGATTTGGTCTTATAAATTAAAATAATATGTACTGTGCTTCGAAAAGAAGAAAGAAAAAGGAGGAAAAAAACGGACCACCCAGAATAACTTTTGATGTTATTATTGGATCTTTCAGTTCTAAGACTCTCTAACAGATTCTTAATGGTTCAAGAGGGTGACTTCAAATATGCTAGTTGATTAGTGCAGACGATATTTTAAACTACGAAATCAGACACGAAAACGTATTTTCTTAGAAAAAAAAATACATTTTTCTAAACAGACTCAAATTTCTGATCCCCCAAATATAGGGGGTAGCCGCAATCTGAGAAATATGGCTTCCATTAGTTTGGTCAGGATAGGGCGATCAGAAGTTTGGACCCATTAATGTTAATTTTACTTCCTGCGTCGCTATATCTCGAGAAATGTTTTAGCGTGTTGAAAAATATTAGCACACAGTTATAAAATTCATTTATTTAAAAATAATTCCATGCAAAAAAATAAATTTTAGTAAATATTTATTATTATTTTATTAAATAATAGTTGGATAAGGTATACATTTTTCTATAATTTTAAAGTGTATAATACATATTTTTAAATGCTGTAAAAATTGCATACCTCATAATTTTAATTGTTTTCGACTGTTATTTTGTAAAATAATAAGTATTTACTAAAATTTATTTTTTCCTAGAATAATCTTTGGATAAACGTTACTTATAATTTTGTGTGCAGCAATTTTTTACTTCGTTCAAAATTTCTCGAGAAATGATGAAATACGCAAAAAGTAAAATTAGCATTAAGGGGTTCAAACTTTGCTCTCCTGACCAAATTATGGAGACCATATTTCCTAGATTGTGGCTAACCCCTATATTTTGGGGGTCTGAAATCAGAATCTATTGAGATAAAAAAAAGTATGTTTAGAAAGTTAGAGAAAGTACGTTTTTGTGTCTAGTTTCGTAACCTAAATTTCGTCTGCAATAATTATTTACAATATTGGATGTCACCCTCTCGAACCACTAAGTATTAGCCCTAGAACGTGAAGATCAGATCTTAAGATCAAGGTGATCCGTTTTTTGGCACTCTGTACAACTATTTTAGAATTTTATAAATCTGTTTAATGTTAGATTTATGTTATTTTTTTTAGATTAATTGAATAATAAGTACGATTATCGATAAGGCAATATAGAATAACGTCTAATAGTTAATAGTACAGAATGTCTAAATAATTAACAGTATATAATAGTAAAATATCAGGCAGTAAAGAACAGCAGCTAAAATTCAGGCAATATAAATATCTAAATATTATTTAGTATAGAATCAGTATAAATAGACTAGTATAGAATCAGTATTGAATATTCAGCATAAATTCACTGGTGTAAGAAATTAAGAGAGTTTGCAGACTTGGTCGATTATCTTTAGAACTACAGGACCGATTTTTATGGAATTTGATATGTGCATACGTTGATACATTACAAAACAAATAACCATTCAACAATTGTGATAAACACACATGATCTTGCATAACAATCGTTGGAGTCGGAAGGTATGAAACAGCGGTTGCAGAATATAAAAAAATGGGTTAATAGATGGTCCCATCTTACAGATATACAAGCCTTCCAGCGCGATTTCATTCTTGAAATAAGGCAAATTATCATGTTCTGTGAAAATTGGCCTGAATTGTCCTGTGGCAATTTCAAACCTTCCGATTCCAACGAGTGTTACGCACGATTATGAGTGTGTATCAAAACTGTTGATTTTTCATTTGTTTTGTATTGTATCAATGTATGCACATATGAAATTCCAATAAAATCGATCAAGTAGTTCTAGAAATAATCGACCTAGTCTGCAAACTCCCTCAATTTTTACACCGGTGTATGAAGCAGTATAGAACATACTCTAAAAACTAGGCATCCTATGCTAGAATAATATTAAGGAGAACAAAATATCTATATACAAGTAATCAGCAGTATAGAACATCATCTAAGAATTAGAAGGCATAGAACATTTAAATAGCATAGGGCGGCACATAAAAACAAAGGCAGTATAAAAAGAATCATCTTACCACATGCTCCCCCATAAGCAACTGATATAACACGCTTATGAATACAGGCATGCCTCTGTAGTTCACATTCACTGTTGTAGGTTTGTCCATCAGAGCCACAAACAGGTTTCATAACAGATTCACAGTTTTGTGGACATTGACAAGATGCGATGCCAAATTTGTCAATGTTGCATTCCTCTAGAAGCTCACACTGAATGTTCTCACACGGGTTCTTACCTGTAAAATAAATGTTGAAATGCTGATACTACAGTCTACCGTTAAGTGAACTTCTGTTTCACAGGGATACTACAATGTGTGTTTAGCTCATATATATTTCACTGAATAAAATAGCTTGCTTTCCTTGCATATATCGTAACTTGGACACACATGGTGAAAGTATTAAAGATACTCGCTTTCTGATGATAACATTATTGTAGGATGGCGTAAACAATCCTGTAATATTTTATCCACCAGAAATATAGCTCGGCTTAACCTGAATCGCCCCTCCCATACGGGCCATCCAGGGAATATAACTATACACTATAGTTAGATGGACTGACCAGTAATTTGATCCAAGGGGATCCCTGAAGCTGCCATGCACAAGTAGGTTAAAACTAAATATTAATTATTAGTTGTAAAACAAAGGATGGTCATGTGCTGCGCGCTCACCAACAATTATACATTCATACACTCCAGGGTCAGTATTGAATGTTAACTTGGATGTCGTTTTTCATCCGTAGTATTTTCACATTCTCTTTCTAGATGGATCAAAGAAAATAAGAAAATTTTCAGCGTCTATATTTACCATATGATTAAAAAGTAAAGCGCATCACGTTATTAAAATTTTAAGTGTCACGTTGATTCCATTCTAAATTCTGTGTGTATTTAATTGAAATGTTTTATTTTAATCAATCGATATTGCTTTAATCAATCGATATTGCTTTAATCAATGAATATTGTTTTAATCAATAGATTTTGCTTTAATCAATAGGTATTGCTTCCTTGATGACTGACTCGATGGAAATGGGAAAATAAATGCGGAAAGTCTACATTGAAAGTCTACATACAACAAACGTTTTAAGAGTTAAACACCAAGAAAACGTCGAATCAACCGCATTGTAAAATAATCTGGTTAAAAATATGGTATAAAGCACTCTATAGGAATTATCTGTAAAATCTATTTTTACTATAAAAATATTATATCACAATGTTTACAGTAATAATTATTTAATTTGAGTGGCTCAATGATTTATCGGTAGTTATTACAGTAAAAATTACAGTGTATCAGATTGTTTGTTCCGTAACATGATTTCATAAAAACGGATTTTACCGTAAAAAGTACTGGCACTCTGAGTGTAGGTACTTTTTCACAGTGATTTGATCCGGAATATTTCTTTGCATGTAGGATTACGTAAACAATGCAAAATAAGGCAAAAATTTTAGCATCCATTTCAAGTCCTACAATTGCTGCCCTAGAGTTGCCCTTTTGCTGTCGTCTAAGTTGTTTGATCGCAGAGCAGCTGCAGACATTCTTTTAACCTTTTGCTTACGGCGCTTAGCATGAGGAAGTCATTCTGGTCCACTTATAGTACCAGCCGAAAAAAAAGTGTTAAAAAAAGTATGTAACAGTATGCTTATGTATTTACAAAGACAAAAATTACCTGTGCTACATTCTCCGGAATAAACAACTCTGATATTTTTTCTAAATTTGCAAGCCTCTACGCGAAGAGCACATTCATTAGCATAAGTTTTCCCATCAGATCCACATACAGGTCTAATGTCCTCAGAGCAAATAGCATTACATCTACACATGGCGTTTCTGTGCTCATCTAGCTGGCATACTTGAGAATTCGGACATTCAACGCCTTGGCATGGATCTAAACAAATAAAAGTATTAAGTTCAATTAAAATGAATTTCAATTTGCTAATGCCAGGGAAATCAAATTAAAAAGTAAGGTGACAGCCTGAATATATAAATCTCATAAAGGAGCAAGGGATCAAAAATAAGATTGACGGTTTTTAACCGTTTACAACAGATAAAGGGTCAAGGTTTGAGAAAAAGCTTTTACAGCAAAAGAACGAGATAATCCAGAATATTAAGTTTAAATATCTTTTAACAGATGGCGCGAAGTAGAATTTCAGAATCTCTTAATAAAAATCACATTACGGTAATTTAGAAATGGCCACCATAAGCCAAAAATCTCATGCTGTAATCGGAGAATGAAATCTTTTTACATCAAAAATAGCAGAATTAAATGTGTGAAAGAAGGTTTATAAATGACTATTTAAGAAAAAATTAGAATAACAACAAAAAATACTCCACTAAAATTATTTTTTTAAAGTCCAGCTTAATTCCCCCCCCCCTTTTTTTTTTCTCTTCAAAACATCAGCAGATATTTCGTTAACACTTCTCAGTCTCTTTGAAGACATAATTACTTTCTTTTAAAAATATCTTCATAATTCTACAGTCATTATGTCATATTATTGCAGTCATTATGACATGTTATTGCAGTCATTTAATTACTGCAGTCGTTATGCCACATTAATACAGTCATTTAATTATTGCAGTAATTATGACATATTATTGCAGTCATTTAATTATTGCAGTCATTGTGCCATAGCCTTATGTCACGATTGGTCTCGATGACCGGCTTTTTCCAGAGGTTTTTCGGGATGTAGTTTTTTTTTTTTTTTTTTTTTTTTTTGCAAATTTTTATCAAAATTTAAACAAAATAAAGGAAAATATAGATAATTGAAACATTTAAAAAAATGACAAAAAAATTTTTTTGGAGTTTTAAACGGAAATTTTTAGGTTATTTTTCCAGGTGTAAGTTTTTGGAAAACTTTATTCATCAAAGAAACACTTAACTTTAGGGGGAAAAAATCAAATATTGTGTATGGTAGGCAAATTATTTTCTCCCAAAGTCACCTGGAAAATGATTAAAAATAAATGAGAGAAAACTTAAAATGAAGTTATTTAAGAGAGGAAATATTTGAAAATTGAATTTAGCAAATTAACTCTTTCATCACTTAGTCTTAACCATCTTTGATTTGAGAGGAGCTGATTTGAGAGGAGATCTTAAACCATCTTAACACGAAATATTAATTAAAAAAAGAAAACATGAGAATTAAAAAGATAAGAAAATAAAAATAAAAATAAAACTGGTTGCAATGAAATTAAATTTTGCATGTTTATGAACTTGCTACTTGAATTTACACTAATTCAGAATGAAAATCTAAAAAAAGAAGAAACAAATTCTTATTGATTTTGTATTAAACAACAAAAAGATAAATGAAGGTCCTCGTGAAAATGTTATAATAAAGAGAATAAAATAAAAATAAGACTTTTACAAAATTATTTATCCCTATTATCCGTAACTTATTAAAATAATTAAAGGCATTGTTAAGGCAAAAGATTTCACAACATATTCAAAAGCGTATGGAATGTTTTCAAAAATTGGAAACAGAATCCACAATCATTGTCTAGAAGTTTCAACTTAGGTTCAAACACAATTAACCAGCCCCATGATCGTTGTCGGCAGAAAAGAGTACTCTGTTATGATTCATCAGACAAAAAACTTTAACAAAGATAGATTTGTCCCAACTGATTTTGGTGCGAACCATGCACAGAGAATTGAAAATGAAGGGATTTCGCAGAAAGTGTAAAAACCCGAAATACCACAATTGATGTTCGAAAAGACGATATTGGAATTGGGTCACGTGGATGGAGACATTTTGTTGGCACAGATAGAAGATGTTGAATTCTGTTCGAACCCTACGAAGTCATCAACCAATCTTGTCACTGTGTAAGGATGTGGTGGAAACACCATGATGCGAGACGTTTTCTGCTCGTAGGTGCCCTGGTTTTTCTTGCAGGTAGGAAAAAAAAACACCATTGCAATACTTGAACATATTACCAGATCAAGTTAATCCTGCAACATACTTCGAAATGTAGCGTATACTTTAAGTAATTTCTTTTTGACGATAATATCGATACGATACATAGTATTGATAAACGATATATGGTTTCAAAAACACCCAAAATCAATTCAATGAACATCAATCTAACTGCTAACACCTTCTTTTCCAGTCACTGAAAGCCTCGGACCTGAACCCAATAGAAAACGTTTGACATATGTTAGAAAGGCGCAGCCTATATAGCTGCTCTCTTAAATATTATAAATACTCTCTTTCTAATTAACACGTTGAATTTCATGGGGGTCACCGGTGACCGGCGAAGGCAAGATTACTAGAAACAAAACATTCGAGTAAATTTTTAATTTTTTTTATATCATTACTAAAATGGTTTGAAGAAATTAATGCAATGTATAACACACAAAAATAGTTTCATTTATATACACAGAGATGCCAACTTGCTCCGGACAGCGAATAAATATTTTCAAGTGGTAGTTTATTAATTGTAATTCTTGGTTTAATAAATTTAATTTAGTAGATTTTTATCCACTTTTATTTCTAAACAATTCGTAGCTTTATATAATTCACCACTTTTTTCAGATATGTCATGATTAAAAAACTGACAAAATCTGTCTAATATTTGCAAATTTAGCTTGTAGTAATTTACCGTTGTGGCCAGACAGGCAAGCCATGTAAAATTAGCTTGGTATTCAACGAGTTTATAAAACACAAAATTTCATATAAAAGAATGAAACACAAAAATACATGCATTAAATACCCAAATGAACGTGTGTCTCTTATTAGAAAGGAACAACAACAATATTCAAAAAAGATACAACAATATTCAAAGTGGAAGAGATAAGAGAGATCAAAATTGCCCCCCCCCCCAATTAATCTGAATAAGTATGCTCATCAACTGACTGCTTATCTTCACACACAATACTAAAACATTAAACAGTCAAAACTTGTATCCCAATAGTTTCCTATCTATCACATAGTCCCATCTATCTGTTCTATTTAAATGAAAAAAAAGAGATAATAGATTAGTAAAATCGTTCAAAATGAGGCAAAGGATTAAAAAAAATGCAGTAAAAGTGAAAGGAAATAGATGTATATATTTAGACGAAACAGTCAGTAATCGTCCTTTTGATAAACTCCGTCGATACCGCAAAGAGTAAGAGTTTCTGAACAACCATGACCTCATTTTCTCAAAGCTAACATCACGATTAAGGCAATAAATCGATACTGCCAGGTACTATAATGGCCAAAAATTAAGAATTATCAAAATCACTATGATCAATAATGTATCAAATGAAGAACCATCTGTATCATCTAAATTTTTAGAATGTAAGTAAGTAAACACACGAGAGATTAAAGAAATATAGTTATTCTTATATCATCATTATAGTTGGTCAAACAGCCCAATGTGGGCCAATGTCTTTCTCCAAAGACCCCGATTTCTCGTTCCAGTGGGTCTAAAAAGCAATATATTTTTTATTGTATTGTCATCACTCAATTGAATCACGTGGACCATCCAATTCATTCTATTTATTTTTATGTATTTAATAATATTAGGTTGTTTCTATATCTTGTACTGTTCAATCTCCTTTTCCAGTTATTGTTTTCATTTAGTCCAAAAAGTATACCCCGCAAAATCTTTCTCTCAATTATTGCAATACCATTTTCCACCGGTTTTGTCATTGCCTAAGCTTCAGAAGCATATGTCAAGACTTTTGTAAACTAAGAACTTAAATAATTTGTATGTACCAAGAGAATGATTTTGTGGAGTATAACTTGGTGGTGTAAATGAAAGCAATAACTGGAGATGGAGATTTAACTTTGAACAGTAAAAGATTTATAAACAACAGGATATTATTAAATACATAAAAATAAATAGAATGAGTTGGATGACCCACATGATTCGTATGAGTGATGACAATACAATAAAAAAGATACTGCTTTTTAGACCCACTGGAACAAGAAAGTAGGGAAGGTCGAGGTTGATATGGGCTGACTAGGTGAATTTTAATTTAATTAATGAAAAGAATTAGAGATCAAACATAAATCGGAAGTCGTTATGGAGAAATCTTCAGAGGAAGGCATTGACCCACATTGGGTTGTCTAGCCAACTTTGATGATGATGATGATATACCAAGAGACTAAATTCCTTAATGATGTACTTGACATTAATATACCACTAATTTTCTCACAAAATAATGAAACACAAATATGCTTCAAATATCTAAATGAATGTTTGTAACTAGAAGAGCCACAACAAAAATCAGGAAATAAAATCAAAAGCAAAGAAGAAGGTAGAATAAATCTTAATATGAAAACCTTAAGGAATTCTCATCTACCGAACCTCTTTATCTTCGCACAAAATAATGAAACCCAATGCATAGTATCCAAATGATGTCCCATCTATTCAAAGCTTAAATAGAAAAGAGATAAAATAGATGAAAGGAATCTTTCAAAATGAGAGAGAGAGGATAAAAATAAAATGTAACAAAAGTGAGAGGGAATAGACTTTTCGAGGAGAAGAGTGATAGTCCTTTTGATAAACTTCGTCGATACCTCGTAGAGTGGGAGTTGCAGAATGACCACGGCCTTATGTTCCCCGAGCTGACATCACGATTAAGGTTATAAATCAATACTGTCAGGTGTCCTGAAGGGGGACTATTGAAGAACCATCTATATCATCTGGTTCTTCATTGCTTTTCTTCCTTTATTCTTAACTCTTTCCTTTTAGTATCAAAAGAGTAAAAATAATGCAAAATAACGACGCAGTTATTTAACTATACAGAATGGTCACTTTAGTGTCAAGAGCGGCCATTTTAGTATTAAATTAGTAAAAATAATGCAAAATAACGATGCAGTTGTAAGTTATTTAACATACAGAATGGTCAATTTAATGCCACAAACGGCCCTTTTAGTATCAAAAGAGTAAAATAATGCAAAATAACGATACAGTTATATAACTATACAGAATGGTCAATTAAATGTCAAGAGCGGCTCTTTGAGTAACAAAAGAGTAAAAATAATGCAAAATAACGATGCAGTTGTAAGTTATTTAACATACAGAATGGTCGATTTAGTGCCAAGAGCGGCCCTTTTAGTATCAAAAGAGTAAAATAATGCAAAATAACGATGCAGTTATTTAACTATACAGAATGGTTAATTTAATGTCAAGAGCTGCCCTTTTAGTATCAAAAGAGTAAAATAATGCAAAATAACGATGCAGTTATTTAACTATACAGAATGGTTAATTTAATGTCAAGAGCTGCCCTTTTAGTATAAGATGAGTAAAAATAATGCAAAATAATGATGCTGTTATTTAACTATACAGGATGGTCAATTTAATGTCAATAGCGGCCCTTTTAATGTCGATTAAATAATTAAATTAAATAATAAAATTAAATTTTTACGTTTTTGTTAACAACTACACATTTTATACATCGGAATAGTATTTAAGAAAAAACAATAGGGTTTTTTTCTTTGGTTTCACAAAAATTCCAAAAAATTCCAATCCTGTTCAAGATTGGATTTTATTTTTATGTACACATTATTTTAAATTAGATGTTTTTATTCTTAAAAAAATTTATCATTGGAGTCGTAACGTAAGTATAAACGTAAGCAATTCACGTACCTTTTCAATATTTCCCAGTGGCATCACCCCCTAGTTTTATGCTTGCTTTCCGATTTACGGTACGGATTGTAAGGATTAAATCAAAATGAAAGTTGAAACTCTGCACGGAAAACTTAATTGAAATTCGAAATTTTAATTAGTTTTTTTTCAAATGTTGATATTTATTTAAACATCGTCTGTGTTCTTTTGATTTTGTGTTTTTTCCCTTTTAGCGAAAAATCTATGGAACGACTTTAGTTTTATGCTACACATACCTCCTATACTTAAATACGTATATTCTATTATAGATTTGAAAACCCAATTTAAACGATTCCAACCGTTTTCACTTTCATTCGAAGCCGATAAAAAGAAAAGAACAAAAAAAGTCCACCACCTCGCGATCTTTGAAGTTAATTCTTTATATTATAGTTGCGTTTTATTTCTACTTACAATTTATTAATTAGTAAAATTTTGCTTACCTTCATTCTATTTTCTTCACTTTTAGCCAAACCTCTATGAAACAACTTTAAATTTATTCTTCCTTATTTATAAATATCTATATTCTATTCCATCTTTGACACAATATTTAAACGCTTCCAACAGAGTTTTGCGTCAATATTCGATTCAGTGATCTATATTCTACTAATTCTTGTCATTCAATGTAATCTGCTCAGCTTCAAATCGTGAGAATTGTCACCAGAAGGACCAGTAATGACTCAAGTAGGGATATTAAAGCCCACTTCATTTTATCAAAAGAGATCAAACTTTGAGGGAAACAATCTCTTTAATGGAAAAGAGGCTTCAACTGAAATAGAGATTGGGAAGGGATGCAGATATTGCAATCTAAGTTTGTTGAACTCATTGCTAAAGTCCCAATTCTAATTTTAAAATATGTTCTTGGTATATAAAATGATGGGTTTTATATAAGAAGATCTAATAATATTCAAAACCTTCAAATAGGAAAACTAGTTATATTTGATTATTCGATGAGATAATAATAACAATAATACTCGATTGCTTCCATATAGGCGAAGTATTTATACTCGATGACTTTATATAAAAGTATCCAATCAAAGTATGGAATTGATTTTAGGATAAAACTTTGGTCAAAATGGAAAAGCACTAAAAGCAACTAAAGCCAAATTTTTACTTTATGTTTTATAACAGTCGTTGAACAACCAACCCAATCTTCTAGATTACAACAACTAATGTTCAACTACGTAGCCTTGTAATTTTGAACCTAATACAGATGACAAAGAACCCCTGGATCAAGTATTGAGAGAAAATTTGCCTTCGTAGAGGACTTTTTGATGGAACTTACTCACATTCGAGTTACATGGGAAGAAAGACCACGAGAACCTCCCAATTTTTGCCTGATGGCAAGAGGTCTCTAACCCATGATCCGTCTACCACAGAGAATATTTCACATCAGGTCGGTGCGAGCCGGATGCGAAATTTGTATCAACCCGCCTTACTAGGAATTGAACCCGATTCACCTCATAGGAAGGCGAACACTCTACCACTAGAACCATAGAGGCTCTAAAATAAAATTCGTCTATGTAAACAATTGAAATAAAAAGTTAGAAACCAACAATAAGGAAAACGAAATTTTAAAAATATTTTAGCAAAAACAGCTCTTCATCAGAGGACACACTGTTTGCTAACTCACTGGAGCCTTTTTGTAGTCAGTGGCTATCTAAAAGCTGACTGTGCCCCGAGGACACATAATGGAAAAACTAAATCAGAGAATGGAATATCTCAAAAATTCAAATATTGAAATAAGGCTGGAAATCCGATGATACACAAAAAAACGCAAGTCAAAAGTACACTGAGAGAGCACTAATATCTGGCAATTTATATTTTATTTGGCTATTCTAACTGTAACTTTATCTTTATATTTCATATATGTAGACGGTGAGGATTTAATATAAACGCATTTATGATATCACATGTGATCAGTTTCATAAAATTTTATGACAAAAAATATATATATAACTAATATAATCTACAAAAAAATTTTAACAAACGGTATACTATCTTCACAAAAATAAAAACTTCTGATTTATTTAAAAATTTCAGAGACTGCAAATCCTAATTTATGAACTTCCCAAAATGATTCTTCACAGAAGAAAAGGAACTAAAACTCTTAAAATACTTAATCTTTTCTAACTCTTTTGTTACCAGACGGACATAATCCATTGATCTTGTTTCGGTTAATCGAAGACCAGTGGGAAACACGACAAAGAAATCCGTTTTAGCACCGTGTTGACTCTTAAAGCAGACAGCCGATTTGTCAAAAGTGCAACCTATGATTATTTTTTTTCACACCCATGCTGGTGGCATATTTCGAGTGGTTAAGATTGATCACGGTTTTGCCTTTACTTTGGGGCGTTCTTCTCCTTGCTTTGCAATCTATGACCATCATTCAGATTGTTAAGAGTCCTATAGTTAACTATGTCAGAGATTGATTGCAGAATTTGATGACTAACCATGAAAAAAAAGAAAATGAAATCTTAGACAAGTTTTGGCTGTTTTTGTGAGTCAGAGTAGTCTCGAAATAAAATTAACTAAAAAAAGCAATAAAAGAAAAAAAATTGTATTTAAAAATATACTTAAGTGTCACAGTTTGCAATTTTAATAACATAAGTACTTAAATTATGTAAATATCTTTTTTTTTTATTTCAATGATATTTGAAGATAGAATATATTCTAAGTGAATTTTCATCACCTTTTCAGGCATTAGAAAATCTTATTTTCCGAAATTTCTTTTTGTCAATTTTGTGTCTTTTGTCTAGTTTATTTTGTCTTTTGTAAAGTTTATTTATTTAGATTTATTCAATATTGTCTTATGTAAAGCTGTATTTTATAATTTATATACATTTTATAGAAAACTGTGGTAGATATTGTTTAAAAAATTAGATGTCTGAAATGTATATAAGAATGGTGACAAAATGAAATATTACTCATGAAGTCGCAAAAATTAAAGGCAAGTGTTCTTTTAATCTCTAATCTATTTAATTCGTAAATCATCTTTGCAACATTTTTGGATTTTTTTTTCAAATTAAAGGGATAAGATAAGTACCTGAAGCATTCTAAGGATATTATTAATCTTATTAAAGGAATTTTATTAATTATTAACCTTATTAAAACATTATGACTATCCCCACATTTTATTTTGAGCTCGTCTGAATGATGTAAAAGTCACGTAAAAAAGTAGGAATGCTATTTAACTAGTTTGAAGAAGGTAAGGCAGTAATTTTGCTTTTTTTCAGACAGTAATGGGAAAGGTTATACTGATTTAAGCGAATTTTATAGAGAGCAAATCGTTATAACCTAAAGATTATATTGGAAAATGCATGGCAGGTAGGTTGCACACGCTCCTCCGTTGTAAGTATTAATGTTAAGTGAATAAATAACGGTGATACCAGGAGTAGCTGGAGACTATCCTGCTTAGGGAAATCGAAATCGGTACCAAGTGTCTCAGCTGACAGCCCAATGTGTCGCAGGTACTTCAGAAGACACCTTTCAGCGGACACTGTTGGATAAGGGACTGTACAGCAGACGTTCCACTCACAAGTCTCTGTTGACCAGCACTATCGTCAATTACGCCTCCAGTGAGCTTGAGGACATCGAAACATGGTTTGATGCATTTGTTTGGTTTGAAAAATCACGATTTTCTGTTCATCATGTCAATGGCCTTGTCAAGGTACGCCGTCTTCCAGTAAACAGTTGCTCCCACATGCACAGCAAGTTATACTCTGACGGATGGCCATAGTATTACGTTTTGGGGTCTATATTTGATGAAGAGCAGACTCTGAAAGGTGCAGATTATCTGAACATGACTGTAGATCAGTTGTACTCATACAAGGCGTCTGTTTTCCCAACAAGAAATCGAAGTTTTCAGCAGAACAGCACCTAACTCATCAACGTAGACAAGACTCCTCAAATTCTACTTTAGCAGCTAGAGTTGAAAATATGCAACAGTTTTAGAATCATTGCAGTGTGAACTGTATAGTTTTAACGTCGATGTTAAATATTCAGATCATATCATGTTTAATTATTGATGTTCAACTCAACATCCATGTAATTTTGATTTCATGAGATTCTTAACACTGCACAATGAGAAAAATTCGAATATGCAAATTTGGAGATGTGTTTGAGAGGCTTATTAATAAAATATATTTATCCACGACAATTTTGCTTATCAGGTCCTTGTTCTCACTCCAAATTTGCGGTGAAAATGGACAATAATCCTAAAGAGAGGTAAACTTACACATGGACAACATTTCTGATAGAGTCGCATTTGCGTTACATAGAGGAGTTTGTCTGAAGTAAGAACTCCCAACCACTCCCTTAGCCATTCGTCTGAACCCGGGGTGGTGGCTATGGTAACAAGGTATAACTGTTTCAAATAGGTTATTATTTTAAGACAGGTTTTGCCTTTGGGTCGGCAAGAGAAAGGGGATCTTTTTCTTCGGTCTATTATGTTAGCCCTAGAATGAAGAGAAGCTACCCATCCTGAAATGCGCTATTCTTGTTTCCGTAGCAGCAGACGACCTCAGACTTTGTGGAGGGAGGAGTTCTTACAGTAGACATACTATAGGGACTTAACTTACGTCAGGCTAGAACTGCGCAATGGACTATTGGCGATGGTCTGGGAAACATAACTGATTATGATCCGAAGACGGTCAATAACATCGCAATTTTGATCTTCTACAGAGTGGATGTCTCAGTTGCTTTGATTGCCCGACGACCAGCTAACGATGTCGAGCACTTTACGGTAGAACAGTTTAACGATGGCCGATACCACCCCACATAGACTGATCAAAGTAGTCACTTACTAAAATCACAGCCAGTGATGCAGTGAGGCTTGACTTCGGTATTATACTGGGAACCGTGTCTTTACGATCTCTCTACTGCGGGATGTTACTTTGAAGAAAGAAGCAAAAAAAAAAAAAAAAAAAAAACTTCTTATTTTTAGGCCTAACTTTTATATCTTATTTTTACGATTCTAAATCATGACTCCACAATCACGAGACTATTCTATATCAAGACAGTAGTTGCTGGGAGCCGTGAGCTGTATTCGATTAAACCAGCCGTTGCTCGTATTAGAACTTAGCTTATTGTATAGGAAGGCGAGCTCTCTATTACTTGTGTTTTTATGGATCTGAACACGATGATGAAAGATATGAGCGCACAGCTATGAACATTATTAAGTAAAAATTTAAATTCGCATATTTTGGGCACTGGACGTTACTATGAAATCAAAATTGAAACACGGGATTTCCCAGACTCAGAAGATTTTTGTGTAGTAAGAATTGGCATCACAGGCTTTTTAGGCTCCGAACCATATCATAACAAGTCGTTTTTTGGTCACAAAGCAGGAAATCGTTCCACTAACGTGTTAAAAAACCTGTCATACTACGAAAATTTATTTATTTTTGTTTATATATATATATATATATAACCGTCATTGAACAGCCGACCCAAACTTTGAGCTTATGGGTACTAATACTCACCTCCGTAGTCCTGCAATTTGGAACCCAATATAGAAGACAAAGGAAATCCTGGATCAAGTATTTTATAACCGTCGTTGAACAGCCGACCCAATTTCATGGGTTTACGACTACTAATGTTCAACTCTGTAGCCTTGTAATTTTGAACCAATCCAGAAGACAAGGAAACTCCCGGATCAGTACCCCCAGAGGTATTGATTTGTTATGGGAACATGGAGGACTTTGAGACTCGACAGATTTAACGTGCATCAGTAACCATTTACTACACGGGGAGTCTTCGGCCGGCGAGGATCGAACCCACGACCTCTTCGACATGGGCCCAGCGCCCTACCGGCCAGGCTATCCCGGCCTGGATCAAGTATTAAGTGAAATTTGCCTTCGTGGAGGACTTTTTGATGGAAATAACCCGCATTTGCGTCAAACGGAGAGGAAAAACTCCCACGGTAGGCCCGTTGGCAACGGAACTCTAACCCATGATCCGGCTACCACTAAGGATATTTTTACGTCACCACTGTGGTTAGTGCGAAAATCGAATTCTAGGCATCGCCGGGATTCGAACCCGGTTCACCTCATTGGAAGGCGAGAGCTCCATTTTCTGAGCCACCACGGCTCCTACGAATATGCTAGTATAATAGCTTTCCATTTGTAAGTTACAGAGGATATGAACATGTAACTCACCACATCTTCCAATGAATCTAACTTCCAAAAGTCGCATTTCCCGGCAAGATGTTTTTTTCAATTCACAGAGGTTTGGATAATCCTTTCCATCCGTTCCACATACCGCTCTTGAACTTCTGCTGTTGCTGTACATTGAACACTTTTCAGGACAAACACACTCAAAGGACATCCCGTCTAATGTCGGCTTGCACTGGGCCCCAAAGCGGCACTTATGATTTTCACAGGGATCTTTAACATCTGCGGGAAAAATTCTTGTGTTACTGTTATTTTATCACAAGGCTTTTAAATGAAAATAAAGACATTCGATAAATTTTTACATATACATACTGTATCAAGTTTTTGAATTTTTTTTTTTTCAATATTCAGGCTTTCATTATTAAACCTAATGGGAAATTAGTAGCGCAATTTATTACCATTGGTTAATGTAGCCATCGAAGCATTTATTCTCCTTAACGCTGAAAGCTTTTATTGCTGCTGATAATAAGCTAATAAAAATAATATCTTTTAATGCTGTGATATGGAAAGGATATATTATTACCAGAATGGAACTGAGAAAAAAAGGAAATATTCGCATAATTTGGGAAGTTCAAAACAAGTTATAGTAGTTCTAAATTAAATATATTGAAATATCTTCTTTTTGAAATATTTCTGAAGAAGCTGTAGATGCTAACGAAAGAAAGTTATATATATATATATATATATATATATATATATATATATATATATATATATATATATATATATATATATATATATATATATATATATATATATATATATAATATCTATATATATATATATATATATGTGTGTGTGTGTGTGTGTGTGTGTGTGTAGGTGTATGTTTTTAATCATAGCTAAAATAAAAAAGTAATTTATATTCAGGGTTGAAATTTAATGTCATTCATAAACTAACTAACGATTGGCAATTGAAAAAATTCTTTTGTTTTGTACAACATCTATAGAAATTTTAAAAATAAAACAACTATTATATTTAACTATTATACTTAACATTATTTCCATTATTCCATTATTTCCATTACTTAACATTATAATATTTTCGCTTTTTTCATTGAGTTAAACTTGGGAAGAATTTTCAAAAAAGACAAAAAAATAAGAATGTAAATTTTGTAAAATATTGTTGCAAACTATTTGATTGTTTCAACTGAATTTACGTTGACATCACAAAACTCTTAAATTGAACTAAAAAAAAAAGAACGAGAAGACATGCGATGAAAAATTAGTCTTGATCTCATTAAAAAATTAAATTGATAAGATTGAATCAAGCTCTTGTTTGATGAACGGTAAATCAAGAAGATAAAATCAAAATATCATGGCAATTTTTAGCTTATAAATCTCATATATATCTTTTTAGAAAATAAAATCATAATAAATTGCAGAATAAATAGCATTAATGACAAGTTTAATACTTATCAACATAAAATGAATTATTTACTGAACTATTGGAGTTCTATTGATCTTGTAAATTCTGTGAATCGTAAATTTTAAAATAACCTGATATTTCATATTCCTCACTAGAGTGGATGAAGTTTTTTGCTAAGAACCCTAAAATCGGGAATTGTTACACCTTCTTATAACGTTCCACTGGGTACATATTTGAATCTTTTGCAGAAAGGTGTGATTTATAGCTGCAAGCATTTTCATACCACTATAAAGAAATATATTTTATCTATTTCACTGAGTCCATTTTGAAAGTCTATTTCCCGGAAAGGGTAGATTCAAATGCATTACGGAAGACGGAACAAGAAGATTTGGAAAATTTGAAAAGTAAAATCCGATTTGAAAAGAAAATGTGCTTCATGTACCCTTCTTATTTTTACTGAGAAGAGTTTGACTTTCTTTTTTTTTTACTTCCGTACCTGAAGATTCTGCAATCTTTGAGAAAAAGAAGGCGTGTGTGTGGATAGGAGATAAGAGTTTTTGCCTGTGCGGTCATTTTTAAATAAATAAAAGATATTTTTAAGAACAAATATTTCCATTTTTAACGTCAAAAGGCAATATTCGTCTCAAAATAATTGAGAGCATAGCAACAACTTTTTAGAAATCTAGTTTTTTTTAAGTAAAAATTTTAAATAGACTTTATTTTAAATATTGCAAACATTTTAATTTTTATTGCATTATCAAATGGTAATATAGATAAATTTTAAATTTCAGAAGTCTGATTAAAGGGAAAATAATTTTACTTTGACCTTTTTATTTAGTCACAAAAAGTTTTCAAGAAAAGGCAGAATTCGCATCATATTTTAAAACGATAACGCCTAAACAATGATTTTATTTTGTAAAAATATTTCAAAGTAGTCAATATAGTCAGAGCAGAATAAAAGAAAATGTTATCAAATATGTTCTTCATTACCATAGTTAAAAAGAAGTAATGAAGTATAATCCTAGCAATCATAGAAAATACTCAATAATGTAATAACACGTTTTTGTTATATAATATTAAGTTTAAATATTAAAATTTAGTTAATTTAATTATGGTGAAAACTGTTTTTGCCTTTTTTTTATTCTATTCTTAGAAAGGTTTCAAGAAAAAGACAAAATTTGCTTCATATTTCTTTAAAGATAATTTTATTAGACCCCTGAACATTGATTTTATTTTGTAAAAATATTTCAAAGTAGTCAATATAGTCAGAGCAGAATAAAAGAAAATTTAATCAAATATGTTCTTCATTACCATAGTTAAAAAGAAGTAATGAAGTATAATCCTAGCAATCATAGAAAATACTCAATAATGTAATAACACGTTTTTGTTATATATATTATTAAGTTTAAATATTAAAATTTAGTTAATTTAATTATGGTGAAAACTGCTTTTGCCTTTTTTTTATTCTATTCTTAGAAAGGTTTCAAGAAAAAGACAAAATTTGCTTCATATTTCTTTAAAGATAATTTTATTAGACCCCTGAACATTGATTTTATTTTGTAAAAAAAATTGCAATTTAAATAGATTAATAGTATAGTATAAGAAAATGTATTCACTATTACCATGGTGAAAAAAAAAGTAATGAAGCATAATCCTAATTATCATAGAAAATGCTTAATTTTATAATAACAAGTTTTTATTGTAATGTTAATCTTAAATATTTCAATGTTGTAGTTTGATTATACAGAAAACTGTTAGGTATTTTTTCTATTTTCAAAAATATTTTAAGAAGAAGGTTAAAGATTTAAGAAAAAAGAAAGAACTTGCAGAAATGAGTTTGCATTGCATTTTTAAAAGACAACTTCATTCGACTTGAGAACATCGATTTTACTTTTTAAAAAAATTTACAATGTAATTAATATAGTTATATTAATCATGGTATAAGAAAAAGTAATTAAATATATTCACAATAACCATAGTTTCAGGAAAAGTAATCACATATAGTCCTGGTAATCAGATCGAGATGAGAAAATAATTAATAAAGAAAAAATAATCAATTATAGCGATAATAATTAATAAAGGAAAATATGGTATAAGGAAAAGTAACTAAATCTATCTATATCAGATATCTTCTTAGCATCCTATAGCTACAATATAGTGTGAGAAAAAATTAATTACACCATGGTAAGCACAGAATAAAAAAAACATTTAAATATAGTCATAGTAATTATGGTATAAAAAGATTCAAATCTGGATTTCTTAACGTGAAGATTATAAAGTATACTACTGAAAAAAATTGCAACACCATGAAAAATCATAGGTTCAGTTTTCATCAACATATTTGAACTCGGGAATTTAGATAATTTTGATTTATGTTTAAATCTGAATAATAAGGAATGAACTTAAAAAAATCAATTACAAAAAATCAATTGAATGAAGAGGAAAAAAATATTTCAATAATTATACATAACAATTTTTCATACTTTTTAAATATCTAATCATATCCAAGAGTTTCAGCCACAAAATTATTAATAAATTCTTATTATAGAGGCAATTAAATTGTGGGATTCGATTTTTTCTATTAAAAATGCTTGTTAGAAATCATTTCATATGAATATTTTTTACCCATTTTTTATTCATTTTTTATACCCAAAAGGAATCAATCTTCTGGTTTACCAAAAATGAATAGTTAAACATCCAATTAGTTTTAAAATAAGCAAATTACTTTTTTAAAAAAAATATTTGTTTTATTAGACTGAAAAATAATACAGATTACTATACACTATATGTGCTTTATTTTATTTCAAAAAATCTTGCCAAAATTCAAATTCAAAATTCTTGCAAGCTTTTTGCAAGTTCAATTGCAAGTCTCGCCAAATGTTTATTAGCATCAGTAAAATATTTAAATATAAAATAATACTTTTATTATATATAATTAATATAAATTATATAATTAAATCTAAAATAATACTTTTGGTAATTTATTTTTTGTCAAAAATAATTTACGCAGCAGGGGAAAATTAAATCAATTTTTGATATTAATTTTATTTTGAAGATTTGTTTGCAATGTTTCCAATAAGAATAAAGAAGAAGAGATCCAAGAAGATTTGTTTCCAATGTTTGTTGAAGATAGTCCAATGTTTCTGACTATGCATTTTTTGTCAGAAATAATTTAAGTATTTTGATTTTAGTTTTATTGTGATGTTTCAAACAATATTTCATAGATTTTTGAGAGTAATAATTTCCGTCGAAAACATTTAATACATTAGCATACAACACGAGAAAAATATAGCCACTTGTTTTAATACTTCGTTTGGGTGTTTTTTTATTCCGATGATTTTGAATTCTTTACACTCTAATATACCCCATTTAAAAATAATCAATAAATTTCACTGTTGTAAGAATTGAAGTGAATTTGCAGACTTGGTCGATTATCTCTAGAACTACTGGACAGATTTGAATGAAATTTGATAGGTACATACATTGATACAATACAAAGCAAATAATTATTTAACAATTTTAATACACGCATGATCGTTCGTAACACTCGCTGGAGTCGGAAAGTGTGAAATAACTGTTATAGAATAAACAAAACAAAAAAATTGTTAATAAGGGGTATGGTGTCCTCTTACAGATATAAGGGCCTTGCAGCGTGATTTCAAACTTGAAATAAGACAGTTCATCATTTCCTGTGGCAATTGGCCTGAATTGTCCTGTGGCAATTTCATACCTTCCGACTCCAACGAGTGTTAGGCACGATCATGCGTGTGTATTACAATTGTGGAATGGTTATTTGTTTTGTATTGTATCAATGTCTGTACATATAAAATTTCATTCAAATCGGTAAAGTAAATCTAGATATAATCAACCAAGTCTGCAAATTTTGGTAATTTCTTACACCAGTGTACTTTTATAAAAACCAATCCATTTGTATTCGAATAGAAAAATGAGTTATATAAAGAAAAACGTCCAAAAAACTGTTAACTAAAAACTTCATTTTATTTTAAAAGTACTCGTGTTTCAATAAATATCTTATACATTTTTGAAAATAATATTTCCTGTCGAAAATAATTTACGCATTTGCTCACAAACCCGGGAAAAATATAGCCAATTTTTATTTTTCACTTTCACATTTTGTTGAGGTTTCAATTCAATGATGAGTTCTTTCAAGCATTCTTTGCACTCTAATATTCCGCAATTCCTCGAAACTGGAGAAATGGGAAAAGAAACATCAACCTATCATCTCTGGCCCCGATATCATGGTTTTTAGAACAGGAGGAAGATTGTGCTGAATTGGCGATTAAAATTGGAGAGCGCATTTCGCCAAGTGCTATGTCAGCGATGATCATGTTAAATTTAGGCCGGGAGTGAAAACAGACGGAAGAGGAAAAATTCAACGAAATAGACGGATTCACAAATAAAGCAAAATGGATTATATATTGAATTCTCTGCTCTATGAAGCTTACAAAATAAAGTAAAATGTAGAGTAAAGCGATTAGATAATAGAGGGGAAAAAGAGTTACAATATAACGTATCTCTATATAACATATATTGATATAGGTATTGAATTTTTTTCATTGTTATCTGTGATTCTTATTGGTTAGAAAAATCACATCAATTGATAGTGAATGCCAGGAATTATTTGGCTGTTTATCAACTTCAAATTAACAAGTAATGTAAAAAAAAATTTAAAGTCAATTCCTACTTAGGTCAGCAAAGAAAAAAAATTTTTAGCTCATTTTTATTAAATACAAATTACAATTTTTACACCCCTACAAAACTAGAATTAATTAATTACAATTAATTGATGAATTAATATTTGAAAAAAAAAACTGTATTAACATCAAGTGTCATCCATTACAAGTTTCAAAAAATGTATTTGAACTTGAGTGGATGAATAAAAAGTATTTTATGAACGATTGAAAATTTGAACAAGATATAGGGAGAGTGTTAACTAATCGGAGGAATTTAATAAAAAGATAATCACTTATTTTGTAGTATTTACCAGCAATATTTATTTACCGTCCCTTCTTACTCTATGTAGTTATGATGTTTTAGGTTTTTATTATTATTCGGAATTAAAAAATAAAAACGACCTTCCTTTGTCATATATTAAAATTAAGCAATGGTATTAGATAGATTTCTCAGTTTTGTGCATCATCTCGCATCGTTCCATACATACGTTGAAATTTTTTCTTTATTACTATCCTCAAATGTCTGATTTGGTGATAGCGATAATAGTTTCTGATAATGTAATACTGTTCTATTTTTAAAGGCCTCAAAACGTGACAGTACCATAACATTGAAACCATAAGAGCTATTATATATGTATATGATGGTTGTTATCTTAAGCTATTTGCCAAAGCTAACATACATATCTATCAATGAATAAAATATATTAATATATATTTTTACTTTATCAAATATATCCGATTATACAATTTAAAATATACATGTTACCGTGAATAACAGAAATCAAGAGAATGTCGACTTTCACCGGTGATTGTCAACAATCACATAGTCGCGTTGGTGAATGTCCGAAATATTTGTTATATCTGATTTGATATTAATTTATTTACTGATATTATTATATTTATTCGATATTTTAATATCTGCTGTGAATAGTTTAGGAGAAACATCAGTGTGCATACCGGGCAGTGGCTCTTAACTATACCTAGTATATTGTATTTCGAACATTTACCACAGCGACTATGTGATTGTCAATATTCCCCGGGGGAAGTCAACAACCACCGATTTCGGTCACTCGCATTTTCCTGGTTGTGGCGAAATTTAAAACAAACACCAACAACTGTTAATAGCAAAATTACATTTAAAAAATGAAATATTTCAAACATTTAGCTTTCATACGTATATTTTATCACTAGCATTTTACTAGTTGGGCAAAAGTTTAGTAAAATTTGAGCTAAGTTTAATTACTTCGAAACAAAAATTTACAACTTAAAAATTAAAAATAAGTTTGAAGTATATTTTATTCGGGGAAATAAATATATTTATATTTTTATTGGCATCTTTTAATTCTGCCACAATTTTCTGATTGAGAAATTGTTTTGCATAACATGCACTGGTGCTCGGACACTTGGTCGGACAGAATTCGGACACTTGGTCGATTATCTGTAAAACTTCTGGAGCAATTTTAATGAAATTTGATATGTACATACATTGATACAATGCAAAACAAATATCCATTCATAAATTGTAATTCACATGCATGACACTTGTTGGAGTCAGAAGGTATGAAACAACGGTTGCAGAATAAGCGAAAAAAAAAAATAAATAAATAAATAAATAAATAAAATAAAAAAAGGATTAATAGGGGCTATGGTCCCATCTTGCAGATATACAGGCTTTGCTGCGTGATTTCATATTTAAAATAAGGCAGTTTATCATTTTCTGTGGCAATTGACCTGCATTATCCTGTGGCAATTACATACCTTCCAACTTCAACGACTGTTACGCACGATCATGTGTGTATAATACAATTGTTGAATGGTTTTTTGTTTTTGTATCATGTGCACATCAAATTTTCTGTATTATGGACACGACAAATTTCATTAAACGCGTTCTAGTAGTTCGAGAGATAATCAACCAAGGCTGCAAATTCTCGCACTTTCTACGCCAGTGTATTTCAAGAATTCGTTGCTTACAAATATGTACCCATAAAATATGTTTAATTGTTTAATAATATAAATTCAGATAAAGATTTTTCTTAAAAATCTCAAGTCCATAAAACACAATAAAAAATCTCAAATCCATAAATCACAACATGATCTTTATTGTGTTTCGTTTTTTTCCTCTAATGATAGCTCATGGAAGGTCTGCTACTATAAAATAAACAAGATTGAAAATCTTATTAAGGGTAAATTGAATCTATAAAAATAAAAATTATAAAATTCAGCCTGTTTCCGTCAAAAAGTTGCCAAAAGATCAATCAAAGAGAACTAAACCATAAAAAATCTGAAACAAGAACTTAAACTATTAGAGCTTATCACCCTTAACTATTAAAAAATGAATAGTTGTAAGATATGGTAAAAAAAAAAGATGTTTTTATCACTGATAAGGCACGGATAGGGATATTATAATAGTTCTTTCCCCACTAATGCTTGTCATTGGAACGTCTGAAACTATAAAAATTGTTTAAATATAAGAGTTTAAAAAATAATTGAGAAATTAGAGAAATAATTAACAACTATCTACTAAACTTTAAATATTCAATTTACCAAGGTGTCAAGTTCTCAAAACTATAACCCTTATCTTTGAACCTAAACTATGTATTTATCTAATTAATTATAAAATGGTTAATTGATTTATTTCGGATAAACTTTTTTCCACTCAGTTCTTCATGTATGTTTTTAGAAGAAGAAAAAAGAAAGATATAAAAAAAAGAAAAAAAGAAGACGACAGTTAAAATACATCACCAATTCGATCTATGTAAAATTATTTAAAATAAATGATTTTTAATCTCTAATAAAAACAAGAGCAAGTAATACAATTAAACTGGAATAGACATAAAAATGTTTGCAAAATATTTAAGTTTCTCCTCAAACTTTAGAAAATCTTGCCACAACAAACAATTGTTTTCAGCAAAAACATTTTCTTTCCTTTTCTTATTTTTAACTCTACCACTACCTAATTGAATCTTCATTGTAGATTTAAAAAAAAAAAAAAAAAAAAAAGCAATGTTTCTAAGCAATATTACACATTTTTAAAGAATAGTTGATACACGTATGAATGAGACCACAAATCGTTATTTTCTCCCTTCCGGTAATTTATAGAACTTTAGTTACTAGCAAAATTGATAAAACGCTTAATAAAGATGAAATAAAAATAAAACATGAATTTAAAAATAAATAAATAAAATGAGAACATTTAAATACTTTATCATAATTGCAACCAAATTAAATTATTTAAAAGCTAGAGAAAATAAACTGAAATCAATTTGAGAGAGATCGTGAATGCTTTTTTAAAACAATTATAATAAATATTAAGTAAAAGTTTATTTTTAAAAAAAACTTTTCATGAAAAAAAGAAAACGCAATTCCTATATTAACATAAAAAATATTGCGATCGACAAACTATTGAAAAATCCCATAATAACAGAGAATTTTTATCGGCAAAAATATTTCCTTTTCTTTTTTTTCGATGTAACGCCATTTTATGCCAAAGTGAATCTTTATTTTAGAATAAAAATTTATTAAAGAACTGCCTATGCATTATTTCCCTTGTATGAATATTACCGCAAATCGTCCCCTTTCTCGTCTGGTAATTTATAGAACTTTTGTCTTTAAAAAAAATATATATACATATAAAACACGCACAGTTAAGACTAAGAAGAAGAAAAAATGAATTTCCCGCTATTATGAAAAGTAAAAGAGAAGAGAAAAAAAAAAAGTTCTAAACCATAAGCATGGAAGAAAAGTAGGATGAAAAGCAAAGCAATTTCTCCGCGCAACACATCTTTTTGAATGACGATGAAAAGTGGTAATCATACGACTGACTCTAATCTGGAGCTGAAGAAAAGACAGACATAAAAAAAAAGAAATGAAGATAAAAAAAAAAGGCGGAAAATCGAAGAAGATAGTACGAAAGAGTTAAAGTTCTCGTCCTATCCAAGAAAGGAATAAGAGCTGTGGCGAGGCGAAAGATTCCCAGACTCATCATACTATAGGAGACGTTTCAAGTGACGTTGGCATTGATTCCTGAAGAACGCTCATCTTGGCGATTTTCACCCATTTTCAACACTTTTTTTTCGCCCATTTCTCTCCTCTTTTTTTTTCCCGCCAACTTTTATTTTTTTTTTTCTTCTAGAATGATTTTTTTCTCCACTTTTTGACTTTTGTCTACAGTGGAGAACCCTATCCTTTTCCATTGTCATTCCACTCGGAACCGGAAAAGAACGAGAGAAACTTTTTCTTCTTAAAGCACGCGCGTTAAGAAATTCTTCGGTTACAGCTCTGCAGGTTTTAAAGCTTTTTGACCCAAAGAAACTGGCGCTAAGAACTTATGTTCTGAGCTTTCAGTTAAAGCACTAGATTCAACTTAAAGAGTTTTTTTATTTTTTTATCAACAAGTGGGTAAAGTTTTTGAACTTAAAAAGTTCAATAGTTTGTAAATCATTGAAGCTATTTAGATAAACAGAAAATAAGAAAAAGAATAATATTTTTATTTCCTGCATTAGAAAGGTACATGCTAGCAAGTATTTTTACCAATATTTTTTTTTAAGTTTTCCTTTCTTTTGACGTAAAAACTAATGCGTAACCCTTGAGTTACCAAGTCATGATCGTCCCGCAGTGGAGTGGACTGATCGTAAAGACACGGTTCTGAGTAGAACACCTAAGTCAAGAATTACTGGCTGCGGTCAGTTAGCGGGTGGGTGACCAATTTGATCAGCCTGCTTAGGGACCGAGGTCGTGCGATCCTCGTTAAACTGTTCTTCCGTAAAGTGCTCGACTTCGCTCGCAGGTCGTCGGGCTACCAAGGCAGGGAAGCCATCCCATCTGCAGAGGATCAAAATTGCGATGGCATGTCTTCGGATCATGCTCAAGGAAGCTTCCCAGACCGTCGCTAATTGCCCATCGTGCAGCTTTAGTGCGACACAAATGAAGTAAAAAGAAGTACCTACCTAACAAGCCATGATCAAATATTTCAGAGTCCCAATAAATTCAATTTAAAATAAGTAATAAATAAAAAAGAAGGCCATTACCTATTTTATGTGATAACTAATTGAGAAAAGTCCGTTATGATACTTATGGTAACCAACCTTACAGAAATATTCTTCTTAGTGTTAGATTAAAACCAAATTAATTAATCATTATTAGTTCAGTTAAAAAACACAATATCGAAGGAACACATCGTTTAAAGTTTCATAACAGAATATAAACAGAAATTTAATTACAGATATTTCATGATGCCTTTGGCCTACAACGGGCTGTTGCGTGAGTGTTATACTTTTAATTCATTTTTTTAATGTGTCGCCCTTTGAAATTACCTGAATTTATTTATGTGTCTGTCCTTCTGACTCAAACTCCTTTTATGTACAACTGTTCATTCATAAAAATTTATACCAAAACTTAAGATCAGGTAAAAGAAGTTCTTTTAAATTTTAACTTGGAAGTATTGATTAAATTTTGTTTTTATAAAGACCAGTTTATTGTATAATTCGCAGAATAAGTTTGCCTACATCTAATGTATATAACTCGTCATAAATCTTTAAATTTTCATCTCGAAGATTTAATACAGTTCTTTTCCTTTACTAATTTAATTAATTATTTAAAATATAATAAATACACTAGTGTAAGAAATTAAGAGAATTTGAAGACATGGTCGATTATCTCTATAATTCCTGGACTGATTTTAATGAAATTTGATATTTACACATCGATATAAAACAAAACAAATAATCATTCAACACTTGTAATACCCACACATGATCGTGGGTAACAGAAGATACGGAGACAGAAGGTATGAAACTACCACAGGACAATTTAGGTCAATTGCCGCAGAAAATGACTAACTGTCTTTTTCAAGTATGAAATCAAGCTGCAAGGCCTGTAAAGAGGGGACAATACCCCTTTTAACCCATTTTTTTAAAATCTGTAACCGCTGTTTTACACCTTCCGACTCCAAGGGTTACGCACGATCATGCGTGTGTATTACAATTTTTGAATGGTTTTATGTTTTGTATTGTATCAATGTATGTGCGTATCAAATTTCACTAAAATCGGTCCAGTAGTTCTGGAGATAATCGACCAAGTCCGCAAATTCTCTTAATTTTTTACATAAAAGTTAGAAAGTTGTATTTTTTTTTCTTCTTTAAAGTGAAAGCGATGCAGGTTTAAAATTGTTTTTCATATTCTTTCGCATTTTCTCTCTAGTCATTGAGAAAATTTTTTACGGTCATTGAGAAAAACACATGAATAACAAAAATGTATTTACACCAAACCTGAAGGTTAGGTATGGGAAACAATTTAAATATTTTTTATTAATCAGTATTAATTATAATTTTATTTTTAATTGAGAGTAAAGTATTCCATCATTTAAAAATTAGTTTACCCAAATCGATATTACGTAATATAATTTATTTTCGTATTTGATCTTGATAGCTGTAATTCTTTCTTTCCTTCATAATTTATAATTTATAATAGATGAGTTAAAAGTCCCCATTGAAAAAAATGGTAGCGATACAGATTCCAAATTAATTGTTCTTTACAATTAATTGTTCGAAGTATTTTTGTACTCTCTCACCTTTTACTCTTTCTCTCCAAACATTAAGAAAGAGTAAAGTACGGGAAAGTAAGAGTATGGTATGGAAATATTTAAATTTGTTTTATTAAAAAATATTAATTATAATTTTATTTTTAATTGAGAGTAAAATATTAAATTATTCAAAAATTAGTTTACCCAATCGATATTACGTATTATAATTTATTTTCGTATTTGATCTTGAAAGCTGTAATTCTTTCTTTTCTTTAAAATTTCTAACTTAAAACATAATAGTTGAGTTAAAAGTCCCCATTTGAGAAAAAATGGTAGCGATACAGATTCCAAATTAATTGTTCTTTATAATTAATTGTTCAAAGTATTTTTGTACTCTCTCACCTTTTACTCTTTCTCTCCAAACATCGAGAAAGAGTAATGTATGGGAAAGTAAGAGTAAGGGAAATATTTAAATTTTTTTTATATCAAAATATTAACTATAATTTTATTTTTAATTAAAAGAAAAGTATTACACTATTTAAAAATTAGTTCACCCAAATCGATATTACGTATTATAATTTATTTTCGTATTTGATCTTGATAGCTGTAATTCTTTCTCTTCTTTAAAATTTCTAATTTAAAACATAATAAATGAGTTAAAAGTCCCCATTAAAAAAAATGGTAGCGATACAGATTCCAAATTGTTCGAAGTCTTTTTTGTACTTCTCTCACCTTTTACTCTTTCTTTCCAAACATCTAGAAAGAGTAAGTGCTTCGGACTTATCATGGGGATTACATAGCTCCCAAAACGATTTATTCTTACACAAAAAGGCTAACATAAATTCCGATCAAAGAAACTCTCTCGGAGTATAGAGAGAGCTATAAGTTAGAACCGACCACCGCGTCATACACGAAACGTCCATTAGGTTGAGAGATTTGTCAATATATTTGGTTCTGCTTGTATTGTTTAATATGCTGTCGCATTTTCCCTATGCAGGGAAAAGAAGACGCGGCGAAAGAAAAACTGCATACGCTTACGTTCTTTTATTTTTCCCTCTTTCTAAAGGACTGCGATGTTACCGGCCGTAATCCATCATCATTTGCCAAGGGTGCTACTTGTCCTGGTTAGGCTACTTTAAGAGTCAATGAGAACCTTGGATACCAAACATAAAAAGAGAGAGACTGATGGAAGCTATCGACTGTCATTTGATTAAGATTTGGTATTTTTATTTTGGGCTTAGAAAGAAGGGTTTTCAGCGACGAAAATAGAAAGTTTAGAGTTACCTAGTTCGGCCTCAGATTGTTGGAAAAAGAAAAGATTATTCATTTGCATGGATGTTTATATTCATTAGAGGTGAATTATAATCTTATTTTTTTATGACTTACAGGCTATTTCAGAAGAAAAAAATTTAAGATTTGTGAAAATAATTATTTTGTATCAATAACCCAAAATTTGCTATAAATGACGTTGTTGACAACAATACAATTTCTTTGCAAGAAAATGGAGATAAAGAAAATCAGCAATTTTATTATATTTATTTTATTTTTCCCTTTTTCTAATAACTTGGCGTAATCCACCGTCATTTGTCGAGGGTGCTACTTGTTCTGGTTAGGCTACATTAGAGTCAATGAAATGATACCAAATATAAAGAGAGAAAGAGACTTATGAAAGCTACTGACTGTCATTTGACTAAGATTTATTTATTTTTTTTTTTTTTTTTTAGGCTTAGAAAGTAAGGTTTTAAAACGTGAAAATAGAAAGTTTAGATTTTCATAGTTTGGTTTCAGTCTGTAGAGAAAACAAAGGGTTATTCATTTACATGGAAGGTTTATATTCATTAGAAGCGATCTCTAATCCTAAATTATTTTGGTTCCTTTTATAACTCAGAAACTATTTTAGAAAAAAAAAATTATTAAATGATTGTGAAGATAATTATTTTGTGACAATAACAGAGAAAATTGCAATGAATGGCTACTTAGTCTTCAAGTTTTTGTGGTTGGTAATAAGGCAATGTTTTTGCTGAAAAACTGAGATAAAAAAAAAAATAATATTCTTTATTTTCTCCATTTTCTTGTCGTTTTCTAAAAGACTTCAGCGTTACCTGCTGTAAAAGTATTCCATCTCGGGGAAACAATCACTTTGAAATTACCATGCCGGTTTTAACAACACAACTTTATTAAGACAAAATACATGGAGAACTAAACTACATTATACATAAAACATAAAAAAAAAACATTTACTAATCACGTGACTTTGCGCTGCCATCTATATTTCATTTTGAGAACTACTTCAAACAGAAACCCGGCGTAATTCATCATCATTTGCCAATGGTACTACTTGTCCTGGTTAGACTATTTTAGGGTCAGCTAGAGGCTCAGATACCAAATATAAAAAGCAAGAGAGATTAATGGAAGAGCTATCTACTGTAATTTGATCAAGATTTGGTATTTTTATGTTGACTTAGATAGAAGGATTTTCTACGACGTAAATAGAAACTGTAGAGTTACATGGTGAGAATATATGTCCTCAGTTTGTTGAAAAAAAGAATTATAAATTTGCATAGATGTTTTCATTCATTAGATGTGGATAATATTATTCTTAAATTGATCGGGTTAATTTTTTAAGAATTAGAAAATATTTCTGAAAAGCTTTGTTTGATTTACAAGATGAATTTCTTTGTGATATTGACGCAAAAATCTGCAAACAATTAAATGCTACTATGTTTTGAGCTAATGATATTAAAAAATGTTTGAGGAAAAATGTTCATGAAAAATAAATACAAAATTTCTTATTTTTTGCGTATTTTCTTCGTTTTTCTAAAGGCGTTAAAAGCGTACTCCGACATCTCTTACCAAGTGTGCTACTTGAGCTGGTTAGGCTTCTTTACAGGCTACTGGTGCTAAGTTGATTTGATGAAAACGTTTGATACCAGAAAAAAAAGAAAAATAGTCTGATGAAAACTGATTGATAATTGATTAAGAGCAGATTAATAATTGTCTTTTTTCGCTATTAATAAGAAAAGTGGCCACGGACGGAAATAGGTAGACTTACACAGGTTTGACCTCAGTGTATTGGAGGGAAAATTTTTTTTTTATATTCATGGATGCTGATACTTATTAGAGTTTGTCATGATTGTACCTAATTAGATTTCGTTCTTGTTATGATATTGAAGCAAATACCGAAATATTTTATATGATTTATAAGGAGAATTACTCTGTAAAAAAAACTCTAAAATTTGTAACAATACACTTTAGCTAAGCTTCTGTAAATAATAAAAACATCTTAACAAAAATTACGATCGAAAAATTTCGTATTTTTTTCTTTCTCTCTTTACTGAAGAATTATGATGTTACTAGGTTAATCCCTTACTATTTTCGAAGGCAGCTACTTGCTCTGGTTATCCTACTTTAACACTAAACATACCATAACAGGTCAAATGACCGTTTATGAACTTTGGCATCGAAAATGAGCTTATCATCCTATCGTTTTTGCACATTTAACTTAATGACTTTTTCTAACAATTATATTCAGTTAATATTCTATTATTATTATTATTACTTTTTGTATTTTGTTTGTTTAGAATAATACTTGTTGTATACTTATTTCTACCACAACCGGTCATTTGACCGGGAGAACAATTTATGGCTTTATAAGGTTATTGGATTTGTTGCACATTTCTACAGCGACTGATTCGCAGTTAGTTCAATTAGAATAACTGTGACTTCAAATTTTAAAAAAGTACCTAAAATTTTAGATTGACATTTTTGCGACAGAAAAAGTGAACCAAACTAAATGTTTTGGTTAGTAGCTTATATTTTATTCTGATAGCTTCACTTCATTTCTAACTAACTGTTAGTTTTTAATTAAAAAACTGTCGAAACAATCAAGGCAGCACAAGTTCTTAGAAGAAAAAATATTAATTTTAAGATTATAAAAGAATTACAATCCTTATAATTAATCTTATAATTATAAGAATAATTATAAGAATTATAGAAATAATAACAATTAAAAGAAATAAGTTTGCGGAAAATGTACAATGGAAACATCGTGTATATGTAAAAAATGCGTTGAGCAATGAATCAAAAATTCTCATTATTTGTGTTTGTAATGCATAAAAATTTATAATATACAATTTTGTTCAATTATAGTAAAGTTTTTTTAGTTTATTTCCTTCCTAACATCCATATTTCATACATTACATCAAGAAACATCAAGTCCGGTCATTTGACCGGCTAAGTTAGCAATAGGTATAGATTAAGTGTTGGTATGTTTAGTGTTAGAATCAATGAGAAATTTGAACACCGGAGTTAAAGAAAGAGTGACTGATGAAAGTTATTGACAGTCATTAGATTACTATTAGATCAATTTACATTGGCTTAGAAAGAAAAGCTTCAAATAGAGATGTACCGAATGCTAAAATTTTGCCAGGTTCGGGTATCCGGGTCTCGACGAAAATCCCGGATGGGGACATCAGGAATTTTTTTTTTGATTTGGTCAATACCTTGTACATATAGATTTGTACTAACCTATCGAGAATTAAAACAAGTATGCAAAGCCATATAAAATTGGTATAGTTTTTTTTTATAGAACAATTATTTTAAAAGATATAATACTAATGAAATTTATTCTGCAATAATACGAGGCGCATCCAAAAAGTAAGTTTCCCGGAACTCACACTTTCAGGAACATATTTCTTGGAAACAAGTACAGCAATGTCTCAGCTATTTTTCAACATAGCCACCACCAGAATTGAGACACATGTCGTATCGTGGAATCAACTTTTGTATCCCTCTGTCGTAAAACTCTGCCGCCTGTGAATGGAACCAGTGTGTGACAGACGTCTTCAGCTTTTCGTCGTTGCAAAAAGGCTCACTGGAGGACAGGAATTTCTTGAGGTGCAAGAAAGCGTGAAAATCACTGGGAGCAATATCAGGGCTGTTGGCTGGATGATCAAACAATTCCCAGCCAAATTTCGTCAAAACAGCTGCTGTGCGTCATGCCGTATGTGGACAATCATTGTCATGGAGAAGAGCAACACCTGCAGTAAACATTCCACGACTCTTGTTTTGAATGGCACGTCACAATTTCTGCAGTGTTTCACAGTAACGGTCACATTAACGGTAGATGTCTGTCACACGCTGGTTCCATTCACAGGCGGTTGAGTTCTACGACAGAGGGATACAAAAGTTGATCCCACGATACGACAAGTGACTCAATTTTGGTGATGGCTATTTTGAAAAATAGCTGAAACACTGCTGTACTTGTTGCCAAGAAATATGTTCCTGAAAGAGGGAGTTCTTTTTTTTTTATAAATTAGGGAAACTTACTTTCTGGATGCGCCTTGTATTAATTAACTTTTTTTAAAAATTTTTTATAAAAAGTTTATTTCAAAAAGAAGTTTGGATTGACTGTTCGGGTACTTAATGTAAATTTTCCCTTTGGAGTGGTGACATTTGTTGATAGCTGTCTTAATGATAAATTGAATATTTAACAGCATTCATTTGCAGATTTTGTTAAACGTAGGATATTTTAAAAAATTTTTATAAAAAGTTGATTTCTAAAAGAAGTTTGGATTGACTGTTCGGGTACTTAATGTAAATTTTCCCTTTGGAGTGGTGACTATGTTGATAGCTGTCTTAATGATAAATTGAATATTTAACAGCATTCATTTGCAGATTCTGTTAAACGTAGGATATTTTAAAAAATCTTTATAAAAAGTTTATTTCTAAAGGAAGTTTGGATTGACTGTTCGGGTACTTAATGTAAATTTTCCCTTTGGAGTGGTGACATTTGTTGATAGCTGTCTTAATGATAAATTGAATATTTAACAGCATTCATTTGCAGATTCTGTTAAACGTAGGATATTTTAAAAATTTTTTTATAAAATGTTGATTTCTAAAAGAAGTTTGGATTGACTGTTCGGGTACTTAATGTAAATTTTCCCTTTGGAGTGGTGACATTTGTTGATAGCTGTCTTAATGATAAATTGAATATTTAACAGCATTCATTTGCAGATTCTGTTAAACGTAGGATATTTTAAAAATTTTTCATAAAAAGTTGATTTCTAAAAGAAGTTTGGATTGACTGTTCGGGTACTTAATGTAAATTTTCCCTTTGGAGTGGTGACTATGTTGATAGCTGTCTTAATGATAAATTGAATATTTAACAGCATTCATTTGCAGATTCTGTTAAACGTAGGATATTTTAAAATTTTTTTTATAAAAAGTTGATTTCTAAAAGAAGTTTGGATTGACTGTTCGGGTACTTAATGTAAATTTTCCCTTTGGAGTGGTGACATTTGTTGATAGCTGTCTTAATGATAAATTGAATATTTAACAGCATTCATTTGCAGATTCTGTTAAACGTAGGATATTTTAAAAATTTTTCATAAAAAGTTGATTTCTAAAAGAAGTTTGGATTGACTGTTCGGGTACTTAATGTAAATTTTCCCTTTGGAGTGGTGACATTTGTTGATAGCTGTCTTAATGATAAATTGAATATTTAACAGCATTCATTTGCAGATTCTGTTAAACGTAGGATATTTTAAAAAAGACGTTATATTAAATGAAACTAATAACGAAAATTTTTTTTTTTCATGCTGTATCTCTAAACGTAATTTGTATGAAATGAGATCTATAGAAGTAAAATCTTTCGACCTTTTCAGTACTCGATGAGAAATTTAATTTTCTACTCAATGCTGAACATAATTGCGGTTTTAATGTCATTAAAGTTACGAATCTATCACCGTAGCTTAATAATTTCGAACCCTTAAAGATAATTAACTTCTAGATCAAGCAATAAAAAAGGGGCAAATTTGCTCTCGTGCAAAATTATTATTTATGAAACTAACGCATATTTGCAATAAACATAGAATAAAGCTCGACAACCTCCCACGGGTAACCCGACGGTAAGAGAACTTTAACCAGACTGGTAGGAAATTGAATTAAATGAGCTAACGAGTACGATACACGCTTTCTTGTAAAAAATTAGTTTAAAGTTACTGAATGTAAATTTTATTCTTACATGTGTCTTTTCAATACAAAACATAAATAAACTTATACTGAAAATATTATAAAATGTTTCCAAGTTAGTTTTTTATTGAGTTATGTCAAAATAAAAAGGTTTGTTTTCTTAATGAGATAATTTCCAATATTTGTTTCATACTTTTAAATTAATAATGACAGGTTGTTGCGTATTTGGGTGCATAAGTCAAAATTCGGCTCTAAATTATATCACTTACCAGTTTGAGATTGCAATGAAGAACGACGGAAAGTAGTGGTTGCTTAGAGTTGGTAGCGATAAATGGACTCCAGTCGATACTAAGTTCGATAAAATTTTATTTTAAGAAAAGCTAAAACGATAATTGTCTTGTTACATTTTAAATTGCTCCTTATTTTGCTTGGTCATGTGGAATTTAGCCTTTTTTGTTTTTTCAGGTTGGGTAGCCAAATCTCTCAGCAAAATATAAGCACCTTTTAAGTACTTTTTAAGCACTCAAAAATATTTTTAAGCACAATGTATATTAACAAAATGTAAAATAATTTTCAAAGACTTTACATGATTATGATAAAATAACTAGTTTCTGACAAAGAACTCTATTCCTGATTATTTTATTCATTATAAAATGATCAAGAGATTATTCGGTTCGATATCAGAGAGTGGCAAATGAAGCCTGAAATTGAGAAAATGCAGCAGAGTTGCACATGAGAATGCAAGAATCTCACCGAACCCAACTCAGTAGACGCACATGCGGGCTCGCAAGTATTTCATCAAACATGTAAAATGATAGGCGCTTTCAAACGCGATGGACAGATGAACGTCGAAATAGATTGTGGTTGAATGAGTTGTGAAAACGTGGAATAGAACAACATGAAAAGCACCCTTTTGCATAATACTTGGCAAAAATCGACAGGGTAAAGAAAAAAATCTCATTTTCGAAAAGGGAAAATTAAGCACTTAAAAAACATCCAATGAAAAAAAGCACCTTTAAGGGCTTTTAAAAAACGAAACTCGAAAATAAGCACCTTTAAGTACTTTTTAAAAATGCTACTCACCATGCTTTTAAGAATTGTCTTTAGACATGTCTATATTGAAAATTTGAATAGCTTTGTTTTATTTTTTGAAAAAATAATGTGTCTATTTCAATAAACTAACAATTGCGTAAAACATTTCCCCATTTAAAGATTTGTTATTATTAGTGAAGTAAACAGATACTATAATATTAAAGTACTAAAAATGAATAATAGACTTCATAGTTAAGTAATAAGGAAAATACTAAACTTAATAGTTAAGTAATAAGAAGAAATTGTAAACCTCATAAGAGAGCACCGATCTCTTACATTGAACACTGAATATGCAGCAAGGAAGGAAGTCCATTCATTAGAATGCAAATGTATACTTTACTAAAATGGGATATGCAAAAAGACTAAGTCAAATCCTTTTGTTTTGTTGCCCATTTCTGGGAAATGCAATTGGATTCAGGACTTTCAATCGAGTAAAGAGTCCGAAAATAATAAAAAGAGAAGAAGAAGCCACCAGAATAGTGTCCAATTGATCCACAAAGACACAATCAGGTCTCTGTTAAAGAAATGGATGGCTCGTCAATAGATGGGCGGAGAAGATAGATGGCCTTTCTTGCATTGAACAGAACTGGAAAAGGCGAAAATTGCCCTTGTTAACTCCACTTCCCAGTCTTGTTCACAGAGTTGGGAGGGAAAGAGAGTGGTAAAGGAACAAAATGAAGAAAAAAAAAAAAAAAGAATTTTAAGGGTTAACGGCGGGAAGTAGAAGATTAGTTGAGGGGGTAATCTGGAAAGTTTTATACGTTGCAGGAGCTTGTTTGGGATGGGAGAGATTTCATGCCACGATATCTTTGGTGAGTTTTGGGGATTGTATTTGGCGTGGTTCATCCATCAAAATTACGCCTTTTGAAAGCATAATACGATGGATGGTTTCACTTAAATTGAAAACTGCCTCAGTTGTGATTATTTAAGGAGATTTGCATTTTCGTTTGTAAAAATGAAACTATTTACTATAGAAGATCAAATTAGCATGGAGTCTTTGGCATTGTTACCAAAATATGCATTTAGTATTTTCAAGGAAAAATAGATTGTTACCGAAACTGGAAGTAGGATAAAAAATTTTTTACCAGCAAACAAAAAAAATCGGAAAAAATTTCAAATCTACATAATCTTAATTTAGATTTGTTCAGTTCAAAAACATGGAGACATATTTTTTTTCCCTTGAAAGATTTAATATTTCGCATAAAACTTCAGGATCAGTATTTATTTAAATGAACTATTATGAAAATAAAATGTAGATTAAAACTGAGGGTACTTTATTATTGTAAGAAATAAATTGCAAATACAAGAAGAAGAAAAAATAGTTGAAGGGGTAATTTAAAAGTTGTTCCAGAAGCTTGTTTGAATGAGGAGAGTTTATGAGAGCATTTAGTATCGTCAAAGAAGAATGGATTGCTACCCAAACTTGGAAGTAGAATATTTTTTCTTCTTTTTCATGTAATATTTCTTTTTATTCATAAAATATTCAATATTTCCTCTAAAACCCAAAAAGTTTTTTCTTTCTTTTTTAAATCTTGAAACTGGCAAAAAACATTTAATTATTTCAAAATAATATTCAAAAAATAATAATATGAGAAATAAAAATACTATTATTAATTTATACATGTTAAAAAATACCTCCTTCTTAGTATTTATATTTACAAGATATTAAGTCGTACCGAGTCGATGATGCTCAAAAACTTTATAATTCAATTATTTTCCATATCACAGACAATTTTCTAGAAGATACCCCGATAGATGGCACTGTAAGCAGCCTTGTAACGCATAGCCACTTTACCACAGTTAGGCACTACTTCTAAATTTATAACAGTTGCAGCAAATTGGAAATTAAAAGAGCTGTATTGCTTATTTACTAAAGTTTTTTTTTTTTTAATATAAGTATTTTACGGAAGGCATAATTTCAAAATTCGAAACTTACCACATTGGCCATGATGTTGCACATATATTCTAATTTGTTGCGAACATGAGGCCATCCGCAACTGGCACTCACTGGAATATGTTACACCGTCACTTCCACAGACTGGAGCAAAAATATCGGAACAAGAATCTTGACACTGACAGTAACCCTGTTGAGTTTTTTCATCAAATAAGCATTCTGCTCCAAACGAACAGTACATCAATTCACACGGCTCTGCAAAGAAAAAAAAGTAGACAG